>QXTE01000371.1:605877-783661 GCA_003942145.1 Platysternon megacephalum
GGTCGGTCCTGGGGCCGGTTTTGTTCAATATCTTCATTAATGATCTGGAGGATGGCGTGGACTGCACTCTCAGCAAATTTGCAGATGACACTAAACTGGGAGGAGTGGTAGATACGCTGGAGGGTAGGGATAGGATACAGAGGGACCTAGACAAATTAGAGGATTGGGCCAAAAGAAACCTGATGAGGTTCAACAAGGACAAGTGCAGAGTCCTGCACTTAGGACGGAAGAATCCCATGCACTGTTACAGACTAGGGACCGAGTGGCTAGGCAGCAGTTCTGCAGAAAAGGACCTAGGGGTTACGGTGGACGAGAAGCTGGATATGAGTCAACAGTGTGCCCTTGTTGCCAAGAAGGCTAACGGCATTTTGGGCTGTATAAGTAGGGGCATTGCCAGCAGATCGAGGGACGTGATCGTTCCCCTCTATTCGACATTGGTGAGGCCTCACCTGGAGTACTGTGTCCAGTTTTGGGCCCCACACTACAAGAAGGATGTGGAAAAATTGGAAAGAGTCCAGCGGAGGGCAACAAAAATGATTAGGGGGCTGGAGCACATGAGTTATGAGGAGAGGCTGAGGGAACTGGGATTGTTTAGTCTGCAGAAGAGAAGAATGAGGGGGGATTTGATAACTGCTTTCAACTACCTGAAAAGGGGGTTCCAAAGAGAATGGATCTAGACTGTTCTCAGTGGTACCAGATGACAGAACAAGGAGTAATGGTCTCAAGTTGCAGTGGGGGAGGTTTAGGTTCTTTATTAGGAAACACTATTTCACTAGGAGGGTGGTGAAGCACTGGAATGGGTTACCTAGGGAGGTGGTGGAATCTCCTTCCTTAGAGGTTTTTAAGGTCAGGCTTGACAAAGCCCTGGCTGGGATGATTTAGTTGGAGATTGGTCCTGCTTTGAGCAGGGGGTTGGACTAGATGACCTCCTGAAGTCCCTTCCAACCCTGATATTCTATGATTCTAATAATGAGAATTTCTGCTATAAAGTGCGGGCTCCTCAGTTGGAAATGAGAGGAGAAGAGAAAGACCCCTGGTATTATGAGTTACCAGTATGATGAGGTCACAAAAAAGGGAAAGACATCCTAGGATCATATCAGGCAAGGTGTTTTCAGTAGAGATAGGGAAGTAGTAATGCCATTGCATAATGCACTGGGCAGACCTCACTGAGTCTGGTATACAGTTCTGGTCACCCATGTTTAAGAAAGATTAATTCAAACCGAAATAGGGGCAGAGGAGGGCTATAAGGTTGGCTAACCTTACGAGAGGAGGCTAAAAGACTGTTGCTGAGAGGGAACATGAGTGCTCTCTGGAAATGCCCACGGTGGGGAGACACCAGGGAAGGAGAATAGCAAATGGCAATCAACTGGCCATGAACAAAGTTAGGTTGCAAATTAGAAGAAAGTTTCTAACTGTCATTTGAGCGAGTTTCTGGAACAGGAGGAGTGGCCTAGCTGGTTTTTAAATGGAGCGTGATATATTTATTATGAAAAGGTTAGTGTGATGGGGTTGCTGGTGACAGCAGGGGATCCCTTCCTTTTCTGTGTTCAGGATGGGTGGTGAGGGGTATGCAGACCTTGGGGGAAGAGGTGACGAGGAAAGGCCCTAGGGATTCAGGGACTTGAACTGGAAATGGTACTCCCTCTGAGCAGTGTCACAGCAGAGCTGGGAACTCCTTTTCTGATGTTTAATTCTGGGGCTGGCCTACCGCTGAGACGTTCACTCATCCTTCAGTCCTCTCGGTATCTCCCCAGTATTTATGTTCCTCCTCTGTGGATGCTGCTGCCATCTACTTGCAGAAATCATTGTGTGACCTGTGTCCTTGAGCCCAGAGCAGTCTTGGAGCAGCTCTCCACTCAGGTTCTGTTTCACATGACTTTGTTGAGAAGCTGGACAAGTGTTGCCAAAGCGGGGGAAAAGAGAGGGGGGGGGGGAACCTCTCAGGCTTCTGTCTGCGGAAGGGAGGGTGTGGCTTTGATCTGCTGTATCGGCTTCTCAGTGGCATCCATTCCTGATCTCATGGCAGGTGGCTCCGTAGCACAATGCGGGGTTTGTGTCCATCTCTCTCTCCCTCCTTTTCTGCCAAGGTCAGGCAGTTTTTTATCATCACTTTTTAGTGAGCCCTGTAATTCCTTATCATTTGAGGACATATTTTTCTAGCATTTGTTTGTTTTTTAGACACTGGAGGAGAAAACGTCTCTCTGCCCCAGTCTCTCCTGGGTCACACTTGTTGCACATTTTCTCCTTGTTGGGTTGGACTGTACAGTACACCGTCGCTATAACACCCTTCATAATAGCAAACCTTTGGCACTAATGAACTTGGTCCCTGGATCTCCCCTCCAGGGTGGACAGCTCCTCCGGCTCCAGGGCCATGGCTGTCAGCCCCCGCCCCCGGTAGTAGGGCTCTTTTGCTAGAACAACCCCCTGGCTATAACAAACAAATGGCTTGGCTCCCCCGGGGTTCATTATAGTGAGGGTGTACTGTGCTTCGTACCTCCCAGTTTGCACCTCTACTTTCTGATCACTGATTATGTTTTTGGTGAGAACCTACCTTAGCTTTGCATACTCAATTGAGACAGGACTGGGTCTTAGCCGTCAGTCTGCAGGGTATGACAGGGCGGTTTTACTACCAGAGCAGGCCCGGTGCAATGGCAGAAGCTCTGTTCTCTCCCAGGCTCTGAAGTAACCCACTGCAGCAGAACTGACCCCAGAAAGGCCCAGAGCAGTTTCTAGAATTTCTGGGGAGTTTTCTCCTCTGATATCAAGGCCCTCTATAAAAAGTTCCTAGAGAGGGCGGAATGTGCCAGAGATTATCTTGTGGCTTTGATTACTCCCTTCTCTGCACAATTTCTAGTTAGGAGGGAGTGTCCCCTGAGAGTTAAATGTTCAGTAAAATGCCTCCAACTGTGGTTCATACAGTCTCCTATTCCACTACTTCCTGCAGCAGCCAATAGCTGGTTCAAAGGAAGATGAAAACCTCCATCGTGCACTCGGCCAATTGTGCCAGGCTGCAGTAATTAACCTGATAGGTACCAATCTCCTGGCTTAAAATCTGTCATGTTTTCTTGGGCAGTTTTAAAGTAGATAGGAGAGGGGGGAAGGGGAGCTTTCACTTAATTCCAAACATTTGACACATTTTTCCTATTTAAAATAAGAAGCAGATGCTCTACAACAGATGAATAATAAGAATAAAGAAGTATTTGTGCACTTGCGTGTCTGTACACAAATACAAGGATCACAGGAAATAAACAAGGGGAACAGGGAGTGCCATTGAATGATGAAGATTATGCCCAGTGGGCAAAACTGAAACCTGGTGGGATGATTCTTGTATCTGGTATGTTACCAGTGATGGCAGCAGTCTTCAGCAAACTGTATCGTAAGAATAGAAGAGACTGGCACTGTGTTATATATTAAAATATTCACAAAACTAGTGTGAAACAAATTGGTGCTGGGGAAAATGACATTCTTAGGGTAAAGTTAAAAGGAATGAAAATCAAAGGTGAAACACCTATGCTGCAGCTTGCTGGGACCAGACATATGTAGGGTTGTGGTGAATCCCAGACACAAATCCACTCACCATAGCAATGAGCATAGTATAAAAACTTAAGAGTTCTCATCTTTGGATTAATTGATTCTTGAACACACCTCTTCCCTACGGGCCACTTCACCTTGAATGGTTATTTGAAATACATAACTACTTATGCTAAACAATCTGGTCCATCTTGTATTTAGCTGTGGCACTCTGTAAGTTTCCCAGACCTGAAGAAGAGCTCTGTGTAAGCTTGAAAGCGTGTGTCTCTCACCAACAGAAGTTGGTCCAATAAAAGATATTATCTCACCCACTTTGTCTCCCTAATATCCTGGAACTGACACAGCTACAACAACACTGCTTACAGTTTCTAAGCTAGTTTGGGTTTTTTTTCAAGTTTGTCAGGTTGCTCTAGGTTTTGCTGTATCACCAGCTCAGAATGCTTTGCTGTTTGTATAGCTGTGGCTAGGACAATTAGGGTTGCTGAATGGTTTTTATATATTAACCCAATAACCAGCCTGTCTCTGATATATTTTCACGATTTGCATTCCCTAAAATCACAATTGTTAGCCAATGCGCACAGAGCTCTTATAAAACATTCAAGATTTATTTCCCCCAGTTCTTGAATTCTCTGGTGAAAACGTGTTCTTACATAAACCACATTTTTCTGAGATATAAAGTATGATCAAACATAGAACCCTTTCATAGTTATATCTTTGTCTTCAGTAAAGTCAAAGGATTTACAGATATGCTCTGCTTGCTTCCCCAAAGCATACTCAAATAAGATACCTGAATATCATCAGTTTCCTCAAGGAGCTTGGTAACATATATTGTTTCCAGTCTGTCCATTCTGAAGATTTGTCAAATCTGACGTTCTCTGGGGCATTGAAGAGTGGCATGTGGATTAGATTCTGCAACCTTTGTTGATTTGATCCTTCTGTCTGCAAACTTTGTTTCTGTTTTCCTTCTGTTTCTCTTCTTAGTTTACACCAGACACTATGTCACATTCTTCTGTACCAGATATGGACTGGTCACAGAGTTTGCTTATACACCCCGGATGTGCTCATCATAAGATCCTTTAATTCTCTGCTAGGCATGGCTGAGGTTCATTTAAATAAGGTATTGTACACGGCACTGCCTAGTAGCTGAGCAGTATAATACAGAGTAGTATTCCATGACGCCTTGGCCCCATGTCTGGCAGTAGAATGAACCCTGCATTGAGTTCCTGGAACAAAAGAGCTTCAGTCCCATGTTTTTACCCCATATCAAATGGCTGGGAAAAGCAGAGGACCCCAAATTCAAGAGTAGGTCTCTCCAGGGCTCACAGAGGAGAGGGGAGGGCTACGAGGTTTCTGTTCACTAGGAAAGTGAATTCACAAGACTGAGGAGTACACGTTTTCCGTATTTCCGAGGCTACGGAGAAGTAGATGCTGTACAATAATTTGAGGCAATCTCTGAAAAAAGAGAACGGAAACTAGTCCTGAGAGAGAGGTTGAAGAGTGATGACAAGTTAGGAGCAATTTCTCCACAACAAGGGTAGTGAGACCTAGAACCCTAGGAATTAGAAATGAAAAAGATTTATTTAGCTCTCTGGTCTGTCAACAGACAGTGCAGAATGGCCAAGTTTATGTGAGCCAGGGTATGGGGTTTCCACCGTTTTCACGGGAAGCTTTTTTAGCTTAACAAATTGTACCATAAGCAAGTTTTTCCTGACACTCCTCCTACATTTTCCCTTTCTTAATTTCATCCCATTCCTTCTTGTTCATTTTTTAGTGGATTTACGACCAGAAGGGTCACTCGATGATCATCTAGTTTGGCCTCTGCTTAACACGGGCCCAAATTTCACCCAATGGCTCCTGCAGACGAGGGAATTATTCTCCTTTGCTACGTAAGTGAATGCTGCCGAGCCCCATACCTGGGGCTGGACTAGAATGAATCTTTTATAGAGACGTCCCATTTCAGATTAAAGACTCCGGGGGGTGAGATGTTTCAACGATTAGGTACATCATTGTTAAAAAGTTGCATCTTATTTCCAATTTGATTTATTTTTATTTCAACTTCTAGCTTCCGTATGTCACTATAAAGAATTCCTCTCCTTTCAAGTACTTGCAAATGGTTCTCCGCCCCCCCGCATTAGTCATTGTTGAAGTAAGCTGAAGTTTATGTGACGTTCTTAGGCTTGTACTGCGCTGTGAAATTTTACTGCCTCACACAGTTATAGGACAGAAGTGTTCAGGAGTATGTCATCTAAATGTGATTTAAACTGTCAGTCAGGTTTTAGTCATGTTAGCTGACATAATCTTATATCTGTTAAGCTTATGTTGCTGCTCACTACCCTATTATCTGAGCATCTGAAAATGGTGTCTTTTGGTGTACATTGACTGGGGTCTTGATCCTGACTGGGACATCTCGGTATTAAGGTAATATAAACATCAAATCACCACCACCAACTGGTAGTACTATATATTTATAGTTTGTAAAGGTCTTAACTGCCTCAGACTTCAGACATCCATTCCAATTCCACAGGGCAGATTTGAACTCCTCCAATGTTTGAGATTTGGATCTAGGGTTCTTGTTGTATATTCAAAGTCACACCAAATAATCCAGTTTTCAGTGCGACTGGGTCTGAGCAGAGTATGATGGATTCCCACACAGTTCAAGTTTAGAAATGAAAACACCACCACACAGTCTGCAAATATTGAATCAACTCAGATAATGCCGGGTCTCAAAGTGAAGTGTATGGCCTCTAGCACTGTTGGACTGTTCCCAGTTGTGCAAATGCACTTTGCTCTCACAGTGGCTTGATATTTGGTGTCGCTAGTGTGTGACGGTGACCATAGGTGCTGACTCCATGGGTGCTCTGGGGATGGAGCACCCATGGGGGGAAACTAATGGCTTCTCAGCACCCACCAGCCACAGCTGTTCTGGTGGCTGCTGCCGATCAGCTGTTCGGGTGGCTGGGGCAGGCGCTTAGGGGAGGGTTGAGAGCAGCGGGTGGGTAGGACCTCAGGGGAGGGTGTCATGGAGTCCCCGGGTGATGCTCTGGAACTGCTCCCTACGAAGCCAGTCAGGACTCTGAGCAGACTGTCTCCAGGGCAAGGAGCTCACACGGCTTCAACCTTCCTGGGTCTGACCTTGGAGCATTCAGCATCCCCTGCCCCACCGTGCGCTTCCCACAGCGAGTCCGCCCAGGCGGGGTCCTGGGGAAGCCAGAGGTCCTGCACCCCCACTCCGCAGTCAGACGTGACTCTCAGCCAGCCAGTAAAACAGAAGGTTTATTGAGATGACAAGAACACAGTCCAAAACAAGTCTTGCCGGTACAGACAACAGGACCCCTCCACCGGGTCCATTTTGGGGGGCAGTGAGGCAGACACCCCCGTCTGCCCTCACTCCTAGTCCCCAGCCAGCCCCAAACTGAAACCCCCTCCAGCCCCTCCTCCTCTGGCCTTTGTCTCTTTCCCGGGCCAGGAGGTCACCTGATCTCTTTGTTCTCCAGCACCTTTAGCTATCCCCTTGCAGGGGGGAAGGGCCCCGGCCATTAGTTGCCAGGAGACAGAGTGCCGGCCATTTATGTGCACTGGCCCTTTGCTCTGCAACAACCTCACCCCCTAGAGACTTAAGAACTGCGTAGGGGAAACTGAGGCACCGACACAGTATTCAGAGGAAACATTAAGAACAGTCCCACTTCGTCACAGAGGGGTTGGAGTGGGGTGGGAAGAGGCCCAGCAAGGCTGGCCCTTTGTGGGAGGGGGTGGAAAGAGGTGGAGTGAGGGCAGAGTCTTGGGGGAGGGGCGGGGCGGGGCTTTGGGGTGGAGTGGGGGTGGAGCACCCCCAGGGAAAAAGAAAACTCAGTGTCTATGGTGGTGACTCATCTTAATGGGTCCAGTACAGCCCCACACTGAAATGGGTGCACAAGCACCAGAGATTGCCTGGTTGTTGTTGGGAATTCAGTGACAGCGGTGTACGTTTGGAAGTTCAGAGTCCCTGATGGAGAATGCTCTGCCAACAACTCCCTCTCTTTAAAACCCTGCTAGCTCCTCTGTAGGACCCAGTGATTGAAATCTTCATCAGATGAAGATGCCACATCCACGTTGTAGTGGTGGGTGAATGAGTGGACATGTGTCCACACAGCCACATCACGTATCTGGTCACAAGATCTATTTCCGTCTGTCCCAGAGGCTGCCCCTGAGCACCCTCTCCATATCTCAGCACATGCCACCCAAAATCAGCAGCGACAGTGAGGTCTCTAGAGGACTCTGTGGGTGCCGGGGGGCTGGGTTTTCTCTTGGTTTGTCTTTGAGTTGGTTGGTTGATTTGTTTGTTTCTGAGGGCGTGGGGGGTGTATTTGTGTAGAAGAGGTGTCAGGGTTTTGAGTGTCAGTCTTTCTGTGGTGGAAAGGGGTTTTGAAGAAGAAGATTTTACAGCATTTCCAAAAGATGGTGTAATTTTACACACACTCAGTTCCTGCCCCAAAGAGCTTTAATTTTAAGAAAACAAGCATCATGTGATGCATGTATGGGGATGGGTACAATCAAATATAGAGAGCGTTTGGTATACATATTTATTAGGGCTGTGAAGTGATTACAAAAATTAATCGTCATTAATCGTACTGTTAAGCAATAGAATACCATTTATTTAAATATTTTTGGATGTTTTCTACATTTTCAAATATTGATTTCAATTACAACACAGAATACGAAGTGTACAGTGCTCACTTTATATTTATTTTTTATTACTAATATTTGCACTGTAAAAAAGAAACTCAACCTAATACAAGTACTGTAGTGCAATCTCTTTATCATGAAAGTTGAACTTACAAATGTAGAATTATGTAAAGAAGAAGAACTGCCCTTCTTCGAGTGATTGTGCACGTCCCTTCCACTCTCGGTGTCTGTGCGCCTAGTGCACGGCCACCGGAAACGGTACCTGTGGGGCAGCTCGAGCAGCCTGTGCTGCCATGCACCACCATGTGCAGGTGCAGAGCCACCCTTAGGACCTCTCCGCTCTTCCTTCCTGCCTGTGAGTCGTTGGAACCTGTGTTCATTGCCAGAACAGTTTCTCTCAGTTCTGTATATAACATAGTTTAGTAGTTAATATTATAGTTAGTATGTGGCTAGTTTTTTTGGAAAAAAACGTTTTACGGGTTAGTTGGATTTTTTCCCCGTTCTAGGGTTCTGACACCAGCAACAAGGCATGTACCAATTGCCGGGCTCCAAGCCATGTGCTGGTGAGTGACTCTCACAGCAGTCTGAAGTGCCCGGGCAAACCACATGTGAAAGACCCGTGCCAGTGTTGCTGGGAATTCAAGCCTAGAATAAAGGAGGATAGGCTGAAATTCCTGCCGATGGAGGTGGCCTTGGAGCTGACTCAGTGCCAACTGCTGCCGCTTCAGTGAGCAGCGTGCCTCCAGTGCCGTCAGAGTCCTGACACCCATCTCCCTCACCCATGCTGGAGAAGGAATATTTGCCTTCTAAAGAGGCTCCGACAGGGTACGAGCTCCCCTCTCCAAGTCTGGTAAGAGGCGCGAGAAGGTGTTGAGTAGAGTATATGAAATCCAAGCACTCCTCCTCCAGATCAGTGCCCAAGTCAGCACCGTTGGGTCTGGGGCCGGAAAGGGCACCATTGAGCCAGTGCCAGAAGCAGCACGGTCATAGAATCATAGAATATCAGGGTTGGAAGGGACCTCAGGAGGTATCTAGTCCAACCCCCTGCTCAAAGCAGGACCTAATCCCAACTAAATCATCCCAGCCAGGGCTTTGTCAAGCCTGACCTTAAAAACCTCTAAGGAAGGAGATTCCACCACCTCCCTAGGTAACCCATTCCAGTGCTTCACCACCCTCCTAGTGAAAAAGTTTTTCCTAATATCCAATCTAAACCTCCCCCACTGCAACTTGAGACCATTACTCCTTGTTCTGTCATCTGGTACCACTGAGAACAGTCTAGATCCATCCTCTTTGGAACCCCCTTTCAGGTAGTTGAAAGCAGCTATCAAATCCCCCCTCATTCTTCTCTTCTGCAGACTAAACAATCCCAGTTCCCTCAGCCTCTCCTCATAACTCATGTGCTCCAGCCCCCTAATCATTTTTGTTGCCCTCCGCTGGACTCTTTCCAATTTTTCCACATCCTTCTTGTAGTGTGGGGCCCAAAACTGGACACAGTACTCCAGGTGAGGCCTCACCAATGTCGAATAGAGGGGAACGATCACGTCCCTCGATCTGCTGGCAATGCCCCTACTTATACAGCCCAAAATGCCGTTAGCCTTCTTGGCAACAAGGGCACACTGTTGACTCATATCCAGCTTCTCGTCCACCGTAACCCCTAGGTCCTTTTCTGCAGAACTGCTGCCTAGCCACTCGGTCCCTAGTCTGTAACAGTGCATGGGATTCTTCCGTCCTAAGTGCAGGACTCTGCACTTGTCCTTGTTGAACCTCATCAGGTTTCTTTTGGCCCAATCCTCTAATTTGTCTAGGTCCCTCTGTATCCTATCCCTACCCTCCAGCGTATCTACCACTCCTCCCAGTTTAGTGTCATCTGCAAATTTGCTGAGAGTGCAGTCCACGCCATCCTCCAGATCATTAATGAAGATATTGAACAAAACCGGCCCCAGGACCGACCNTCCTCGCAGGAAATTCCTCTCCCCCCACCTTGAGCATTGTAAAGCTTGTTAGGAATTGTTAAAGAGGTTGGCTGCAGACTAGGGCATTCAGGTCAAGGAGGTCAGAGATCCTCACACTGCCTGATTGACATTGGATCAATGGCACGTCCCTCTAGGCTGGCCCTGCTAATTAACAAGGCAATACTAGAGCCTGTCAAAGCACTATGGGAGACAGCATCTTCATTGCCTCCCACCTCAAAGAGGGCAGAGCGAAAGTACTGTGTGCCCGCCTAACGTTTTACACCCACCCTCTTCCAGGGATGCTAGTCATTACAGCAGTGAATGAGAGAGAGCGACGGGGCATCAGGCTGCCACCCCCAAATCAAAGGACGCAGAGATTGGACTTGTTTGGCAGGAAGATTTATTCAGCTGGGGAACTGCAGCTTCACATTTCCAACCAAGAGGCTCTGCCGTGGCGTTGTGATGTGTGGGGCTCCAGGAGAAGTGCGAAGAACAGCTTCCTGGGAACATGCGGCAGGAATTCTGTTCCCGGGTGAATGAGGGCAGACTAATCCGAAAGCAACGCTGCAGAACACAGCAGACTCAGCAGCTAGCGCCATGGCGTCTGCAGTTGCCATGCAGAGATCTTCCCACGTACAGTCTTTTCGTCTCCCCGGTGAAGTCCAGCATGCTAGTCCAGTCGTTCTGTTCGAGGCTCCTACTCTGTTCTCAGACCAGACGGAGAACAAGGGCCATGGGCTTATGGACTCAAGGGCCTTGGGTTAGTACACGCCTGCCCCAATCAGAAATCACAGTCCGTCCCAGCAGACACACCACTTTTCTGCTCCACCGCTTCATCTGGACCTGTGAGAAAAGAAGTCATGGGTTATGGGGGCAGGCCTCCTCCTCCTGCTGCTGCGTCAGCTCCAGCTCTGAGCCCTCCAAGACCCCCAGGAAGTGCCAGACAGTCATTTGATGGGCCTGTTGAGGTCGTCATACCAGTCTCCATCTCTCCAGACCCAAATCCCCCCACCTTTGCAAACCCTCTGACCCACTTCCTAAGTGCTTGGTCCCGAATTATTTCAGACCAATGGGTCTTGGCACTGTGGAGGTGCGATATACCCTTCAGTTTGTTCCCACGCCCCCCCATCCTGCCCCTCTTCAGGGACCACTCTCACAAGGAGCTTCGCGTTGTCCAGACTTACAGGTCCCCCATTTGAACCTTTGGCTACTTGCTCTATGCTGCATCTGTCAGCGAAGGTTGCGTTTTCAGTGGCCAGAAGGGTAGAAGAGCTGCATGCCTTCATATTCAAGCCTCCATATACAATATTCTTTGAGGACAAGGTGTCCTTGCATCCTCACCTGACATTTGTCATCTTTCCATATCAACCCGCCTGTTTATTTGCCTGCATTCTACCCAGAGCTGCATTCGAGTAGGGAAGAGGAGCATTTACATACCTGGGATGTCAGAAGAGCTCTGACGTTCTTTCCGGGTGGTACCAGGCACTTCCGTAAATCCAGGGCTGGATTAACCTTTTGTGGGCCCTGTGTCAAACCTATTTGTGGGCCCCACGTGAGGAACGATAGTAAAAGCCGGGAGAGCGACACAGAAGTCGTATTTGACACAGCGCACAGCAAAGGTTAAGTTGCAGATGGAGGGGGCTGCCACTCGGGTCCCAGCAATGGCAGCCAGAGGGCAAAGAGACCCACACACGTGTACATCAAACACACGATACAGGAAAAAATACAAAATAAAACCCAGTGGGTAAAAACAGTCAACAAAAGCCAAAGCGGCCAAAGCACCAGCCATGTGCTGCTGCCACGAAAAGGGAACTGACACCCTTCACACGAACTGCCACAGCGTGAGTTACATTTCTGTGTGAAATTGAGGCGGATTTAAAACATTTTAAAAATTAAAAATATGAAAATCGTTATTACATTTTATTTACAGCGTCATTATTCATACTGGCCTTGCTTGGCCTTCCCTGCAGACAGAGAGGCACAGAGACTAGGATCAGGGCCAGTTGTGCCCCCAAAAGACCGGGCCAACCCTCCAAATTGCACCAGACCCACATCCCTCCCCACAACGACCCACCTGAACTGGACCAGACCCGCGCCGCTCCCCAGACCAACCCCCCCGCAATGGATTAGACCGCTTTCCAGCCTGAACCGGATCAGGCCCTTCTGTGAACCGACCCCTCTCAACCCAAACCTCCCTATTGCCTACCAGAACAGGGCTCCTCCAGGGCCGAGATGTTTCAGNCTGTGGAGGTGCGATATACCCTTCAGTTTGTTCCCACGCCCCCCCATCCTGCCCCTCTTCAGGGACCACTCTCACAAGGAGCTTCGCGTTGTCCAGACTTACAGGTCCCCCATTTGAACCTTTGGCTACTTGCTCTATGCTGCATCTGTCAGCGAAGGTTGCGTTTTCAGTGGCCAGAAGGGTAGAAGAGCTGCATGCCTTCATATTCAAGCCTCCATATACAATATTCTTTGAGGACAAGGTGTCCTTGCATCCTCACCTGACATTTGTCATCTTTCCATATCAACCCGCCTGTTTATTTGCCTGCATTCTACCCAGAGCTGCATTCGAGTAGGGAAGAGGAGCATTTACATACCTGGGATGTCAGAAGAGCTCTGACGTTCTTTCCGGGTGGTACCAGGCACTTCCGTAAATCCAGGGCTGGATTAACCTTTTGTGGGCCCTGTGTCAAACCTATTTGTGGGCCCCACGTGAGGAACGATAGTAAAAGCCGGGAGAGCGACACAGAAGTCGTATTTGACACAGCGCACAGCAAAGGTTAAGTTGCAGATGGAGGGGGCTGCCACTCGGGTCCCAGCAATGGCAGCCAGAGGGCAAAGAGACCCACACACGTGTACATCAAACACACGATACAGGAAAAAATACAAAATAAAACCCAGTGGGTAAAAACAGTCAACAAAAGCCAAAGCGGCCAAAGCACCAGCCATGTGCTGCTGCCACGAAAAGGGAACTGACGCCCTTCACACGAACTGCCACAGCGTGAGTTACATTTCTGTGTGAAATTGAGGCGGATTTAAAACATTTTAAAAATTAAAAATATGAAAATCGTTATTACATTTTATTTACAGCGTCATTATTCATACTGGCCTTGCTTGGCCTTCCCTGCAGACAGAGAGGCACAGAGACTAGGATCAGGGCCAGTTGTGCCCCCAAAAGACCGGGCCAACCCTCCAAATTGCACCAGACCCACATCCCTCCCCACAACGACCCACCTGAACTGGACCAGACCCGCGCCGCTCCCCAGACCAACCCCCCCGCAATGGATTAGACCGCTTTCCAGCCTGAACCGGATCAGGCCCTTCTGTGAACCGACCCCTCTCAACCCAAACCTCCCTATTGCCTACCAGAACAGGGCTCCTCCAGGGCCGAGATGTTTCAGCGTCATCGTAGCCGGGCTGGGCCAAGCTGTTTCGGCGGCGGCGTAGCCGGGCTGGGCCGAGCTGTTCCGGCGGCGGCGTAGCCGGGCTGGGCCGAGCTGTTTCAGCACAGAGATTGTCTAAGTGGGTCACCTCTTGCATTTGCCTAAGTTATTCTGTGGCTAGGGCCCCCCTCCAGTAGGGTCCATTCTACACGAGCCACTGCCACCTAAGCAGCATGGCTCGATGCACAGCAGTCACTTGGAGTTGCATCAGTCTGGTCAAGAGCTCCCTGACCCACCGTCCTCTGTCGGGGCACTGCTCACTACGCTCCCCCCAGAGGGGGAATGCACAGGGGCCCTTGAAAAAGGAAGAGGTTACTTGCTGCTATGTATTGTTCTTTGAGAGACACCTCGTGCATTCACACTCCCTACCCACCTTCCCCTCGGCCTCAGAGTTCTCTTCCCACCGTGGGACTCTGCTGTGCTCAGGGGAAAGAATTAAGGTGCATAGGGGCTGTGCTTCCTGTGTCCACTCAGATGCTGGCGGCTGAGGTCAGTAGGGGGCATGGCTAAGCAGAGGTCCAGGACTTGACACTTGGGGGCACCACATCACACACGAGTGAATGCACAGCGGCAGTAAGTGACTCTTCTTCATCCCCACGTTTCACAGAGGGAACGGAGGCACACAGAGGGGAATGAGATGCCACACAGGAATTTCTGCCCGTGGCAGAGCCAGGACTAGAAATCAGTCCCAGCTCATTGCTGTCAACTACACAGCCACCCTTTCCTGCTGTTAAGACAGCTCTGTGCGTGTATTTATCTGAGACAGCTTGTGAGATACCATAACAAGCTGCTTGTCGGAGCTGGATCCACCTGCAAAGGGAATCAAAAATATCCTGCACAGGGGTTAATAATGGCTCTTAGCAGCCGGATCTGTGCTGGGAAAGAGGAGGAACCCTGCCTGAGTACCCTGCAAGTGTTAGGCCTTTGAAATCCATCAGGCCTCCAGAGGTGTGGGGGGAGTGCGGGCAGAGGTGCTAAACAAGGGAAGACAGCAGCCATGCTGGCAGGCCAGGGATGGGGTGGGTAAAGACCCTGCCCCTGCCCCATCTCTTCGGACACTAGTGCTGCTGTCAGAAGAGCTGCACCAGCCAGTTGCTTCTGAGCACTGGGAGCTAGATAATACCAAGGTCTCCCGCAGGCATGCTGTTGGGGGAAGGCTCGCGGTACCCCATCCCAGTTGAGGACAGTGTGGCCTTAGAAGTGCAGAGAGAATTATTTTAAATACAATATTGAGAGAGAGTGAAAGAGAGATGGCCCTTCTGACAACGAAGTGTGACAAATCTTATATATTGCTACAGATATGGATCTAAGCTGCTTACCAAATAGTCTGATATGCTCTTTTATTGTCTGAGGAGTAGTCTGTGATTGTGTAACGAATATGCCCAAGGGGCAGAGTTAAGGTTACGCAGGCAGCCTTCACTTTGGCATTTCCTGAGTGTTTGCTGCTTAACCATGGGATGTTAATGTTCTTATTTTTATTTGCATTTAATTAGATATACGTATTAAACTACCTGCCGAGGGAGAATTGTCTTTGAAAAGCTTTACAAAAGCAATTTGTTTCAAGGAGTGATTTAAGTAAGAGGGTGCTGGAGTGAAGGCTATATCCCCTGAGTCTGTCTGCCCTGTCTGGTTTTCAGGCTGTAGATTTTCAGCATCTCCTCTGTTTATTTATTCCCACACCCGTTTCCCTATTTGGGACTCTCCCTTGCAGGCTGCCCTGGCCCTGCTCCTGCATATCAATGAACTGCCACCTCTGTGTGAGCACAGCTCCACCCCGGGGGCTGCCCCGGCATTTCTCCTAGCTGCTCTGTGAGCTGCCACACTAAGGTCCTTGTGCTCCGTCTCCTCTAAATATAGTGCCTCCCCCTCCACACCTGTATCCAAGTGGCTCTTTTCTCTCCATCCATCAGCCATCGTCCCTGGTGCCTACTTGACGGCTTCATTAACCACAAGCTCAGCAGCAGCTATATTTAGAAGTTGGGAGGAGAATGTGCTTTCGGGCTGCGGACAGCCCATTAATCCAGCTCCCTCGTGCAATCACGATTCTCTGCTCTGATCTGGAGTGAGATCGATAGCAGTGTTTTCAGATGAGGAACAAGCATCTGTGAGCGGAGAGCAGGAGATGAGGGAACAGGTAGACGGGAGAGAGACCCTGAGGAAGAAATGGGAGCAGAGGGGCAGGGGAGAGTGCAGAGGGCAAAGAGAGGGGCCAACAAAGCATAAACGGGGGGACAAAGTGAGAGAACAGCCAAGGGAAAGAAGGGTCCCGAAGGAGGCATTGTCCTCTCTTCCCACTGATTACTAGTATATAGCAGCCGAAGAGCGGGTCCCTGCATACAACAGCCAGAGACTTGGGAAGTCGGGGGAAGGAGCTGGGGACAAGCAGAGAGAAGAATGGAGAAGGAACCACAGATGTGTGGGGTCTTTTATCCCTTGGACTAGGAGTCTGGCCATTGGGTGCCAGCTCCATTCTGACTGTCCCACAGTTTGGCCTGGTTCTCATCAGTCACTGCTGATCGTCTGACTCCAGTCCCACTCCCCACCCCAAAGAACTTTTAACAATGAGGCTAAAGCAGCAAAGAGGGGCTGCGACCAGGGGCACGTCCACCCCATGGCCCCACCCCAGGCAGCCAGGTGGGGCTGTGACCTGGGTCAGGCCCACCCTATGGCCCCACCCCAGGCAGCCAGGTGGGGCTGGCACCAGGGTCAGGCCCACCCTATGGCCCCACCCCAGGCAGCTGGGTGGGGCTGGCACCAGGGCACACTCACCCCATGGTTGCGCTCCAAGCAGCTGGGTGAGGCTGGCACCGGGGTCACACCTATCCCATGGCCCCACCCCAGGCAGCTGGGAACATGCCCAGCCCATGGCCCTGCCCCAGGTGCCATTCTCACCTAATTCTGTAATGTATCTTGTTTACTTTCATGCCCAGCCTGCTGAGGGCTGGGAATAGAGACTGAGTGCTGGGCAGCTGGGGCTCTGCATCTGTCCTACTCCAGCGGTTTGTGGGGCTCTCAGACCCCTGCCTCAATGGCAGCTCTTTCTGGGCAGCCTTGGACAAGCCTCTCTGCTTTCCCCAAGCCGTGGAGCTTTGATCTCCTTGCATTACAAGAAGCCTGCCCACCTCTCCCGTCCCCTTCCATAGACGACTGCATCCTTTCTCCCTGCCAGCTGCTCTCTCCTTTCCTGCCCCCTCCACCTGGCTCTTGCTCGTCTCCCTTCTTGTTGGCCTCCCTCTTGGTTATGATTGATGTCATATTGTAAACTCAAGAGCTGTAGGAGCCAGCATGTTCCAAGTGGGCCATGGGTCCCTAGACATGTCTTATACAGAGAGAAGCTGCAAGGATAGTGCCCATCTCAAAAGCCTCTTGCTCCTCCTGCTGGTTTGCCCCACGCTCTTGATGAGAGGGAATGCAGGAGCATAATTATGCAGGCCAAGAAAGAATCTGAAGAGCAACTAGCTAAGGATACAAAAACTAACAGCAATCTTTTAAAAGTATATCAGAAGCAGGAAGCCTGCTAAACAATCAGTGCGGCCACTGGACGATCAAGGTGCTAACGGAGCACTCAAGGAAAACAAGGCCATTGCAGAGAAGCTAAATGAATTCTTTGCATTGGTCTTCACTGCAGAAGATGTAAAGGAGATTCCCACACCTGAGCCATTCTTTTTAGGTGACAAATCTGAGGAACTGTCCTAGACTGAGGTGTCGAGAGAGGAAGTTTTGGAACAAATGGATAAATTAAAAAGTAATAAGGCAGTAGGACCAGATGGGATTCACCCAGGAGTTCTGAAGGAACTCAAATATGAAATTGCAGAACAACTAATTGTGATATGTAACCTATCGCTTAAATCAGCCTCTGTACCAGATGACGGGAGGATAGCTAATGTAACACTAATTTTTAATAAAAGACTCCAGAGGCAATCCTGGCAACTACAGTCCGGTAAGCCTAACTTCAGTACCAGGGAAATTGATTGAAACTATAGTAAAGAGCAGAATTATCAGACACATAGATGAACACAGTATGTTGGAGAAGAGTCAACATGGCTTTTGTAAAGGAAAATCATGCCTCACCAATCTACTAGAATTCTTTGAGGGGGACAACAAACGTGGATAAAAGCGATCCGGTGGATATAGTGTACTTAGACTTTCAGCAAGCCTTTGATAAGGTCCCTCACCAAAGGCTCTTGAGCAAACTAAGCAGTCATGGGATAAGCGGGTATGTCCTCTCCTGGATCAGTAACTGGTTAAAAGACAGGAAACAAACGGTAGGAATAAATGATCAGTTTTCACAATGGAAAGAGGTAAATAGTGGAGTCCCCCAGGGATCTGTGTGGGGACCAGTGCTGTTCAACGTATTCATGAATGATCTGGGAAAGGAGGTAAACAGTGAGGTGCCAAAATTTGCAGATGATACAAAACTACTCAAAATAGTTAAGTCCAAAGCAGACTGCAAAGAGTTACAAAGAGATCTCACAAAACTGGGTGATTGAACAGCAAAATGGCAGATGAAATTCAGTGTTGATAAATGCAAAGTAATGCATATTAGAAAAACTAATCCCAACTATACATACAAAATAATGGCATCTAAATTAGCTGTTAGCACTTAAGAAAGAGATCTTGGAGTCATCGTGGATAGTTCTCTGAAAACATCTGTTCAACATGCAGCAGCAGTCAAAAAAGCTGACAAAATGTTAGGAACCGTTAGGAAAGGCATAGATAATAAGACAGAAAATATAATGCAGCTGTATAAATCTCTGGTACGCCCACACCTTGAATACTTCGTGCAGTTCTGGTCACCCCATCTCATAAAAGATATATTAGAATTGGAAAAAGTACAGAGAAGGCAGCAGAAATTATTAGAGGGATGAAACAGCTTCCATATGAGGAGAGATTAAAAAGACTGGGACTGTTCAGCTTCGAAAAAAGATAACTAAGGGGGGATATGATAGAGGTCTATAAAATCATGACGGATGGAGAAAGTGAATAGGGAAGTGTTATTTACTCCTTCACATAACACAATGAAATTAATAGGCCGCAGGTTTAAAACAACCATAAGGAAGTATTTCTTCAATCAATACACAGTCAATCTGTGGAACTCATTGCCAGGGGATGTTGTGAGGCCAAAATTGTAATTGGGTTAAAAAAATAATTAGATAAGATAATCGAGGATAGGTCCATCAACAGCTGTTAGTCAAGATGGTCAGGGACGCAACCCCAGGCTCTGGGTGTCCCTAAACCTCTGGCTGCCCGAAGCTGGGACTGGACGACAAGGGGGTGGATCACTCAATAACTGCCCTGTTCTGTTCATATCCTCTGAAGCAATTTGCGCAGGCCACTGTTGGAAGACAGGACACTGGGCTAGCTGGACCATTGGCCATTCCTATGTTCTCACTTTGCCCCTAATATAGAGACAGAAGCTGGTGAAGAGTTTCTGGTAACAGGCTGCTAAGCGATCCCTGCAGTTGCTGCCTGGACACTTCTGTTCCAGTAGTTTGGAGGGGCGGGGGGAGGCAGTCTGTGATGGCCAATGCAGCCACTTCTCTGAGGGCATGGCCAGGTGCCCCTTGCAAATTCTTCAGACTTTCTTCATCCACGGCTGCATCATGCTTCTTGATGTTCTGTCACTAGCAGAGTTCATGGATGTGTTTCCAGGAGTACAGGCTGAGGGGGGCACCTAGGGTGACCAGATAGCAAGGGGACAGGGGGTGGGAGGTAATAGGTGCTTATATATGACAAAGCCCTGAATATTGGGACTGTCCCTATAAAATCGGGACATCTGGTCACCCTAGGGGCACCTGTTCCCAGGGCTGAATGTGAGCAGGATGGTGAGTCGCTGTGAGTGATCTTAGAGTCAGGACAACAGCAACCCTTTTGCAGCTGTCTGTTCACCATTTGCATCGCGTTATTGCTCTAGCAAGCTGTTAACATCTTCATCTCCAGACACAAAGTGACCTCTTGCCAATAAGCGTGTTGTTAATTCCTTGGCTCTCGGAGCCAGATTTCCCCAGGGTCGCAGAGACGAGGCTCAGGGGAGGATCAGCCAGGCACAGGACTGTGAGGATTCACGTGGCGGCCTCAGCCCCCGTCGCACCTGTGTCCATCTCCAGGAAGTCTCTCTCAGGATTAGGTAAATGTCTTCCACTAGTGAGCCCAGCAACAGGACCAAAGAAGGCAAAATAATGAGTCAGACGGCGATGGCAGCCGAGTGGACAAGGCTGGTTTTGTGCAGAGCGTTCGTGTGCACTGTGACGATCTGCAGTTCTGTCACTACATGCTGCTCATGGGGATGGAACTGCTGGAGTCTGATACGCTCAGCACCTGCGGGACCACTGCAGGCATCTGCCAGGCTGCCACTGTGGACTTGCCACCTACGTAGGACGGCGCCAGGCGCCTGCCCTGCTCACTGCACTCTCACCGTCTCTTTGCACCCAGTGTGGGTATCCAAAGTATTTCCGCCACTGCGTCTTCTGCACGCTGCGTGCGCCATCCTGCCAGTTCGTCACCACGCTGCAGGTGTGCACGTGTCAGCAGCGCAGCATGGCTGTTCCTTCTAGACTCGTCACGCGCACGGGGCCACTGTAAGTTAGCCACGTTCTCACTGTGCACTTCCCCCTCGCACTGAGGTTCCGTGCATGTGGGCTCTCACCTGCCCGATGGGATCACAGAAAGCACCTGCCCCGCGCTCGCCACCCGCTCCAGAGCACCGGCTGTATCAGGGCACTCGCCGTGTAGGTGGGACGCTGCTGCAATATGTCGTACTCTCACTGTGTTCTCACCACAACCTACTGGGTGAATTGGGGCACTTGCCCTCGAGATGGCATCCCCTTGGGCATGGCTGTGCCCTAACTACACGCTTGTCATAGCAGTCTATTGCTCAGCTGCTATCGAGGTGGGTGCGGTATAAATGCCTGGGGTGATGGATGTGGAGAGAGATGCGTGTCTGCTGTGGTTGCCACCTATGAGACATTACTGTCACATCTGCCCTAGTCTATGTTCTATCTAGGCTCTTATGCTGTGCCATCATTGTGGTATCTGGGCACTTTCAGTAACTTGTTGAGTAACGAGACTAGTCTCTTTCACATGTGGGTCTTTCGCCATTTCTCTCGCTGGACGGTCAATTGTACTGTGTGTTTGTAGTATGGTGTGATGCACGTGTTAATTTGCTGTTGTGCCCATTCTGCCGGCTGGCCACCCTGGACGGGCCCCCCACTGGTGCCTGCTCTGCTGGCTCACTGCATTGGACAGGCCCTGTTCGCCAGGGCCTGATCCGCACAGGTGTGTTCTCACCACTAGCATGGAGCGGATGTGACTGTAAAGCACTCACTACCCTCTCGAAGCTCATCCCAGCTCCTGCCTGGGTCGTCCAGGTGCTCATTATGCACAAGAACAGCATCTGGGACCATCTTATTCTGTGCTCAGCCCTTGCTGACCCGGCACATGTCAACCATGGGAACCCACAGAAAGTGTTACCTGCATGCAGGCCCTGCAGAGCTATTCAGCGGCAGAAACTATCTGGTTTCCTGGACAGAGCCCTTCTGTCAGCCCAGGTCTCAGCTTAGCTGATAACAGGCTCTATTTGGAACATCTGCTTGATCAAGACCCGAGCTGCTGAGACAAGAACGGGAAGGTCAGAAGGTTAAATGTCTGACTAAACAGCAGCAGCAGCTTTGGAGTTTCCCGAAGTCTCTCAACTGTGGGGTGAGATTCCCCTCTGCTGGTGACAGGGAGACACTACACTGAGGAAATACACCTCCTCAGTGCCCAAATGGGCCTTTCTGGCTCCTGGGACAAGGGACCGTTCACAGCTCCTCGCACAGGAAGGAGATGAATGGGGACCAATCCTAGTATTCCACAGATCACAGCTGAGCGTGCATGGCTGTGGCTAACACACTTCAGAGGAGGTGGAGGGGCATGGTTTGGTATGCAGGAGGCAGCAGGCACAGAGCATCACACACCTGGGGGACCGGGAAGAGTGTGCTGGGGGTGGGGCATCACCCTGAGTGTCCACACCACGAAAGGAAGACGTTGCTGTGAGATTTCAGTCCCCGCCCCACCTCTTTTCAGGCAAAGCATTTAGCTAGCAGATTCTCCCTACATGCAGGAAGGATCGTTGTGTCATGATCAGTGGAAGTGGAGTCAGAGGGTGCATGTCCCCTGAAGGGACTGTTATTGATGGGACACAGGGAACTCGGGAGCTGGGCTGGAAGCAAACAGCCACGTGGGCAGAGCAGTGCACAGAGTTTAACGAAGTCCCACTTGTTCGGCTTGACTTTCATTCAGCTTCACGCATTACCAATAAAACGCGGTGTCAGTGTCTGAGCAGTGCGTTCTCTGTGCGGAGTGCAGCAGCCGGCAGCGTGAGCCCTGGAACGCAGTCTCAAGTCCCCTGAAGTCCTGGGTTTTGCAGACGCAAACCTAGGCCAGCGATGGAGCCAGTGGAGCTGTACACAGACCTGGCCATGCCGGAGAGTAAAGTTGTTGTTTTCCCTTGATGTCTACACCACTCTGAAGCTTGCCTCAGAGCAATCCTGGAGCCCTGGACCCATTGCTCCCCAAAGTGGAAGGGATCTGGTATCTCACTGGAGACAAAGCCGAAGGGGAGGGGATAGACTGCATCCGAGGGTGCTAAAGGAGTTGGCCGATGAGATTGCGGAGCCATTGGCCATTATCTTTGAAAAATCATGGCGATCGGGGGAGGTCCCGGACGACTGGAAAAAAGCCAATGTAGTGCCCATCTTTAAGAAAGGGAAGAAGGAAGATCCAGGGAACTACAGGCCAGTTAGTCTCACCTCAGTCCCTGGAAAAATCATGGAACAGGTCCTCAAGGAATCAATCCTGAACCACTTAAAGGAGGGGAAAGTGATCAGGAACAGTCAGCATGGATTCACCAAGGGCAAGTCATGCCTGACTAACCTAATTGCCTTCTATGATAAGATAACCGGCTCTGTGGATGAGGGGAAAGCAGTGGATGTGCTATTTCTGGACTTTAGCAAAGCTTTTGATACAGTCTCCCACAGTATTCTTGCCAGCAAGTTAAAGAAGTATGGGCTGGATGAATGGACGGTAAGGTGGATAGAAAACTGGCTAGATGGTCGGGCTCAACGGGTAGTGATCAATGGTTCCTTGTCTAGTTGGCAGCCGGTATCAAGTGGAGTGCCCCAAGGGTCGGTGCTGGGGCCGGTTTTATTCAATATCTTCATTAACGATCTGGAAGATGGTGTGGACTGCACCCTTAGCAAGTTTGCAGATGACACTAAACTGGGAGGAGTGGTTGATACGCTGGAGGGTAGGGATAGGATACAGAGGGACCTAGACAAATTAGAGGATTGGGCCAAAAGAAATATGATGAGGTTCAACAAGGACAAGTGCAGAGTCCTGCATTTAGGACGAAAGAATCCCATGCACTGCTATAGACTAGGGACCGAATGGCTGGGCAGCAGTTCTGCAGAAAAGGACCTAGGGGTTACGGTGGACGAAAAGCTGAATATGAGTCAACAGTGTGCCCTTGTTGCCAAGAAGGCTAATGGCATTTTGGGTTGTATAAGTAGGGGCATTTCCAGCAGATCGAGGGATGTGATCATTCCCCTCTACTCAGCACTGGTGAGGCCTCATTTGGAGTACTGTGTCCAGTTTTGGGCCCCACACTACAAGAAGGATGTGGATAAATTGGAGAGAGTCCAGCGGAGGGCAACAAAAATGATTAGGGGGCTGGAGCACATGACTTACGAGGAGAGGCTGAGGGAACTGGGATTGTTTAGTCTGCAGAAGAGAAGAATGAGGGGCGATTTGATAGCTGCTTTCAACTACCTGAAAGGGGGTTCCAAAGAGGATGGATCTAGACTGTTCTCAGTGATAGAAGATGACAGAACAAGGAGTAATGGTCTCAAGTTGCAGAGGGGGAGGTTTAGGTTGGACATTAGGAAAAACTTTTTCACTAGTAGGGTGGTGAAGAACTGGAATGGGTTACCTAGGGAGGTAGTGGAATCTCCTTCCTTAGAGGTTTTTAAGGTCAGGCTTGACAAAGCCCTGGCTGGGCTGATTTAGTTGGGTTTGGTCCTGCTTTGAGCAGGGGGTTGGACTAGATGACCTCCTGAGGTCCCTTCCAACCCTGAGATTCTATGATTCTATGACTCTTGGGTTACTGCCTCACACACACTGGCTGCTACATGCAGTTCTGGGGACTCCCTAATTCAGGCACTTAGGGTCAATCACCATGTTCAGGAGCGGCTGCTCCAGGACATCAGTCTCACACTAGACAGGTGCCTAGACGTGGGGCGTGCAGCAGGAAGCCTCAAGAGGAAGGATGGAAGCCCTGGGAGGCATGACACCCCGAGAAGTACACACAGGAAGACAACAGCAAAGGAGAGCAGCCGGCCAGGGTTCCATACCCATCGCGAGATGCATTTACTGTGGGAAACAGCCTGAGCTGATAAAGGAGACATGCCCTGCACTAGGCCGGCATTGCAAGGAATGTGGCAAGTTGAATCGTGTTAGCCATGTGTGCAAGAGCAGAGGAAGGTCTCAAAATGATTCAGTCAGACGAGTACAAGTGCCACATCAGCCAGCGGTGATGACATCATGACTCTCGCTAGTCCAAGAGCATATCATATTCAGGCTGTTGGGACAGGAAACCAACACGGGATGATACCAACCTCCATGCATAATAGAGAAACGGCCAAGGCAATTTCACTGGCTAGAAGGGCCTTCTGCAACGCGGTTCTTTGGGGTGAACTGGACTCGATCACCCCCATGAAAAAGAGCAGTGGCAATCTAATAATGTACAATCCGAGCATAATGCAGCCCATAGGAGAATGAGACCTCATAGTAACTAGCCTGAAAAATGCCAGACGGGCCAGCTGAAGTTTGTGATGGTGAATGGGAAGCACCGCATTCCCCTTTTGGGGAATACTGCCATACAAGCCATGGACCTGATCAGGGTGCAGCATCAGAACTTTATAACTGCAGTGCAAGAAGCAGAAGGGGAACTCCCATGGACAATGGAGACCATTTTAAAAGCCCATGGGGATGTTTTCAAAGGCAACGGGTGCCTGTAAGGGAAGCTGCGACTGGAAGTAGGCCCCACAGTGAAACCTGTGCTTACCATGAAGGAAAATTCCAGTGGCACTATGTAATCCTGCATGCCTGGGGCATGACGTCTACAGAGCAGGGGTATCATAGCACCTGCAGAGGCCAGTGTGGCCTGGGTAAGCAGCATGATGGTGATAAAGGAGCCATCAGGCAATTATGTATCTGCACAGGCCCAATGCCAGCGAACCAGGCCTTGAGAAGATACCACTATCCACTGCCTATCATTGATGACATCTTGCCAGAACTGCCCAAAGCCAGAATCCTTACAGTGTATGGTGTAAGGAAATGGGTTTTGGCACATCAGCCCGGATAAAGAGTCCAGCATGCTGACAGCCTTCGCAACACCATTTGATTGCTATAGATGGCTGTGCATGCCAATAGGTATGAGCCCAGCACCAGAGCAATTCCAGAGAAGGCTCAGCCAAGCACTGGAAGAATTGGCTGGGGTGAGAGTATTTGCAGATAATATCCTCGTCATAGGTCAAGGGAGTAATGACTGAACAAGACCACAACACAAACCTACAAGCTTTTTTGCAGCTATGCAGGGATAAGAACATAAACTCAACCCAGAAAAAATCTGACTTCAACAGTGTGCTTCTAGCAAGGAGAGCCACTGATACTCCAGTGTGATAAATTGGGAAATGGATTGAGTATAGCTCTTTTGTAGGAGCAGCCAGTCGCTTAGCCAGTTGAATCCTGTCAGAGAAAGAACAAGGGTATGTCCAAATAGTAAAAGACCTTCTGGCTGTGGCATTTGGAGTGGAGCAATTATAATAATAATATATGGAGATATACCTATCTCATAGAGCTGGAAGGGACCCTGAAGGGTCATCGAGTCCAGCCCCCTGCCTTCACTAGCAGGACCAATTTTGCCCCAGATCCCTAAGTGGCCCCCTCAAGGATTGAACTCACAACCCATCAGTGCCCCTATGGCTGCCCAGCAATAGTGCCATCAGACCACAACTCGCTAGAGATAATCATGGCAAAGCCCCTTCTGAGTGCTCCAGAGAGATTGCAGCGCATGTGGATGCACCTCCAGCACTACCAGGGAGAGCTCAGATCTTGTCCAGGATGATTACTGGAGTTAGCTGGCAGCGCGAGCTGGGCATATATACCCAGCATTGGTGAGTTGGGGTAAGGGGATCAGAACATAGTGCAGTGTGTTAATGGAGTCAATCTCCAGTTTCAGCAGTGAAACTGATGGAAACCAAAGAGGCTACGGAAAAGGACACCCAACTACAGCCAGTCAAGAGAGCGATACTAGCAGGTGGCCAGAAGACAAAATCCAGGTACTGTAGGAGTAGAATCCTACATTCAAATTAAAGATGAGTTGAGTGTGTAGGATGGAATGATATTTCGAGGACAGAAATCTGCTGTCCCACCTCGTTACCTAAGGATGTTGTGCAAAAAATACACACCTCACACCTAGGCCTTGACAGCTACCCTAGATGGGCTCGAGAGTGAGTTACTGGCTGGGAATGAATACCCAACTTCGCAGCTTTATAGAGGGGAGGGACACCCATCAGCAGAAGCCACAGGAGCTGCCCACCCGGCCAGAGGAAAAGGTGGTAGTGGACTTACTTACCTCCAAGAAAAAGCAGAACTTGATTACAGGGGACTACTTTTCAGATTGTTGGGAGGTTGCTGCCCTGCATGATACAAGAAGCAGGCCACTGATTGGCAAACTAAATGCGTCTGACGAAGTGGGGATTCACCCACGAAAGCTTATGCTCCAATACGTCTGTTAGTCTATAAGGTGCCACGGGACTCTTTGTCGCTTTTTAAATGTAAATTTGTACATCTAGGAACAAAGAGTGAAGGCCATATTTACACAATGGGGGACTCTATTCTGGAAGCAGTGACTCTGAAAAAGATTTGGGGGGTCATGGTGGATAATCAATGATCATGAGCTCCCAGCACAATGCTGTGGCCAAAAGGGGTAATGCGATCCTTGGGTGCATAAACAGGTGAATCTCAAGGAGAAGCAGAGAGGTTATTTTACATCTGTATTTGGCACTGGTGTGACTGCTGCTGGAATACTGTGTCTAGTACTGGTGTCCACAATTCAAGACGGGTGTTGATAAATTGGTGAGAGTTCAGAGAAGATCCACGGGAATGATTAAAGCGTTAGAAAACATGCCACATAGCGATAGATTCAAGGAGCTCAATCTGTATAGCTTAACAAAGAGAAGGTTAAAGGATGACTTGATTGCAATTTACAAGTACATACATGAGGAACAAATATTTAATAATGAGCTCTTCAATCTAGCCGAGAAACCTACAACACAATCCAATTGCTGAAAGTTGAAGCTAGAGAAATTCAGACTGGAAATAAAGCACAATTTTTGGACAGTGAGAATAATTAACCATTGGAGCGATTTACCCAGGGTTGTGGTGGATTCTCCATCACTGACAGTTTTTAAATCCAGATTGGATGTTTGTCTTAAAAAAACTGCTCTGGGAATTATTTGGGGGCAGTTCTCTGGCCAGTGTTACACAGGAGGTCACAATAGATGATCACAATGGTCCCTTCTGGCCTGGGAAGGTTCATATGTATCTATGAACAACTGAAGGCTGTCTTTATGAGATGTGGCATTCCGGACACTATATTCACTGACAACAGTCGACAAACCCCAATCTACCTTGGAAGAATTCAGGTAATTTGCACATGAATGGGAGTTTGGCCACAACACCTCCTCCCCAGCACACCCGCAGAATAATGGTAAGGTGGAATCAGCTGTGAAAACAACCAAGAGGCTGTTTCTTCTGGATCAGATCACTTGTTAGCATTTTTGGCACACGGGCCAAAACCAAAAGAGGCCAGCACAGGCGGGGAGGGGAGGACCAAAATCCTGGTATCAAGGAGAGGAGACCTGTTGCAGCCAGAAGCATGAAGATGCCGCCCAGAGGAACTGGCCAACACTCAGAGAAAGCATGAACTAGAGTATGACAGATCAGCCAAGGACCTGCCAGCCTTGGAGACAGGCACTTCTGTGAAGATCCAGCCATTAGAGAGACACCAGCAGGAGTGGACTAAAGGAGTTGTGAGGGGTCCAAGTCATACAAAGTGACTACGTAAGAGGGACACGTGAACTGAAGGAACAGGAGACACTTAGGAGCCGGCAGACACAACCCCCAGAGAGAGCTGACAGAAACACAGAGCTCGTCACTGGATGGAGAAAGAGAGAACCACCCAGAGGCAGCCCCGCAGGGAGGAGGGAGACTCCACAGAGAGACAGGTGACAGGGAGACAGAGAGAGGTCACTTCTGGTGTGGTCACCTGGTGAGACCATTTATCTCAAAGACTGTGTAAGCAGCTGAGTCTGTGTTGCAGACGAGACGCCAGCTCGGGTATGTTGGACTAGATACCTCCTGAGGTCCCTTCCAACCCTGATAGTCTATGATTCTATGTGCTAGCAACCTCTGGCCGAAGGGACACGGGGTGAGCGTCTGGGCATCAGTTATTTGTTTTAATGATTGTTAAAATGTTCAAAAATAGGGAAGATGTATTGTGATTTGTGGAACTGGAGTCAGAGGGCCCATGTTCCATGGAGGGACTGTTATTGGCAGGACACAAGGAAGACTCGGGGAATGCTGGAGGCAACTTGGCCAGAGGTACAGAGCAGTGCACAGGGTTTAATGAAGTTCCTGCACTCAGCGTAACCTGCACTCAGCGTCACTCTTTGCTAATGAAACAGTCGTAAGGCAGGAAGCTGGAGTTGTGAATGCTTCGGTGGAGCCCCCATGCTATCAGCTTACACAAGAGAGGGTAGGGTTTGACTCTGATCTGTGAGGGTTTGCCAGTGCAGCCCTTTGCTAAGCTGCCACATTGATGGGATGGGTACCCCAAACCGGTGAGCAGGGACCTCCTCATTCCTGAGCTGCTGTTCCTGGAAGTGTGTGTTTTTGATCCCCGCCTCCGAGAGTCAGGGCTGTTCCTGTCGTAGGGGGCTCAGGGTTTCTTCTGCCACTCAAAGGTCTAACTGCCCTGGTCTCACAACTGGGCTCATAAAAGTGTTCATCGGGCAGTTCACATCTTAACAGCGAGATCATCCTGGAGACCTGCCCCCCTTCACCATTGCACAGAGCACATCCTCTCCCATTCCTGGTTACTCAGCGTCCCTGGGACAGGCAAAGGCAGCTGCTTATTTAGCAGATGTGTGTTTCTAAGTGTTTTGAATATAAGAAATGTTTGTTGTGTCCTTTGTGGAGGAAAAGCACCTCTCACTGTCTAGTTTTGTCCTTCAATTCATCCTCCCTTCCCACCTGTTTTGTTCCTCTCCCTCACCCTGCCCCTCTACACATGCTATGGAACATGGGAGCTGCCAGATTAGATCAGACCAGTGCTCCTTTAATGTAGTATCTGGTTTCTGAGAGTGACCAGAACCACCTGCTTCAGAGGGAGGGGCAAGAAACTCCGTAATGGGCAATTTACTGAATAACCTGTTCACGGGGAAGCCTCTTCCGGGCCCCATCAGTAGGTTGTTGGCTTATGCCCCGAAGCAGGAGGGTTTATATCTGTGCTTTAAAGACTCCATGTCTCAAATAACCATAGAGGATCTCATTCTGTGTAACCATCAATCCATTTTTGAATCCTATTTACGTCTTGGCCTCAATTGCATCTTATGGCAGCGAGTCCTGCAGATTAATTATGGGTCGTGTAAATAAAAATAGTGTTTACTTCTATAGTTTTAAATTGTTGCTTTGTAGCATTTCATTGGAGTTCCAGTTACTGTGTTAGGAGAGAGGGAGAATAGAAGCGGCTGATTTACCTTCTCTCTCTGTCATTTTGTATCTCTCTGTCATGTCACATCTTAACACAGTTCATATCTTTTCCAGCTCCCCAGCAGGGAAGTTTCTTCAGCTCTCTAATCATTTTCATTGCGCCCTCTGTTTCTGTTAGGTCTTTTTTGAGGTGCTGTGACCAAAACCAGGTGGAGCAGCCCAGCGTAGAGTGCCCCGTAGATTGCTAGACTAACACCAGCATTGGCATTATTACTTTCTATCTGCTTTGTTGGGGCTGGTCTACCCTGAAAAATTACATCGGCATAGCAACGTCTCTCGGGTGTGAACAGTCTATCGCCCGAGAGCCATAGTCATGCCAGCCCAATCCCCGGTGTGTACAGTGCTAGACTGACAGACGCATTCTTCCAGCAGCCAACTACTGTCGCTTGGAGAGGTGGATTAACTACAGCAAGGGAGAACTCCCCTCATGGCTGGAGTGAGTGGCTATGCTGAAACGCTAGGGTGCAGCTGTGCTGCTGAAGTGTTTTAATTGGTGTTCCTTTCATTCATTGTCTTTGCATTCTGAGCTGCCCTGGCCCGTTGCCTCCTCTCCCTGCATGTACTGCAGCCACTTCTCTTGGCCGTTCGTCTCCCACAGGTGGCTGAGGTCTCGTCTCTTAGTAGCAGTGTCTTCCACAAGAAGCAGCGAGTTCTGCTGCCCACAGTTCAAGAAGGATGCTGATGAATTGGAGAGGGGTCAGAGAAGAGCCAGGAGAATGACCATGATTATAGTAATAAGCTACATAGATTGAGCTCATTGAATCTAACAAAGAGAAGGTGAAGGAGGGACTTCATGGGGAACAGATAGTTAACAATGGGCTCTTCAGTCTAGCAGATGGAGGTGTAACACAGTCCAATGACTGGAAGCTGAAGCTAGACAGATTCAGACTGGAAATAAGGTGTAAATTGTTGACGGATCAATGGCATATGAGGGTGTGTCTCGCCTGCACCTTATTCCGTGTGGGTTTCTGAACATTCGATACGTTTTGGGACAAACCTTTGGTGCTTGTCAATCAGTAGGTTGGAAGCTGTATTGAAAAGTCCTTGTAGAAAACTCCTTTCTGTTGTGTGCATGTGGATCTGTGTTCAGAGACACTTTGAGAAGTGAAGAGTGCATGTGTGTCTGTGTATGGACACATTCTGGGACAGAGGTGTATGCGTGTGGGATCTCTGCAAATGGGTCTGTGTGGGTACATATGGAGATAAAGAGGAGTATGTATGCACGAATGGGTGTCTGTGTAGACATGTACCTGGAGGGAGCAGGTAGAGGAGCATGTGCATGCCTGCTCACACAGTCACATACTTTCAGGAAGATGGTTCTGATCCCATCTTTCAGCAGCATGAGAAATCTCTGCTTTTTTCTTACAGAAACGAGAGAAGACAGGACAAAGCGTCTCTTCCGACATTACACTGTGGGTTCATATGACAACTTCACGTCCCACAGGTAAGTGCCAGGCTACCTCGTCGGTGAGCGATGGCAGCAAATGGGATAGAGTTAAAGCCCATGGGACTGGTATCTCCTTTATTTGTGTTGCAGTAGATCATGGGAAGGGAGCTTCCTTCAGTCAATCCACATTCTACACTGACAATCCAGGAGTGGGGTTCTTTACGGAAAAGACTGAGATAAGTGATGACTATCAGGTTGGTGCCTGAGATTAGGAATAAACGTACTTTTGGCGGCAGAGGAGTAGGGGTCAGAGAAGTGCCTTTTTTTCCTAGTGACCCACGTTGGGGAATTGTGTTGGGCATCCTGGGAGCTGGAGCCTGAGCATTGGGCAGGGATGGAGAGCTCTGGTTCTCTGCTGGAGAAGGACAGAAAGGATGCTGTGTGCGTGTGAGAGATAAAACAGGGACAGGTGTGTTAGAAATGCCATAGTTTAGATAGGGCTGGAGTGTTCTGGGACTGGAGGTCTGGAGGTGGTATGTGGTTTGCTGCATTTGAGACAACCCTAAGATAAAATGTAAGGAGTTACAGCACTCAGCGTAGAAATAGTGAAGAGAACGGGGTCTCTGTTGTTACACAGCCATGCTTGGCCTGGGCTACGCATGGCTGGGAGACATTCGGAATGGAAGGGGTCCTAGGACTTGGTTTGGTGTTTGAATACAAAGCTGCACTGGAGCTGGGTTTTTATGTGCGGTGTTTGGCTGTATAGAGGAGGGAATAGGCTTGATGGTGCGTTGAGGATATGATCTCTGCTTACTCCTAGGCACCCATGCTTGTATAAGGTATTGGTCGGTGCAGGAGAATGGGATAGGCATTACAGAACGCGATACGATATGAGCAAATTGTCACAGGTCTTTATAGGAAAACAGTCTCTCCAACCACATTGAAATCCGTCAAGTGTGTCAACAAAAGAGTGAATGTTATTCTATTGAGGTTCTGATAACAAGACCATCAGTGTGGTGTCTGGGCACCTTTGGGGAGAACTGGTAGATGTAATTTATATGAATTAAAAAAAAAAAAGCCTTTGACAAAGTCCCTCAAGAGGGGCTGGTAAGGGTACTGTGTGGTCATGGGTACGAAGGAAAGTTCTGCCATAGATTAGAAACTGGCTAAGAGACAGAAAATGGCAATATGTGAATAGTGGGGATTCCCCAGGGTCTGTGCTAGGTCTAATGTTGCATTTGTTTAGTATCTTAACATCTTGAAAAAGGCTGTGAATAGTGAGGTGGCAATTTGCAAATGACACACAATTATTTAAGTCAGTCAAGACTGGAGTGGACGGTGGGACTTAACCAAGCTAGGTGAATAGACAGATGAATGGCAGATGGAATTTACTTTTGACAAATGCAAGGTATTGAGCATGAGAAGGAACCATTTGAACTACTCATACACATTACTGAGTTATAACTTCACTGTGATTGTTTAGGACTAAAGACCTGGTATCATTGCGAGCAACTCAATGAAAAGATCTGCTTGGTGCACAGTGGCAGTCAAAAAGCAAACAAAATGTTAGGTTGTATAAAGAAAGGAACAGAAGATATTACTGAAATTGTTGTAATATCATTATATAAGTGGAAGATACAGCTTGGAATGCTGTATTCAGTTCTGGTCGTCCCATCTCAAACGAGAGAGAGAGAGAGAGAGCAAAACCAGAAAGGGTCCAGTGGTGAAAATGACCAGGAGCATGGAAAGACTTCGGTATGAGAAGAGAGTGTAAAAGTTAGGGCTAACCTGGATACTCCCATTTACTCGCTAATAATACAGTAACACAAAGCTTAGTCTGTGCTATAAAGTTTTGCCGGCATTGCTGTGTCGACAAGAAATGTGAAAAAAAATCACACCTCCTAGCTGACTTCGCTGTGCTGGGAAAACCCATCGTGTCGATGCGGCTATGCCGACAGCAGAGTACTTCTGCCAACTTAACTAGTGTCCTGTGGGGCAGTGGTTTGGCCAAGCCGTCAGAATTCCTTCTACTGTCAGCTTAACCGGTGACTCCAGCAGGGGGCTCTGCCAGCAAAGGCATATCGATATAGCAATATTGGCAAAGCATTTGTAGCATAGACCAGCCTGCAGATGCTCAATGAAACTGAAATGCCATGTGTTCAAAACTGATCAAACAAAATACTTTTTACATAAAACATAATGAACTTGTTGAACTCAAAGCCACAAGTTATCATTTAGATCAAGAGTTTAGCAAGATTCCAGAAAGGTTTAGGTATTACTTTAGACAGGATGAAAGCGATAAAACCTTCATGCTTCAGAGAATAAGCCAAATGCTTACTAACAAGTAGGAAAAGTCCTCTATGAGCCGATTATTCCAAAATTGTTGGGTATGTGGTTTCTTGTACATTCTCCTGAAGCAGCTGATATTTAGCACTATCAAAGACGGGAGACTGGGTTAGGTGGACCATAGGTCTGATCCAGTACAACAATTCCTGTGAAGTCGCTGTGGGTGGCTAGTGTTTGATAACAGATTGAGTTGCACTGGGGGAAACCTGGCTGGGTAGTGCTGATGACAACAGTTAGGTTCGTATTAGGGCGAGGAGACTGTTCGGGATGTTGGGATTATATTCAGGCCATTGATGCTTCAGTTGGTGTTGAAGGTTCTGGGAGGAGGTGGTTTCCGTGACATGGCTGGTTTGGGCATGTGGCAAATAGCTCTTGTTGCCTTAGAGAGGCAGGCTGGAAAGGGTGTTAGGGTTATTATAGGACGAGGATTGGAATGGAGAATGAAAAGAACTGGGGCTGGTGTTGAGTAGCATGGTACACCTATTTGCCTGGCTGCCCATCACCACTGGTAAAGTTTGCAGATAACACAAAAATTGGGGAAGTGGTAAATAATGAAGGGGACAAGTCACTGGTGCAAAGCAATCTGGATCGCTTGGTAAACTGGGTGCAAGTAAACAATATCAAATAAAAAAACACAATAGGAGGACCAAAAGAATGCCACCATGGCTAAACAGCAGAGTAATGGAGGCTGTTAGAGGCAAGAAGGCATCCTTTAAAATTTGGAAGTCAGTCCTAATGAGGAAAATAGGAAGGAGCACAAACTCCGGCAAGTAAAATGTAGAAGTGTAATAAGGCAGGCCAATACAGAATTTGAGAAGCACTTGCTGAAGATGCAAAAACTCAGTAAATATTTTAAAGTACATCAGGAGCAGGTTGCCTGCGGGTCATGTTGTAGTGGGGTTACTAGATGACAAATGTGTTAAAGAAGAACCCCAAAGACAAGGCCACTGCAGAGAAGCAAAATGAATTCTTTGCATCAGACTTCATTGCAGAGGATGTGGGGGAGAAACTCACATCAGAGCTTTTCTTTTTGAGCGACAAATCTTAAGTACTGTCCCACATTGATGTGTCAATGGAAGAGGTTTTAGAACAAATGGATAAATTAAACAGTAATAAGTTATCAGGACCAGTTGGGATTCACCCAAGAATTCTGAAGGAACTCAAATATGAAATTACAAAACTACTGGCTGTGGTATTTAACCTATCGATGAAATCAGCATCTGTACCAGAGGACAGGAAGGTAACTAATGTAACACTGATTTTTAAAAAGGGCTCCAGAGGAGCTCCTGGTAACTACAGGCTGGTGAGCCTAACTTTAGTACTGGGCCAATTGGTTGAAACAGTAGTAAAGAACAGAATTTTCAGACATGGAGATAAACACGATTTGTTGGGAGAGAGTCAACATGGCTTTTGTAAAAGGAAATCATGCCTCACCGATCTGTTAGAATTCTTTGAGGGAGTCAGCAAGCACGTGGATATAACGTACTTGGATTTCAGAAAGACTTTGACAAGTTCCAATTCCAAAGGCTCTTAAGTAAATGAAGTAGCCTTGGGATAAGATGGAAGGTGCTCTCATGGATCATAGCTGGTTGCAAGATAGGAAACGAAGTATAGGACTAAATGGTCAGTTTTCACAATGGAAAGAGGTGAAAGGATCTGTACTGGGACATGTGCTGTTCAACATAGTCAATAATGATCTGGAAAAGGGGGTGAACAGTGAAGTGGAAAAGTTTGCAGATTCAAAATTATCCAAGATAGTTAAGTCCAAAGTAGATTGCAAGGAGTTAGAGGGATCTCACAAAACTGGGTGACTAGGCAACAAAATGGCAGATAAAACTCAATGTTGATAAGTGCAAAGTAATGCACATTGGAAAAAATAATCACACCTAGGCCTGGTCCACACTAGGGGGAGCTATCGAAATAAGATACGCAACTTCAGCTACAGGAGTAGCGTAGCTGAAGTCGAAGTATCTTATTTCGAATTACCTCCACTTACCTCGCGTCCTCGCACCGCGGGATCGACGGCCGCGGCTCCCCCATCGACTCCGCTACCGCCGCTCGCCCTGCTGGAGTTCCGGAGTCGATGGGAGCGCGTTCGGGGATCGATATATCGCGTCCAGGCGAGACGCGATATATCGATCCCCGATATATCGATTGCTACCCGCCGATCCGGGCGGGTAGTCTGGACGTACCCTTATACATATATACAGAATGATGGGGTCTAAATTAGCTGTTACCACCTAAGAAAGAGATCTTGGAGTCAATGTGCACAGTTCTATGTGCACTGGCTAACAGTATGTTAGGAACTACTAGGAAAGGGGTAGAAAATAAGAGAGAAAATATAATAATGGCACAGTGTAAATCCCTGGTGTGCCCACATCTTGAGTGTGTGTAGTTCTGGTGGCCCCTTCTAAAAAATATATATATATAGTGGAACTGGAAAAGGTTCCGAGAATGACAACAGAGATAATAAAGCATATGAAATGGCTTGCATAAGAGAAGATACTAAAAGGGTTAGGGCAGTTCATCTTAGAAAAGAGATGACTAAAGGAGATATGATAGAGATCTACAAAATCATGAATAGTATGGGTCGTACTTACCTTTCATGGTATTTTACCTATGAATCGTGTTTACCCTTTCACACAATACAAAAACCAGGGGTCACCTGATTAAAGTAATAGGCTGCAGATTTAGTACAAACAAGAAGTACTTTTTCACACAACATGCAAGTAACCTGTGGAACTCATTGCCATGGGATGTTGTGAAGGCCAAAAATATAACTGACTTCGGAAAAGAATAGGATAAGTTCATAAAGGATAGGTCAGATGGTCAGGATGCAACCCCATGGTCTGAGTGTCCCTAAGCCTCTGGCTGCCTGAAGCTGGGAGTGGAAGACAGGGGTGGATCACTCCATAACTGCCCTCTTTTGTACACTCCCCCGAAACTCTGGTATGGGCCAATGTCGGAGACAAGATACTGGCCAAGATGGACCATGGTCTGACCCACTATGGCAGCTCTTGTGTTCTTAATGTGCATTTTAATACAGCTAAATGTATATGTCTAGGAACAAAGAATGAGCGCCATGCTTACAGAATATCCTGGGAACCAGGGACTCTGAAAAAGATTTGGGGGTCATGATGGATAATCAGCTAAACAAGAGCTTCCAGTGTGGTGCTGTGGCCAACAGCGCTAACGTGATCCTGGGGTGCATAAACGAGGGAATCTCTGGTAGGAGCAGAGAGGTTATTTTACCTCTGTCTCTGGAACTGGTGTGAACTGCTGGAATCCTGTGTCCAGTTCTGGTGCCCACAATTCAAGAAAGATGTTGATAAATTGGAGAGGGGTCAGAGAAGAGCCATGAGAATGATTAAAGGATTAGAAAACATACTGTATAGTGATAGGCTCAAAGAGCTCAATTTATTTAGCTAAACAAAGAGAAGGTTAAGGGGTGACTTGATTACAATCTATAACGGGGTAGGCAACCTATGGCACGCGTGCCGAAGGCGGCATGCGAGCTGATTTTCAGTGGCACTCACACTGCCCGGGTCCTGGCCACCAGTCCGGGGGGCTCTGCATTTTAATTTAATTTTAAATGAAGCTTCTTAAACATTTTAAAAACCTTATTTAATTTACATACAACAATAGTTTAGTTATATATTATAGACTTATAGAAAGAGACCTTCTATAAACGTTAACATGTATTACCGGCACGCGAAACCTTAAATTAGAGTGAATAAATGAAGACTCGGCACAGCACTTCTGAAAGGTTGCCGACCCCTGATCTATAAGTATCTACATGGGGACAAATATTTAATGGGCTCCTCAGTGTAGCAGAGAAAGGCATGTTCCAATGCCTGTAATTTGAAGCTAGACAAGTGCAGACTGGAAATAAGGTGTAATTTTTTTAACAATGACAGTAATTTAACCATTGGAACATTTTACCAAGGGTTGGGGTAGATTCTCCAGCACTGACAATTTTAAACTCAAGACTGGCTGTTTTTTCTAACAGCTCTGCTCTAGGAATTATTGTGGGGCAGGCCTCTGGCCTGTGCTGTACAGGAGGTCAGACTAGATCAGGGGTCCCCAACGCGGTGCCCGCGGGCGCCATGACGCCCGCCGGGGCGTCTAAGTGCGCCCGCGTACTGGCCAGTGGACGAGCATCCACCGAAATGCCGTCAACAAGCAGCGTCATCCAGAGGCGTTGCCACCGAAATGCCGCTGACAAGCAGCGTCATCCAGAGGCGTTGCCACCGAAATGCCGCCGATTTTCGGCGGCGACGCCTCTGGATGACGCTGATTGTCGGCGGCATTTCGGCGGCGGCACCTCTGGATGACGCTGCTTGTCGGCGGCATTTCGGTGGATGCTCATCCGCCGCCACAGTCCTCCGTGGCTCGTCGTCTGGCGCCCACCAGACGAAAAGGGTTGGGGACCACTGGACTAGATGATCACAATGGTCCCTTCTGGCCTTGGAGTCTGTGACTCTGTGATCAATAATATGAGGTTGGAATTACTGTGATTTTCTTTGGAAAATAGAAATATCCCAAATAGTGAGGACTTGTTTTCCCCTTTTGGCCTCAGCAGCTCCTTTAGAGCAGAGATCTTTTCTTCTGAAAGCATCTTTCCAGCCAAGGGGAGCAGTAGACGGATACAACGGTGAACAGGTGCATCCCCCAGGTGGCTGATATGGGTAGCCCCTGTTGGGGAAACCCAGAAGGGTTGAACCAAATATTATGGATTAAGATGCCGTGAACCAACAGTATATAGGAGAAGGAAAATTCTGATTTCAGATCTGAGCAGCCCAAGCTCACTAGCTTTCGGAGGCAGTGGCCTAGGGTAGAACTGCTGATACCTGTTCCGAGCAGACCCGCAGGCCATGACATGGCATCCCCAGGAGTGCATAGGTTGGGTTGGCCTAACAAGCTAGTACATCTGAAACTCATTTGTTTCAGAAGCAGTAGAGCAAACCGAAGAGTGCAGAGATGGCGAGATAATATCTAAGGTGCTGTCGGCTCAGTACAGCAAAGCCGATTAAAACAATTTGAAGGAGAGCACTTATCCCGCCATCTCTCACTTCACTGGAGATCTCGAGAGTGGAAAGAGATCAACTCAATGACATTGTTCAAGGAAAGACTTCAAGGTGCTTGAGCAAATTATATACCATCTAGCTTAAATTGCAGGGAAAGTCTTTGTAATAGTTTCCAGGTGTGAATGGATGTCCCCCAGTCTGCAGTACGGAACAGCTGGATCAGAGCGAAATAGCAAGTTTGTGGATTTACTCATCCGCCTCTTAGTTTAATAAATTGCAAGGAGAGCCTAAGAGCCAGGCTATGGCGGCAGCCCCGCCTATTGGTAAGGGTCTGCGGCAACGCGTGAGGAGGGGAACCCAGGCCCTCCCACTCCACCAGGTTCCAAAGCGGGGGCTCTCTTGGGTATCGTAAGGCAGCAGTCCGTTACCTGTGGTCCAGCTAACACTCTCCCCTGGCTTCTTCCTACCTCTCTGCCCCTCCTCGGGCTGTGTCATGGCTGGCCGTTGTCCCCGGCAATCTGTCCCACAGGCCCCAGCTCCGGGCAGTAGGCCTCTCCCTGCAAATGCCTTCCTGGCATAGTCCTGCTGCAGCTGTGAGCGCCGATCTGCTTCTCTCCACCTGCCACCCAGCTGTGCTGAAGAGACTCCCTGTGTTAAGTCCCTTCCTCAGGCCAGTCAGAGCTGGGCTTCCCAGGCCCAGAGCTGCTCCTGCCCCCTTAACTCTCCAGTGGGAGGTTTACCCGCCCATCACATATCTGCAGACTTGAGCAGTGATGATTTTATGTTCTCTTCCAGGCCATTAATAAAAATGCTAAATAGCTTAGGGCCAAGACCTGTTAGCTGTGGGACTCTACTGGAAACAGACCATTCAGTGATGGTTCCCTATTTACAGTCACATCTGGGGATCTATCCGTTAGCCTGCTTTCAATCCATTTAATGTGGGCCATGTGAATTGTATCTTTCTAGTTTTTAATCAGAATGTCATGCACCATCAAATCAAATGCCTTACAGAAGTCTAAGTATATTACATCAACTCTATTATCTTTATCAGTCAAACTTGTGATCTCATCAAAACAATCACGTTAGTTTGACAGGATCTATTTTCCATAGAACCCTGTTGATTGGCATTAATTATATTAACCTCCTTTAATACTTTATTAATTAAGTCCAATATCAGATTGTCTTGCCCGAGTCCGATGTCAGATGTCAGATTGACAGACTATCCAGGTCCTCCCGTTTACCCTTTTTAAGTCCTGGCACATTAGCTGCCTTCTGGAACTTCCCCAGTGTTCCGACGCTTATTGAAAATCAGCATTAAGGGTCCAGCGAGCTGCTCAGCCAGCACTTTTAGATAAGAACATAAGAACGGCCATACCAGGTCAGACCAAAGGTCCATCTAGCCCAGTATCCTGCCTACCGACAGTGGCCAATGCCAGGTGCCCCAGAGGGAGTGAACCTAACAGGCAATGATCAAGTGATCTCTTTCCTGCCATCCATCTCCACCCTCTGACAAACAGAGGCTAGGGACACCATTCCTTACCCATCCTGGCTAATAGCCATTAATGGACTTAACCACCATGAATTTATCCAGTTCTCTTTTAAACGCTGTTATAGTCCTAGCCTTCACAACCTCCTCAGGTAAGGAGTTCCACAAGTTGACTGTGCGCTGCGTGAAGAAGAACTTCCTTTTATTTGTTTTAAACCTGCTGCCTATTAATTTCATTTGGTGACCCCTAGTTCTTGTATTATGGGAATAAGTAAATAACTTTTCCTTATCCACTTTCTCAACATCACTCATGATTTTATATACCTCTATCATGTCCCCCCTTAGTCTTCTCTTTTCCAAGCCGAAGAGTCCCAGCCTCTCTAATCTCTCCTCGTATGGGACCCTCTCTAAACCCCTAATCATTTTAGTTGCCCTTTTCTGAACCTTTTCTAGTGCTAGAATATCCTTTTTGAGGTGAGGAGACCACATCTGTACACAGTATTCGAGATGTGGGCGTACCATGGATTTATATAAGGGCAATAATATATTCTCTGTCTTATTCTCTATCCCCTTTTTAATGATTCCTAACATCCTGTTTGCTTTTTTGACCGCCTCTGCACACTGCGTGGACATCTTTAGAGAACTATCCACAATGACGCCAAGATCTTTTTCCTGACTCGTTGTAGCTAAATTAGCCCCCATCATGTTGTATGTATAGTTGGGGTTATTTTTTCCAATGTGCATTACTTTACATTTATCCACATTAAATTTCATTTGCCATTTTGTTGCCCAATCACTTAGTTTTGTGAGATCTTTTTGAAGTTCTTCACAATCTGCTTTGGTCTTAACTATCTTGAGTAGTTTAGTATCATCTGCAAACTTTGCCACCTCACTGTTTACCCCTTTCTCCAGATCATTTATGAATAAATTGAATAGGATTGGTCCTAGGACTGACCCTTGGGGAACACCACTAGTTACCTCTCTCCATTCTGAGAATTTACCATTAATTCCTACCCTTTGTTCCCTGTCCTTTAACCAGTTCTCAATCCATGAAAGGACCTTCCCTTTTATCCCATGACAGCTTAATTTACGTAGGAGCCTTTGGTGAGGGACCTTGTCAAAGGCTTTCTGGAAATCTAAGTACACTATGTCCACCGGATCCCCCTTGTCCACATGTTTGTTGACCCCTTCAAAGAACTCTAATAGATTAGTAAGACACGATTTCCCTTTACAGAAACCATGTTGACTCTTGCTCAAGAGTTTATGTTTTTCTATGTGTCTGACAATTTTATTCTTTACTATTGTTTCAACTAATTTGCCCGGTACCGACGTTAGACTTACCGGTCTGTAATTGCCGGGATCACCCCTAGAGCCCTTTTTAAATATTGGCGTTACATTAGCTAACTTCCAGTCATTGGGTACCGAAGCCGATTTAAAGGACAGGTTACAAACCTTAGTTAATAGTTCCGCAACTTCACATTTGAGTTCTTTCAGAACTCTTGGGTGAATGCCATCTGGTCCCGGTGACTTGTTAATGTTGAGTTTATCAATTAATTCCAAAACCTCCTCTAGTGACACTTCAATCTGTGACAGTTCCTCAGATTTGTCACCTACAAAAGCCAGCTCAGGTTGGGGAATCTCCCTAACATCCTCAGCCGTGAAGACTGAAGCAAAGAATCCATTTAGTTTCTCCGCAATGACTTTATCATCTTTAAGCGCTCCTTTTGTATTTTGATCATCAAGGGGCCCCACTGGTTGTTTAGCAGGCTTCCTGCTTCTGATGTACTTAAAAAACATTTTGTTATTACCTTTGGAGTTTTTGGCTAGCCGTTCTTCAAACTCCTCTTTGGCTTTTCTTATTACACTCTTGCACTTAAGTTGGCAGTGTTTGTGCTCCTTTCTATTTGCCTCACTAGGATTTGACTTCCACTTTTTAAAGGAAGTCTTTTTATCTCTCACTGCTTCTTTTACATGGTTGTTAAGCCACGGTGGCTCTTTTTTAGTTCTTTTACTGTTTTTCTTAATTTGGGGTATACATTGAAGTTGGGCCTCTATTATGGTGTCTTTAAAAAGGGCCCATGCAACTTGCAGGGATTTCACTTTAGTTCTGTACCTTTTAACTTCTGTTTAACTAACCCCCTCATTTTTGTATAGTTCCCCCGTTTTGAAATTAAATGCCACAGTGTTGGGCTGTTGAGATGTTCTTCCCACCACAGGGATGTTGAATGCTATTGTATTATGGTCACTATTTCCAAGCGGTCCTGTTATAGTTACCTCTTGGACCAGCTCCTGCGCTCCACTCAGGACTAAATCTAGAGTTGCCTCTCCCCTTGTGGGTTCCCGTACCAGCTGCTCCATGAAGCAGTCATTTAAAGTATCGAGAAATTTTATCTCTGCATTTCGTCCTGAAGTGAAATGTTCCCAGTCAATATGGGGATAATTGAAATCCCCCACTATTATTGGGTTCTTAATTTTGATAGCCTCTCTAATTTCCCTTAGCATTTCATCATCACTATTACTGTCCTGGTCAGGTGGTCGATAATAGATCCCTAATGTTATATTTTTACTAGAGCATGAAATTTCTATCCATAGAGACTCTATGGAACATGTGGATTCGCTTAAGATTTTTACTTCATTTGAATCTACACTTTCTTTCACATATAGTGCCACTCCTCCCCCTGCACGGCCTGTTCTGTCCTTCCGATATATTTTGTACCCCGGAATGATTGTGTCCCATTGATTGCTCTCAGTCCACCAGGTTTCTGTGATGCCTATTATATCTATATCCTCCTTTATCACAAGGCACTCTAGTTCACCCATCTTATTATTTAGACTTCTGGCATTTGTGTACAAGCACTTTAAAAACTTGTCCCTGTTTACTAGCCTGCCTTCTTCTGATGTGCCAGATTCTTTTTTATGTGACTGTTTATCATCTGATCCGGCCCTTACATTATACTTTTCAGTCCTCTGCTCCTGACTATAACCTGGAGATTCTCTATCATCAGACTCTCCCCTAAGAGAAGTCTGTGTCCGATCCACACGCTCCTCTGCAGCAGTCGGCTTTCCCCCATCTCCTAGTTTAAAAACTGCTCTACAACCTTTTTAATGTTTAGTGCCAGCAGTCTGGTTCCACTTTGGTTTAGGTGGAGCCCATCTCTCCTGTATAGGCTCCCCCCATCCCAGAAGTTTCCCCAGTTCCTAATGAACGTGAACCCCTCCTCTCTACACCATCGTCTCATCCACGCATTGAGACTCTGAAGCTCTGCCTGCCTCCCTGGCCCTGCGCGTGGAACTGGGAGCATTTCTGAAAATGCCACCATAGAGGTCCTGGATTTCAGTCTCTTCCCTAGCAGCCTAAATTTGGCTTCCAGGACATCTCTCCTACCCTTCCCTATGTCATTGGTACCTACATGTACCACGACCACCGGCTCCTCCCCAGCACTACACATAAGTCTGTCTAGATGTCTCGAGAGATCCGCAACCTTCGCACCAGGCAGGCAAGTCACCATACGGTTCTCCCGGTCATCACAGACCCAGCTATCTACGTTTCTAATGATCGAATCTCCCATTACTAACACCTGCCTTTTCCTAGTGACTGGAGTTCCCTCCCCCGGAGAGGTAACCTCAGTGCGAGAGGCAACCCCAGCACCATCTGGAAGGAGGGTCCCAACTATGGGAAGGTTTCCCTCTGCTCCCGTTGACTGCTCTGCTTCCCTCGGCCTTTCATCCTCCTCAACAGCGCAGGGACTGTCTGACCGGCGGTGGGACAATTCTACAGATCAAGTGCAGGGGGGATGTCAGAGCGTGTGATTAATAAAACCAGCGATCCCACTCAGCCGGGGCCATGGCCCTGCTGCTCTTCCTGGCCAGGCCCAGGCATCCCTGCTGTTTCCCCTCTCCAGTTTCGGTTTGGCTGGTTTCATTTCCCACCTCTTCCCCAGTCCCACACTGCACATGTTTCTTGGGGATGAGACCCACAGCTCTCACTTTTCCACCTCCCTCAAACTTTGGGTTTTCTCTAGGGCGCAGCACTGTAGTGTCTAAAAGGCAGTTCCTCATGGCACTGGTTTCCAGTCCAAGTCCAGCCCATCTTTGAAGAGATCGGGGTGGAGAGACTCCTTTCCTTCTCCTTCACTGGATTGCTTCTGCACTTTCCTTTCCCAAGGAGTCAGGTGTGTCCCTCTGCCCCCTCCAGTCCTCTAGAGTGCCACAACCTGTAGGCAGCGTATGTGCAAAGAGCTCGACTCCAGTGGTCCAGTCAGGAATCTCACCCAGACTCCTCCATTCTTTCTGAGCTGATGTATGTGGCCTTAGAGCAGGGAGCAGCAACCTTTGGCACGCAGCCCGTCAGGGAAAGCCGCTGGCAGGCCAGGATGGTTTGTTTACCTGCAGCGTCCGCAGGTTCGGCCGATCGCAGCTCTCACTGGCCGCGGTTTGCCGCTCCAGGCCAATGGGGGCGGCGGGAAGCAATGGCCAGCACATCCCTCGGCCCACATCGCTTCCCACAGCCCCCATTGGCCTGGAGCGGCAAACCGCGGCCAGTGGGAGCTGCAATCGGCCGCATTCCAAAAATTGCCGATCCCTGCCTTAGAGCAAACTCTTCTGTCCTTTTCCTGGCGTACACCTTATTTCTTGCCTAGTTTTGACCCAGTGGGTCCGTAGTTCATTATGTGGAAGTAGTGCCTGAAATGTGCTGGGCACTGTGCAAATATAGCGCCTGGTCTCTGCTCCAAAGAGCTTGCAGTCTAGAAGGAAAGCAACAGACAGAGGGCAGGGGTGAAGAATGAGGCACTACAGCAGAAGTTGCTGGCATTGTTCTGCCTTTCTGCCTAGACATTACTAGCTGGTCAGCTTTTCGTAGGCATTGTGATATAAGTGGTTCTCCAGGAGGAATTTGAAAGAGGCCAGGGTAGTTCAGCTGAGCATCCATGTGGAAAAGGGCTGGTGTTCAATAGCTAGTGTGACAAAAGCTGAGTCCTTGGCAGGCTTTTCCTGTAGTTTTAGCTGCGTGTTTGTCGAGCGGCCTTGGCTGGTCTGCGTAAGATGCCTGCTTTGAAGAAGTGTTTGTTATAGAAAAGCTAATTTGCCTTAGACCAGGTATCCCGAATTTTTCATTCCATTCCAAGATGCCGGCTACATTGTCGGGCTCAACGGGTAGTGATCTGCGGCTCCATGTCTAGTTAGCAGCTGGTATCAAGTGGAGTGCCCCAGGGGTCAGTCCTGGGGCCGGTTTTGTTCAACATCTTCATTAATGATCTGGAGGATGGCGTGGATTGCACCCTCAGCAAGTTCGCAGGTGACACTAAGCTGGGGGGAGTGGTAGATACACTGGAGGGTAGGGATAGGGTCCAGAGTAACCTAGACAAATTGGAGGATTGGGCCAAAAGAAATCTGATGAGGTTCAACAAGGACAAGTGCAGAATCCTGCACTTAGGAAGGAAGAATCCCATGCACTGCTACAGGCTGGGGACCGACTGGCTAAGCAGCAGTTCTGCAGAAAAGGACCTGGGGATTACAGTGGATGAAAAGCTGGATATGAGTCAGCAGTGTGCCCTTGTTGCCAAGAAGGATAATGTCATATTGGGCTGTATTAGTAGGAGCATTGCCAGCAGATCGAGGGAAGTGATTATTCCCCTCTATTCGGCACTGGTGAGGCCACACCTGGAGTATTGCGTCCAGTTTTGGGCCCCCCACTACAGAAGGGATGTGGACAGATTGGAGAGAGTCCAGCGGAGGGCAACGAAAATGATCAGGGGTCTGGGGCACATGAGTTATGAGGAGAGACTGAGGGAACTGGGATTGTTTAGTCTGCAGAAGAGAAGAGTGAGGGGGGATTTGATAGCAGCCTTCAACTACCTGAAGGGGGGTTTCAAAGAGGATGGAGCTTGGCTGTTCTCAGTGGTGGCAGATGACAGAACAAGGAGTAACGGTCTCAAGTTGCAGTGGGGGAGGTCTAGGTTGGATATTAGGAAACACTATTTCACTAGGAGGATGGTGAAGCACTGGAATGGGTTACCTAGGGAGGTGGTGGAATCTCCATCCTTAGAGGTTTTTAAGGCCCGGCTTGACAAAGCCCTGGCTGGGATGATTTAGCTGGTGTTGGTCCTGCTTTGAGCAGGGGGTTGGACTAGATGACCTCCTGAGGTCTCTTCCAACCCTGATATTCTATTATTCTATTCTATGATTCTATGCTGCCCTTGTGTGAGAGGTCAGGACCCCAGGCCAATGGTAGCAGAGTTAATTAAACTGATTCTGTGAAAGACCCTCAAAATTATCCTTCCAACAAGGGTGGAGCTGGGGAAGGCACCTGTAAGAGTCCCAGTGGCTCTGAGAGAACAAGCAGAGAGGGGGCAGCAAGTTATCCATCGCAGGTGTTTCTGTAGCAGTCATTCACTGAAATGCCTAAGCACTGAATAAGCAAATTAGATCTTCGTGGCAGAGTCCACACTGGGCTCCATAGAGGACTCTGCTTTTCATCCTTTTGGGGGCTAGGAAACCCTACTTGCTTTCCACTTACCCTTGAGTTGGAAACCTTTAGTAAACAGGTTAGGCTTGCAAACTGTTCTAATCTCATCTGAAAAAAAGGACACGTAGTACTTGTGGCACCTTAGAGACTAACAAATTTATTTGGGCATAAGCTTTTGTGGGCTAAAACCCACCTCATCGGATGCATGCAGTGGAAAATACAGTAGGAAGATATATATACACAAAGAACATGAAAAAATGGGTGTTGAGATTCCACCACCTCCCTAGGTAACCCATTCCAGTGCTTCACCATCCTCCTAGTGAAATAGTGTTTCCTAATATTCAACCTAGACCTCCCCCACTGCAACTTGAGACCATTGCTTCTTGTTCTGTCATTTGCTACCACTATAGCTCAGTAGTTTGAGCATTGGCCTACTAAACCCAGGGTTGTGAGTTCAATCCTTGAGGGGGCCATTTAGATATCTGGGACAAAAAAAAATAGTTGGGGATTGGTCCTGCCGGGGGTTGGACTAGATGACCTCCTGAGGTCCCTTCCAACCCTGATATTCTATGATTCTATGAGCCCTCACCAATGTCGAATAGAGGGGAATGATCACGTCCCTTGTTCTGCTGGCAATGCCCCTACTTATACAAACCAAAATGCCGTTAGCCTTCTTGGCAACAAGGGCACACTGTTGACTCATATCCAGCTTCTCGTCCACTGTAACCCCTAGGTCCTTTTCTGCAGAACTGCTGCCTAGCCACTTGGTCTCTAGTCTGTAGCAGTGCATGGGATTCTTCCATCCTAAGTGCAGGACTCTGCACTTGTCCTTGTTGAACCTCATCAGATTTCTTTTGGCCCAATCCTCTAATTTGTCTAGGTCCCTCTGTATCCTATCCCTACCCTCCAGCGTATCTACCACTCCTCCCAGTTTAGTGTCATCTGCAAACTTGCTGAGGGTGCAATCCACGCCATCCTCCAGATCATTAATGAAGATATTGAACAAAACCGGCCGCAGGACCGAACCTTGGGGCACTTCGCTTGATACCGGCTGCCAACTAGACATGGAGCCATTGATCACTGCCCGTTGAGCCCGACGATCTAGCCAGCTTTCTATCCACCTTATAGTCCATTCATCCAGCCCATAGTTCTTTTGCGTAGAGACTGTCCGGTTTGGCCAATGTACATGGCAGAGGGGCATTGCTGGCACATGATGGCATATATCACATTGGTAGATGTACAGGTGAACGAGCATCTGATGATGTGGCTGCTGTGATTAGGTCCTAAGAAGGTGTCCCTTGAATAGATACGTGGACAGAGTTGGCAATCTCATCTAGTAGCTCATTCTACAATTGAGCAACCTCAACAAAGAGTGCTCTATCTCTGGCTCTCCCAAGGAAAATTGTATGCCTAGCACAGTTCTCTACCTGCACGGCCACAAATGTTCTAAAACAAAATGCACCCAATAACTCTCTAAATTAACATAATGTCCAAGAGCGGCACTAACAGCACTCCCTCCCACCCAGCACAGCCCTTCAGAGAAAGCATCAGAAGAGTACGGGTTCAAATGTCAATTCTAAAGGGCTGGACATTAATTTCATAATTGCTCACAGGCTAAATGGAAAAATAATTTACTCTTTGGCAAAGAATCTCGGATGTGTCTCATCTTTAATTTAAAAGCAAGAAAATGTTGCATTCTCTCTCTCTCTCCCTCCCTCCCTCTCTCTCTCTCTTTTAATTGTCACTATCTCAGTGACCTGTAAAAGAGTCCTTCAGAATGCAAAGCCTTCTAGGAAAGCAATGCTTAATTTTTAATAAGAGCTTCTGTTGTAATATACATGATGAATATACATACATCACCCATGAAGTCCAGCCTATCTCATCTGGAGACACAGTAAGGCAGTGGTTCTCAACCAGGGGTATGTGTACCCCTGGGGGTATGCAGAGGTCTTCCAGGGGGTACATCAACTCATCTAGATATTTGCCTAGTTCTTGTGTTATGAGAAGGAGTAAATAACACTTCCTTATTTACTTTCTCCACACCAGTCATAATTTTATAGACCTCTCTCATATTCCCCCTTAGTTGTCTCTTTTCCAAGATGAAAAGTTCCTCTCTTATAAATCTCTCCTCATACGGAAGCTGTTCCATACCCCTAATCATTTCTGTTGCCTTTTCTGAACCTTTTCCAATTCCAATGTATCTTTCTTGAGATGGGGTGACCACATCTGCACACAGTATTCAAGATGTGGGCGTACCATGGATTTATATAGAGCAGGGGTCGGCAACCTGTCAGAAGTGGGGTGCCGAGTCTTCACTTATTCACTCTGATTTAAGGTTTCGCGTGCCAGTCATACATTTTAAGGTTTTTGGGAAGGTCTCTTTCTATAAGTCTATAATATATAACTAAACTAGTGTTGTATGTAAAGTAAATAAGGTTTTTAAAATGTTTAAGAAGCTTCATTTAAAATTAAATTAAAATGCAGAGCCCCCCGGACCGGTGGCCAGGACCCGGGCAGTGTGAGTGCCACTGAAAACCAGCTTGCGTGCCGCCTTCGGCACCCGTGCCATAGGTTGCCTACCCCTGATATAGAGGGAACATGATATTTTCTGGCTTATTATCTATCCCTTTCTTAATTATTCCCAACATTCTGTTCACTTTTTTGACTGCCACTGCACATTGAGTGGATGATTTCAGAGAACTATTCACAATGACTCCAAGATCTCTTTCTTCAGTGGTAACAGCTAATTTAGACCCCATGATTTTATATGGATAGTTGGGATTATGTTTTCCAATGTGCATTAATTTGCATTTATCCACATTGAATTTCATCTGCCTATTGTAGCTCTTTACAGTCTGCTTTGGACTTAACTATCTTGAGTAGTTTTGTATCATCTGCAAAATTTGCCACCCCGCTGTTTACCCCTTTTTCCAGATCATTTATGAATATGTTGAATAGGACTGGTCCCAGTACAGACCCCTGGGGGACACCACTATTTACCTCTCTCCATTCTGAAAACTGACCATTTATTCCTACCCTTTGTTTCCTATCTTTTAACCAGTTACCAGTCCATGAGAGGACCTTCCCTTTTATCCCAGGACAGCTTACTTTGCTTAAAAACCTTTGGTGACGAACCTTGTGATAGCTTTTCTGAAAACCTAAGTACACTGGATCCACTGGATCCCTCTTGTCCACATTCTTGTTGATCCCCTCAAAGAATTCTAGTAGATTGGTGAGGCATGATTTCCCTTTACAGAAACCATGTTGACTCTTCCCCAACAAATTATGTTCATCTATGTGTCTGACAATTTTGTTCTTTACTATAGTTTCAACCAGTTTGCCCGGTACTGAAGTAAGGTTTACTGGCCTGTAATTGCCGGGATCACCTCTGGAGCCGTTTTTAAAAATTGGCCTCACATTAGCTATCCTCCAGTCATTTGGTACAGAAGCTGATTTAAATGATAGGTTACAGACTACAGTTAGTAGTTCTGCAGTTTCACATTTGAGTTCCTTCAGAACTCTTGGGTGAATACCATCTGGTCCTGGTGACTTATTACTGTTTAGTTTATGAATTTGTTCCAAAACCTCCTCTAATGACACCTCAATCTGGGACAGTTCCTCAGATTTGTCACCTAAAAAGAATGGCTCAGGTTTGGGAATCTCCCACAAATCCTCAGCTGTGAAGACCAATGCAGTGAATTTATTTAGTTTCTACACAACGACCTTATTGTCCTTGAGTGCTCCTTTAGCATCTCGATCGTCCCATGGCCCCACTGGTTGTTTAGCAGGCTTTCTGCTTTTGAGGTACTTACAAAAATTTCGCTGTTACTTTTTGAGTCTTTGGCTAGCTGCTCTTCAAATTCTCTTTTGGCCTTCCTAATTATATTTTTACACTTCATTTGCCAGAGTTTATGCTCCTTTCTATTTTCCTCACTAGGATTTAACTTCCACTTTTTAAAGGATGCCTTTTTACCTCTCACTGCTTCCTTTACTTTGTTGTTCAGCCATGGTGGCACTTTTTTGATTCTATTACTACGTTTTTAAATTTGGGGTGTACATTTAAGTTGAGCCTCTATTATGGTGTCTTTAAAAAGTTTCCATGCAGCTTTCAGGGATTTTGGCACTGTACCTTTTAATTTCTGTTTAACTAACTTCCTCTTTTTTTTGTAGTTCCCCTTTCTAAAATTAAATGCTACAGTGCTGGGCTGCTGTGGTGTTTTCCCCACCACAGGGATATTAAATTTGATCATGTTATGGTCACTGTTACCAAGCGGTCCAGCTATATTCACCTCTTGGACCAGATCCTGTGCTCCACTTAGGACTAAATCAAGAATTGCCTCTCCTCTGGTGGGTTCCAGGACTAGCTGCTCCAAGAAGCAGTCATTTAAGGTGTCAAGAAACTTTATCTCTGCATCCCGTCCTGAGGTGACATGTACCCAGTCAATATGGGGATAGTTGAAATCCCCCACTATTATTGAGCTTTTTATTTTTATAGCCTCTCTAATATCCCTTAGCATTTCACAGTCACTATCACCATCCTGGTCAGGTGGTCGGTAATATATCCCTACTGCTGTATTCTTATTATTCAAGCATGGAATTACTATCCGTAGAGATTCTGTGGTACAATTCGGTTCATTTAAGATTTTTACTTCATTTGATTCTACGCTTTCTTTCACATCTAGTGTCACTCCCCCACCAGCGCGACCTGTTCTGTCCTTCCGATATATTTTGTACCCTGGTATTACTGTGTCCCATTGATTATCCTCATTCAACCAAGTTTCTGTGATGCCGATTATACCAATATTCTCATTTAATACGAGCCATTCACGTTCACCCATCTTATTATTTAGACTTCTAGCATTGGTATCTAAACACTTTAAAAACTTGTCACTTTTTAGCTGTCTGTAATTGAATGGAACTCTTTTTCATTTGACTGTTTCTCATCAGATCCTACCCGTATTTTATCATCTTCCATCTTCTCCTCCTTACTAGGACATAGAGAATCTCCATTAATAGATCCTCCCCTAAGGGATGTCTCTGTCCGAACCACATGCTCCTTCGCACCTGTCGGCTTTCCCCAAGCTCTTAGTTTAATAATTGCTCTACTGCGTTTTTAATTTTAAGTGCCAGCAATATGGCTCCATTTTGGTTTAGGTGGAGCCCATCCGTCCTGTACAGGCCCCCCCTTTCCCAAAGGTTTCCCCCATTCCTAATAAATCTAAATCCCTCCTCCCTACACCATCATCTCATTCACACATTGAGACCCTGCAGTTCTGCCTGTCTAACTGGTCCTGCACGTGGAACTGGAAGCATTTCCAAGAATGGCTCCCATGGAGGTCCTGGACTTCAATCTCTTGCCTAGCAGCCTAAATTTGGCCTCCAGGACCCCTCCTGTCCTTCCCTTTGTCATTGATACCTACATGTACCATGACCACTGGCTCCTCCCCAGCACTACACATTAGTCTGTCTAGATGTCTCGAGAGATACGCAACCTTCGCACCAGACAGGCAAGTCACCATGGGGTTCTCCCGGTCATCGCAAACCCAGCTATCTATGTTTCTAATGATCAAATCCCCCATAACTATTAACCGTCTCTTGCCAATAACTGGAGTTCCCTCCCCCAGAGAGGTATCCTCAGTGCGAGAGGAGACCATGACATCATCTGGAAGGAGGGTCCCAACTATGGGATCATTTACCTCTGCTCCTGTTGGATGTTCTCCTTCCCTGAGGCTTTCATCCTCCTCAACAGCACAGAGGCTGTCAGACCGGGGGTGGGACTGTTCTACTGTGTCCCGGAAAGTCTCATCTATGTACCTCTCTGTCTCCCTCAGCTCCTCCAGCTCAGCCACTCTGGTCTCCAAAGTCTGTACACGGTCTCTGAGGGCCAGGATCTCCTTGCACCGAATGCACACATACGCCACCTGCCCCTAGGGCAGGTAATCAGACATGCTGCACTGGGTGCAATAAACTGGGTAGCTCCCACTCTGTTGCTGGACTTCTACCTGCATTCTCCTTTTACTCCCGAAGCGTATTCCCTTGTTGGTGCTTTGTTTTTATCAGGGGGTGGTTTTGGCTTTAAGTGTAAAGAATGTTAAGTGTATCAAGCTCCCCGCTCATACTTCTCTAAACACACATACTACAGACAACAAACTTACCCCAAGGGTCACGTAATTGCTCCTCCTTCACTGGAGAACTTCCTTGCAAAACTCCCCTGTTAGCCACTCCTGTTCACTAGCTCCTTTGGTCGCTTAGGAGCGGGCTTTTTAAAGCCCTGGTCTTCCTGAGTAGCCCCGTCCCCTGGTTAAGGGTTGAGGGGGCTGAAGGGCTTAGGGATCACAGTCTCGTTAAGAAGGTCTTAGCCCTGCCTAGCAGGCCACTAGCCTCAGCACACGGTCCCCCAAACAAAGAGACCACATGATATATTTCAGTCAAGCAGCAAGCACAACACAAACACAGATACACACACTACAGATAACAAACTTACCCCAAGGGTCACGTAATCGCTCCTCCTTCACCTGGAGAACTTCCTCGCCAAACTCCCCTGTTAGCCGCTCCTGTTCACTCGCACCTATGACCTGTCATCATGTAGTTCCTTGATAAAGCTATTGAATAGTGTTGGGTCATGCACAGATCCCTGGGGGACCTCTTCTAGAAGCATCCTTGCTCGTTCATAGCCCTTTATTAACAATTACGTTTTGAGATCTCTCAGCTAGTTTTTAATCCATCTAATGTGTACCCTGTTAGTGCCACATAATGCAAGTTTTTTAATCAAAATGTCATGTGGTAATAAGTCAAATGCCTTGGAGAAACCAAGCTTATTGTATCAACACAGTGACCTTTATCAACCAGAACTGTATCCTGTCAAAAAAAGACAACAGGTTTGTTTGACAAGACCTCGCTTCCATGAAACCCTGCTGACTGGCAGTAGTTACACATTTCTAGCCTCCGTTCTCTGTTGATGAAGTCCTGAATTAACTTTTCCACTATTTTACCCAGTATGGACGTCAGGCTAACTGGTCTGTAGTTCCCTATGGTTTCCCTTTTACCTTTTTTACAAGATTGGAATTATGTTGGCAGTCCTCCAGGTCGTTTTCAAGGATTTGTTAAGAATTAGCATTAGTGATTCAGAGAGTGCCGCAGTTTGTGCCTTTGCCTTGGGGTGATGTCCATGCCCATTGGTTTGGAAACGTTCAGTTTCAGCAGATGCTGCCTCACATCCTCCGTTGTTCGAGACGGTAAGCTTTCTATTCCATGCGTAACATCATACGGGACGGACACATCCTCCTGCTTTGTTCCAAGCACAGAACAGAAATATCTCTTGAACATTTCTGCCTTTTCTATATCACTATTTACGGTTTTGCCATCTGCGTCTAGCAATGGACCTATACCTGACCTGGTGGTATTTTTTTGTGGACAGGCGCCCTCCTTGCACGGAGATATTGTAGAAGCCATTGAGCGTATTTCCGTGCCCAAGTGTTTCTTTGGCTGTACTCCATCTCTCTAACGATGGAATCAGACATTCAGAGAAATAATAGAGCTCAAAACACTGAACAAAAATACAAAATATCTCTGGCCACACAGCAACCCTCACAGCGCCACCATCTCAGGGCAGTTAATCACCTTAACCTATGAGAAGGAGATGTATGTTCGCTTTCCAGCGAGGCTGTGACACAGCATGCCCTGTGTTTGATTACAAGATGCTTCTCTTACAAGGCCCTTCCATTTATTTTGTAAACACCTCAGCAAATCCCTGCCAAGATATTTTTATGCCAATGGTCCTGCAGCACCTTTGTGAACAAATGGCTCTGATTTGGGATGGCCTTCACATCAGGGCTCAGCCAGAAATGCAGTTCTGAAAGCCAACAGACTAAAATCCTTCCACTGAACCAACACAGCCTTGTGATTAACTCCAAGAGCAACGGCAAACACACGTCCAGATCCCTGCCCCATTGGGCATGCTCACTAGAAGAGTTTGTGTCTCTTCAGAAAATAGCTAAGAACCTCTGATTAACCCTGTCTATCCATTCCCTGCTAAAACTACTGTGAGGAATAGTCTCCTACACAGAACTGCTTTCCTGTGCAAATTTCATCTGAGGTTGCTGCAATGGGTCTGCTGGAACTGAGGGATTCCACTCACTTTCATGTGCAAAGTACAGGGTTCATTAATTTAGTAGACAAAGGCATCCCATATCCAATGAGTGCAAGCTGAAATTAGACAAATTCAAACTAGAAATAAGGTACAGTTTTTTTAACAGTGAATATAACTATCCTTTAAACAACTAATTTATGGATGTGGTGGATTCTCCTCTTTTAATCTTGAAACCGAGATTGGATGTCTTTTTAAAAGATCTGCACTAGCTCAACCAGAAGTTTGGGCTTGGTGCAGGAATCGCTCTGTGAAATTCTGTGGCCTGTCTTACAAAAGAGGTCAGACGAGATGAGCATAATGGTCCTTTCTGGCATTAAGATATATGGAAGACCAACCATCTGGGTCATCAGGACAATTCTGTCTAAGGTAATTATCATCTTTCTAGATTCCTATAGCTCACCCATTGGAGCACCTTCCAGCAATCCATAAAGTGAGGTGTCACATCAGATTCCTTCTCAGTTTCTGTCCCTGGGGAAACATGCATCCGTTGTTCTTGTTGTAGGGTTGGGGAGCTGGGGGTGGTAATGATCTGATAGGTGAATTTTTCAGTTACAGTGAGGTTACAGAAGTGCATTTTGCCCTTGAATCAGAGAGTGGGATGCTGGAGGTGGTTCTGGGGGAGTGAGTTCGATACGGTCTTGGACCAGCCCCCGGAAAGTGTTGTCTGTTGCACAAACACCTTTACAGTGGACAATCACATTGTGCCTGTGTGAGAGTTGTCGTGGGAGGTTGAGGTCCCGGTGCTCCAGGCAATCTTTTAGGTGTCCTGGACCCATTCTGTTCATGTCTTAAAGATAAAAACCAAAGTCTTGCATTTGATGTGATGATTTTGGGGAGACGGTGTCGCGAGTGGAAGGCAGGTTTGATGTGTTCATGACAATCGATGCTGCTGATGAGAAGGGCTACCACATTGTTCTCAAGGGTGGGACAGAGCCTTCTAGCCAAGCGGAGCCGGTACACGCTACTTACAGGTGTGGCAACGTGGGAGCTCAGTGACAGGGAGGAATCTGGTAGCCTTCCAAACTATGGACTGACTTGACCAGCTGTGGTTGTGAGTTTTCATCCGGGGAGACTGCACCAGGGCTGCAAACTCCTCAATTCATTTTTCCCCTCTGTCAGCCAGTCTCACATGCTACGGTTTAACTTCAATCAGTTCTGCAGAAGCTGAACTCCAAGAGCTGAACTCAGCCGAACAGTGGGTGACCGTGGTATTGTCATATGTTCTGTAGGACAGAGAGAGCTGTGTGTTACCCCTGCATTGTTGGCATTTAAGTCTATGTTGTCTCAATAGGGGTATGGGACCAGAGAGAGAACTGATCTTTGTGGGACTCTGCACGTGAAAGGCCAGGTGGCAGAAGAGCAGTTTCTTTTCGCTCTCCTTTGGGGTGAGTCCTTCTAGGAGGGATTCAGATCATTTGGATGCATTCCTCTGGAATCCTGCTGTCTCCTTCAGGTGAGAGAGCAGAACCTCATGGCCAACAGTGACAAATGCTGCAATGCGCTTCAGGAACAGAAGAACAGTTGCTTGCCCTTCATCCACTGACAGCAAGAGATAAACCATCAGTGCCACTTGTCGTCAGATGTTTGGCTTGCGTGTGTGCTCTCTCTGCGTGCTGTACTGACTCCATGATTTGCTCTGAATCCAGTTTACGCAGAATCCTATATATTGAATCAGCTAGCTAGGCTTGAAGGTAACCTTTAGCTACCTTCTCTGTGAGCTTGCTGAGGAATAGAAGTTTTGATGCTACATACTTTGCTAGCTGGGTGTGATGCTTCAGTGATGATGGTCACACAACTGCCAGACATTCCTTCACTGAATGAGGCACTGGCTGTTTCACTCAGAAGAGAAACAAATTGCTCATGAGTCTCAATAACCAGCCAGGAGGGGCTTGGGCCTCATTCACAGGTAGTGGATCATGCCTCCATTAGTGGGAGAGCAACAGAATGAGGACAGTCGACTTAAAAAAAAAACCAACTTCAGCAGTCTCAGAGAACTGGTCGGTGTAGATTAGGTCCCTTAGGTTTCTTCCAAAAAACTAAGGGAAAAAGGAATTCAGAGGAGCTGGCAGTGTCTCAAGGAGACAATATTAAAGGTACAACTGCAAACTATCCCTATGTGAAGGAAAGTCAGAGCCACATTGGCTGCGTACTATTCATCCTATCAGGAGCTCTTTAATGACCTGAAAATAAAAAACGACTGCTACAAAAAGCATGAATGAATTGCAGAGGAGTATAAAAGAACAGCACAAGCATGGACAAAATCAGAAAGGCTAAGGCACAAAATGAGTTACACCCAAGCAAGGGATATAAAAGGCAATAAGAAGAGTTTCTTTAAATACATTAGGAGCAAGAGAAAAATGAAGGAACGTGCAGGTCCCCCACTTAGTGAAGAAGAAGAGCTAATAACTGGTGACCGCAAGAAGGCTGAGGTGTTTAATACCGGTTTTGCTTTGGTTTTCACTAAAAGGGTTGATGGTGACCAGTCACTCAATACAATTAATATTAACAAAGGGGAAGGAATACAAGCCAAAGTAGGGAAAGAACCGGTTAAAGAGTATTTAGTTAAGTTAGAAATATTCAAGTCAGCAGTGCCTAATGAAATTCATCATGGGATACTTAAGGAACTAGCTGAAGCAATCTTGGCACCATTAGCGGTTATCTTTGAGACCTGATTGAGAATGGATTTGGTCCCAGAGGCCTGGAGAGGGCAAACATAGTACCTGTCTTTAAAAAAGGGAACAAAGAGGATGCAGGGAATTACAGACTGGTGAGCCCTGACTTCTGAACCTGGAGAAATATTGAAATAAATTATTAAACCCAATCAATTTGTAAGCACCTAGAGCAGTGGTGGGCAACCTGTGGGCCACGGGCCGCACGTGGCCCGTCAGGGTAATCCACTGTGGGCTTACAGACAGTTTGTTTACATTTGCATGGCCGCCCGCAGCTCCCAGTGGCTGTGGTTCGCCATTCCTGGCCAATGGGAGCTGTCGGAAATGGTGGCCAGCACGTCCCTGTGGCCTGCGCCGCTTCCCACAGCTCCCATTGGCTGGATAATGGAGTGGAAAGTATTGCTTATAAAATTTGCAGATGACACCAAGCTGGGAGGGATTGCAAGCACTTCAGAGAACAGGATTAGAATTCTAAGTGACTTTGACAAATTGGAGAATTGGTCTGAAACCAATAAGATGAAATTCAGTAAAGATAAGTGCAAAGTACTTCATGTAGGAGGGAAAAATCAAATGTACAGCTACAAAATGAGGAATAACGGGCTAGGTGGTAGCACTGCTGAAAAGGATCTGGGAGTTAGAGTGGATTACTGAAGTACTTGATGCTTTTTTTGCCTCGGTCTTCACAGACAAGGTCAGCTCCCAGACTGCTGCACTGGTCAGCACAGTATGTGGAGGAGGTGAGCAGCCCTCAGTGGTGAAAGAACAGGTTACGGACTATTTAGAACAGCTGGACATGAACAAGTCCATGGGTGCAGATCTAATGCATCCGAGGGTGCTGAGGTAGTTGGCGGATGTGATTGCAGAGCCATTGGCCATTATCTTTGAAAACTCATGGTGATCGGGGGAGGTCCTGGACGATTGGAAAAAGGCAAATATAGTGCCCATCTTTAAAAGAGGGAAGAAGGAGAATCTGGGGAACTACAGACCGGTCAGCCTTACCTCAGTCCCTGGAAAAATCATGGCGCAGGTCCTCAAAGAATCCATTTTGAAGCACTTGGAGGACAGGAAGGTGATCAGGAACAGTCAACATGGATTCACGAAGGGCAAGTCATGCCTGACCAACCTGATTGCCTTCTGTGATGAGATAAATGGCTCTGTGTATATGGGGAAAGCGGTGGATGTGATATACCTTGACTTTAGCAAAGCTTTTGATACGGTCTCCCACAGTATTCTTGCCAGCAAGTTAAAAAAGTATGGGCTGGATGAATGAACTATAAGGTGGATAGAAAACTGGCTAGATCGTCAGGCTCAACGGATAGTGATCAATGGCTCCATGTCTAGTTGGCAGCTGGTATCATGTGGAGTGCCCCAAGGGTCGGTTTTGTTCAACATCTTTATTAATGATCTGGATCAGGGGTCCCTAACGTGGTGCCCGCGGGCACCATGGCGCCCGCCGGGGCGTCTAAGTGCGCCCACCTACTGGCCAGCGGCGACGCCTCTGGATGACGCTGCTCATTGGCGGCATTTCGGTGGCGACGCCTATCGACGTTGCCGCTTTGACGATAAAGGTTGGGGACCACTGATCTGGATGATGGGATGAATTGCACCCTCAGCAAGTTCGCAGATGACACTAAGGTGGGGGGAGAGGTAGATACGCTGGAGGGTAGGGATAGGGTCCAGAGTGACCTAGACAAATTAGAGGGTTGGGCCAAAAGAAATCTGATGAAGTTCAACAAGGACAAGTGCAGAGTCCTGCACTTAGGACGGAAGAATCCCATTCACTGTTACAGACTAGGGACCGAGTGGCTAGGCAGCAGTTCTGCAGAAAAGGACCTAGGGGTTACGGTGGACGAGAAGCTGGATATGAGTCGACAGTGTGCCCTTGTTGCCAAGAAGGCCAGCGGCATATTGGGCTGTATTAGTAGGAGCATTGCCAGCAGATCGAGGGAAGTGATTATTCCCCTCTATTCGGCACTGGTGAGGCATCATCTGGAGTATTGCGTCCAGCTGCGGTCCCTTCTAGCCCTGTGGGGCTGTGATTCAGATCCCTTCTGGAATCTCCCTTCTTCCCCTGAGAGTTGCCTTCAGCCCAGCCTGCAGCTGCCTTCGAGTGCTTTGAAAGATTTGCATCAAAGATGTGCTGTATCAAAGCTGTCTGCCTGCTGATAGAGACCCAGCTTTCCTGGAGCAGGTAATCTGCTCCAGTTGTCTCCAAATGATCTGCATTGCTTGGGTCAAGCAGACGTCTCCAAAGTGCGTTGGGGCCTCAGTGCACTGGGTGGATCTGGGTGTGCAGTCGGTGCTGAGCTGCCGTTCACCCATTTCTGCGGTAAGCGTGGATTGCCGCCATGGAAGAACTGAGTGCAGCAGGTGCTGAGTGTGAGATAGTGGAGCCCCTGTCTCCAGCCAGCTCCGCACTGACACCTGTGGTACCCCTCTTCGCTGCGTGTGGGATGGAGCCGAGGAACCTCACTGGACGTGCGTGCTGCAGGGTTTTGCTAAGTTTACTGGGTTCATTGGTGAGGCTGTCTTGCGAGCAGCTGTACTGCCTTTGATGCACAATCCAGAGGACTCTGCACTGAGTCTGCCGCAGATCCCAGCACAATGGAAAGAATCTTGGCTCCGAGAGTTTGCTTCGTTGGCACAGGCCGCACGGTGAGGGCCTGGGCGCCCCCTGCACTGAGGGCTTCAGCACAGTGCCGGTTAGTGTTTCTTCAGCCCTTCACTCAAGCACCATCATGAGTGGTCTGAGCAGGACGACAGGGTTGTTCCTCTGGAGGACGGCTGTTAGCTCTGATGAGTCCTCTGCATTGTCAGTGTAAACGAGCCCTCCACTGCAGCAGAATAACAATGACTCTCCTTTAGGTAATCCAGCCTCTTCTACAGGAATTGAAATTCTACACATCCCCAGCGGTCATCCGCATGCACCTCAGGCCATGGGCCTATGAACCCCTCTCCCAGGGAACACCCTGCCAGGAAATACCTCCAACTGCCAGACTTCCTGTCCAGTCTTGGGATTGTGGCTTTCGGGACATCTACTGAAGTGTTCTTAGACAATCTCCAGTTATCCTTTGCATTTTCTGATTGAACTCTTCCTCCCAGCTGCTCTGGCTCATGATTAAGGCTGCGAGTCTGTCACGGAAGTCACGGATTCTGTGACTTTACAGGAACTCTGTGACTTCTGCAACTGGCAGGAGCGACTGACCCCAGGACCACCCAGCTTGGGTGGCCCCCTGCCAGCCGCATCGGCCTCCTCACCCCTCCAGCAGTGGCAGTGGTCCCGGGCCGCCCCTCACCAGCAGCAGCTGCGGCAGTCCCAGGCCAGCGGGGCCATTGCCTGCCAGCCACGGTGGTGGTAGTCCCAGGCTGCCCCCCTACCCTACCGAGCACTAGTGGGTACCCCAGAGTCCCCCTAACCTGAGCACCAGGGTGCATCCTGGAGCCCCCCCCCCAGCACCAGTGTGTGCCCCAGAGTCCCCCCTCCACAGCAGCAGCAGCACCCTCGGAGCCCCCAGAGCACCCAAATGAACAAGTCATGGACAGGTCATGGGGCATGAATTTTTGTTTATTCTCCGTGATCTATCCATGACTTTTACTAAAAATACCCATTTCTAAATCTTAGCCTTACTCATAATCATTTTCAGCTTTGTGAAACTGGCCCTTTTAAAGCACCAAGTATCTATATAACTGGTCTGTACTTTGTTCTGCTTGCACATTATAGATGTGAACAAGTCATGATCACTTGTACCTCGTTGCCATTAATTTTTGTTCTGTGATCAGTTCCTCTATCTGTCAAGACGAGGTCTTATAAAGAATTCCTGTTTTGGATGCTCTACTCTTTGAGTTTGGAAATTGTCTTCTATAATATTTAGAAATTCCCAGGATGTTTTAGTAGTGACAGCGTGAGACCTCCAGCATGTGTCACTCAAATTGAAATCCCCAATGGTCATAGAGTTTTTTAACCCTACACATTATAGATAGGTGCATGAAGAGGTGCTCATCCTGTTCCCTTCTGTGATTTGGGAGTCTGTAGCAGACACATTCAAGATCAGTTTCTTCTAAGTTATCAGTGGCTTGGGAACCGGTAATGCCATTTTTGACTCTCTCTGCCCTTTTGTCCAGTTGAGCCTTTCTAAATAGATTTCTTACCGTTGCCTTTAACTGTCCAGTCATGAAAATCATCCCACCAGGTCTCAGTAAGATGGAAAGATGCACCAAGAATGTTTCCTTCTTTCCAAGGTGTTTTTTTTTTAAATTGACAGCTCTTCAGAGCTGATCAGAGATTAGACTAAATCCTGGCAGACAGATGAGTGGGGAGAGGGCAGGCAAAATGGCCAAAGGTGCACAGTGAAGGTGCACATGAATAGCTGCAGTTTGTCGTGGGCTAAAACGTCCACATCTGGACTGTACGAAGAAGTGCAGGTAAGTAGTTTTCCCTTGTTGTGCACTTTTAACCACCTCACTGACAACCTGCTCCCTGAGCCATTCCCAACAGGACTAATCATAACACTCCAAACTGCTGGGCAGCTTCCCTCAAAGGTTGCCTACTTCCTCTCCTAGGGCACTGTGGAATTTGCCCCCAAGACAAGTGAGTGCCCTGTGGAATACCTGGTGAATGGAAAGATTAAAGAGGCTAGGACTCTTCAGCTTGGAAAAGAGAAGACTAAGGGGGGACATGATAGAGGTATATAAAATCATGAGTGATGTTGAGAAAGTGGATAAGGAAAATTATTTACTTATTCCCATAATACAAGAACTAGGGGTCACCAAATGAAATTAATAGGCAGCAGGTTTAAAACAAATAAAAGGAAGTTCTTCTTCACGCAGCGCACAGTCAACTTGTGGAACTCCTTGCCTGAGGAGGTTGTGAAGGCTAGGACTATAACAATGTTTAAAAGGGGACTGGATAAATTCATGGTGGCTAAGTCCATAAATGGCTATTAGCCAGGATGGGTAAGAATGGTGTCCCTAGCCTCTGTTCGTCAGAGGATGGAGATGGATGGCAGGAGAGAGATCACTTGATCATTGCCTGTTAGGTTCACTCCCTCTGGGGCACCTGGCATTGGCCACTGTCGGTAGACAGATACTGGGCTAGATGGACCTTTGGTCTGACCCGGTACGGCCTTTCTTATGTTCTTATGCTTACCATGGGAAAGGGGAGATGTACCTGGATGCGGTGGATTCTCCATCACTGGAAGCCTGACAATCAAGACTGGGTGTTTTTCTAAAAGGTCTGCTCTCGCTCAAACCAGAAGTCATGGGCTTGATGCAGGAATCACCGGGTGGCTTCTCTGCTCTGTGTAATGAGCCCATCTGTGAGTCTCTTCCCAAAAGGGTGCACCTCGCTTTTGTCTGGGTTTAGAGGGTGCCTTGTCCTGGAAGGGGACTAATGGATTGAAGGGGGGAGAGGATTTTGTGCTTATTGGGGAGCGTATTTCCTAACTAGATGTGGGTTTGAAAGCTAAATAATCACTTGATTTCATTTAGGAGAGGATGATTTCTGCAGAAAAGGACCTAGGGGTTACGGTGGACGAGAAGCTGGATATGAGTCGACAGTGTGCCCTTGTTGCCAAGAAGGCTAACGGCATTTTGGGCTGTATAAGTAGGGGCATTGCCAGCAGATCGAGGGACGTGTTCATTCCCCTCTATTTGATATTGGTGAGGCCTCACCTGGAGTACTGTGTCCAGTTTTGGGCCCCACACTACAAGAAGGATGTGGAAAAATTGGAAAGAGTCCAGTTGAGGGCAACAAAAATGATTAGGGGGCTGGAGCACATGAGTTATGAGGAGAGGCTGAGGGAACTGGGATTGTTTAGTCTGCAGAAAAGAATGAGGAGGGATTTGATAGCTGCTTTCAACTACCTGAAAGGGGGTTCCAAAGAGGATGGATCTAGACTGTTCACAGTGGTACCAGATGACAGAACAAGGAGTAATGGTCTCAAGTTGCAGTGGGGGAGGTTTAGATTGGATATTAGGAAAAACTATTTCACTAGGAGGGTGGTGAAGCACTGGAATGGGTTACCTAGGGAGGTGGTGGAATCTCCTTCCTTAGAGGTTTTTAAGGTCAGGCTTGACAAAGCCCTGGCTGTGATGATTTAGTTGGGAATTGGTCCTGCTTTGAGCAGGGGGTTGGACTAGATGACCTCCTGAGGTCCCTTCCAACCCTGATATTCTATGATTGGTGCAATGGGCAGGCTGCTAGCCTCTTAGTACCTTTGCTAAAGTCCTGATCTGCCACAGACTTTCTGTGCGCCTTGGGGCAGGTCCCTTCAGGCTCGATTCGCAAAGGGACATAGGCGCACAACTGCCTCGTTAGTGCAACACCACTGACATTCACAAAACCACCACTCAGCTTCTGCCTAGCCCTGGGGTGCCTACATCTGCAGAGGCACCTCAGTTTCCACTTGTAGACGTGCAAAGCCACCTAAGTCTTGATGCCGTCGCACAGCTAATGAGCTGGTGGGACCTTGCACTCACGCCTAAGCCCTGGCATGATACTCAAGCGAGGCGTCCACCCATATTGCCTGGGGGGGCTGATCCAGTCGGTGTGCTCGGTGCAGATCTAACCCACCCCAGAGATCACTGGGGCAAGCCGGTCGGGAATAGTGGGGACCGGCTCTTTGCGTGTCCTCCAGAATACGCAATAACCCAGTGATTAGGGCATTCACCTGGGATATGTAAAAAGCAACAGAGAGTCCTGTGGCACCTTTAAGACTAACAGATGTATTGGAGCATAAGCTTTCGTGGGTGAATGCCCACTTCGTCAGACGCAACCATTCACCCACGAAAGCTTATGCTCCAATACATCTGTTAGTCTTAAAGGTGCCACAGGACTCTCTGTTGCTTTTTACAGATCCAGACTAACACGGCTACCCCTCTGATTCTTGACACCTGGGATATGGGAAACCAGTGTTCAAATCCACCCTCTGTTTAATTATTTACACACTGGAACAGCTTCCACAGGCAAAACTCAGACCCACCCACAATCCCCCCCACCCCCCGCCTGGGGGTTCAGGCACTCGCTTAGAAGAGGGGAGACCTGGGCTTCAGTCTCTGCTCCAAATGAGGCAGAGCGAGGATTTGAAAACAGGGGAGAGTCCGACCACGGAACTATGGGCTGTAATGGGACAGGTCTTTCTCTCATTTTTCCTGTGACGGGCTGCCCTGGCCTAGGTGCCTCCCTCCAGCCGGCCCAGATCCCTGGGAGCTTCTGTACCTTTGTGGATCTGGGCTCTCAGCCCCATGCCTTTCTTCTGCATTTCACTCCTGGCTGGCTTGGGTGCCTCCCCGCTCAGCTTACTGGCTTCTGAGACGCTTTCTTAGGCACCTAACGCTCCCCATACCGTGTGTGGGGAGCCCCGGCACCTAGCTCGGGGCTGTGAATTCCACTGGCCAGAAGAGCACGGCAGAGTCAGGCCTTGCAACTTCTAAGTCCCCTTTGTGAATCTAGCCCATACCTGCTCTCTGCTCCAGGGATAACAGCACTGCCCTGCCTCACAGAGGGTTGTGAGGATAAATACAGTAAAGCATGGGGAGTTCTCAGGCACTACCGGAATGGGGGTCGAATCAGTGCCCTATGGATCTGTTTGCGATCCTCATCCACCCATCCTCCTTCGCTGCGGCTCTCACTGGTTCCCACGTCTGCCCTCAGGGGGTAGGAACTGTGTCTTGTGTGCATGTGTCGTGCGCAGCGTGTTTGGGCACTACTGTATTATAACTCATACTGTTAGTAGTCATGTGTTCTCTCCAGCTGAGGCCTGCGCCACTGGACTCATAAGTACAGCACCTTAACTTACAAATGCAGGGATAAAAAACCCCAAAAATTGTTGGTCTGTAAAATCTGTGGCCTGTTTTCTCCCTGCTGCCCCTTGTGCCTGGGGGGTGCTCCCCATAAACTTCTGCAAAGCCGCCTCATCATGCCCCTTCCAAACCCTCCTCACTACTCTCCTTTGCCAGGGCCCCTGCAAAAATCGGACAGCGGTTAGGCCACTGCCTGCCATGCTGCCAACAGCGTCTCCTTGTGCTCCTCCACCAGTCTGTGGCCAGTTGGTGTCTCTCGTCTTCAGTTGTAAGCTAGCGTGGGAGTGCGGGTCCATGACGGGGGCTCCTGGGGCGACAGTAATACACCCACTAATAAGAAGTGGTACTGCCCCTACTAATAAATCATATTATTTGCCACACACCACTGTATCTCTTACGTAGCTGCAGCCCATGCATTTTCCTGGCATAAATTACTTATAGTGCATGTGTGTGTGTAGCAACCCATGGCCACAAACCTACACACACATACTGCAATCTCCAGCTAACTACATACAGGCAGCATGAGACTCAAATGTCTGGACTTCTGCTTCAGAAACCCAAGTGTTTCTCCAGCGAGTGAAGACAGCTGCTCCACTGACTCAGCTAGCAGAGAGGATTGAAAAAGACGCTTGTGAAGCCCTTTTATTTTTGATAGTTCCTTCTGACAGTAAGGATATTTCCACGGCTCGTGTAGCTGCATCATCATTCCACCCCGCGAAGGTGTCTGTGCTTAGCACACTGTAAGAGCTCCTGGGTCTCCCAGGAGAAATGAATATGATACAGTTCCTCTGTAGAAAACTTTTTCTCAGATTTTGGATATGTTTGTCCACATCCTGGACACTCGCATATGGATTAAAAACAAACTTATGGCACCTCCTCCAGCTGACAGTTTGTGTTTATAGTTCAGCCCTTGTAGATGAGAAACTCTTCAGTGATGCATCCAAAGTTGTATCACATCAGAATAGTCAAAAGGTTCCACGAGGTGCAAATCAGACCCGATCTGTATTTACATCGTCCTTAGCATTCGAGCCCTGCGAATCCGCAGAGACCCGCTGACCATGTATCCAGATTGCGGCTCAGATGCGGATACAGTTTTGTATCTGCGCAGGGCTCTACTCAGCATCATGGTATCCAGATGCAGATGGAGCCAAATTGCCCAGCTAAGAAACTCTACGATCCAGGGCAATGAGCCAGAAGGTACCTGTGAAATCAGGTCTGATCAGCTCCGTACTGGAGCCTCAAGTAGGTTCTGTAGCTCGTCCCAAACCAATGGCAGTGAAAACAGCAGATTCCTTCCCCACATTNAGGGCTACAGTAATACACCCACTAATAAGAAGTGGTACTGCCCCTACTAATAAATCATACGGAATGCCTGGGGGTGCCACACACCACTGTATCTCTTACGTAGCTGCAGCGCATGCATTTTTCTGGCATAATTTTTTTTTTTTTTATATATATATATATATNGTGTTTATAGTTCAGCCCTTGTAGATGAGAAACTCTTCAGTGATGCATCCAAAGTTGTATCACATCAGAATAGTCAAAAGGTTCCGCGAGGTGCAAATCAGACCCGATCTGTATTTACATCGTCCTTAGCATTCGAGCCCTGCGAATCCGCAGAGACCCGCTGACCATGTATCCAGATTGCGGCTCAGATGCGGATACAGTTTTGTATCTGCGCAGGGCTCTACTCAGCATCATGGTATCCAGATGCAGATGGAGCCAAATTGCCCAGCTAAGAAACTGTACGATCCAGGGCAATGAGCCATAAGGTACCTGTGTAATCAGGTCTGATCAGCTCCATACTGGAGCCTCAAATAGGTTCTGTAGCTCGTCCCAAACCAATGGCAGTGAAAACAGCAGATTCCTTCCCCACATTGGTCACTTTCTTTTTTTTCAGTACTTATCCCGCCTGTGGTTTGGGAAACAGAGGTGTTTATGCATCTCTATGTATTTACCTATGCAGGGGCGGCTCTATGTATTTTGCCGCCCCAAGCACGGCAGTCAGGTGGCTTTCGGCGGCGCGCCTGCGGGAGGTCCGCTGGTAACGCAGATTTGGCGGCGCGCCTGCGGGAGGTCCGCTGGTAACGCAGATTCGGCGGCGCGCCTGCGGGAGATCCGCTGGTAACGCAGATTCGGCGGCGCGCCTGCGGGAGGTCCGCTGGTAACGCAGATTCGGCGGCGCGCCTGCGGGAGGTCCGCTGGTAACGCAGATTCGGCGGCGCGCCTGCGGGAGGTCCGCTGGTAACGCAGATTCGGCGGCGCGCCTGCGGGAGGTCCGCTGGTAACGCAGATTCGGCGGCGCGCCTGCGGGAGGTCCGCTGGTAACGCAGATTCGGCGGCGCGCCTGCGGGAGGTCCGCTGGTAACGCAGATTCGGCGGCGCGCCTGCGGGAGGTCCGCTGGTAACGCAGATTCGGCGGCGCGCCTGCGGGAGGTCCGCTGGTAACGCAGATTCGGCGGCGCGCCTGCGGGAGGTCCGCTGGTAACGCAGATTCGGCGGCGCGCCTGCGGGAGGTCCGCTGGTAACGCAGATTCGGCGGCGCGCCTGCGGGAGGTCCGCTGGTAACGCAGATTCGGCGGCGCGCCTGCGGGAGGTCCGCTGGTAACGCAGATTCGGCGGCGCGCCTGCGGGAGGTCCGCTGGTAACGCAGATTCGGCGGCGCGCCTGCGGGAGGTCCGCTGGTAACGCAGATTTGGCGGCGCGCCTGCGGGACGTCCGCTGGTAACGCGGATTTGGCGGCGCGCCTGCGGGAGATCCGCTGGTAACGCGGATTTGGCGGCGCGCCTGCGGGAGATCCGCCGGTCCCGCGCCTTTGGCGTAACCACCGCCGAATTGCCGCCGAAACCGCGGCACCGGCGGACCTCCCGCAGGCATGCCGCCAAAGGCAACCTGACTGCTGCCCTCACGGCAACCGGCACGCCGCCCCCCGCGGCTTCCCGCCCCAGGCCTGCGCTGGTGCCTGGAGCCGCCCCTGTACCTATGTAAGAGCCAGGGTGTTATTGTTAGTGATTGTATTGGTTAGTATCTGGCGGTTCTAGCAGGGACCTAAAGCTGTGTCTCCTCCATTGAGGGGTGTCTACGAGCACACCCAAGCTGCTGGCGGTTTGGCTACACGCAATGCAGAATATAAAGGGCCACCTACGAATTCAAACACTGGTCTGCAATGGCTTGTGACTGGGCAGATGCTAATGCCACAGTACCCGCTCAGTGCCCCTTGAAATATAGCACTTGGAATCCACCCCCCTTTTCAATCCAGAAATACAGCCCCCGTCTGACTCCGAACCTGGCACACAGCTACTGCGGTGATGGCGGCTGTATAGGAACCGAGCGACAACGGAGCAATGCCACAGGCTCAGTCAGCGAACTGAGAAATCCCTGATCAGCTGTGATACTCATTCCAGGCAGTAGAGGGCAGCAGCACGCCGATCCAGCACTTGGGACATGATCCTGTGTAGTATGTGCAGGGGCGGGGGGGTCTCTGTATGCAGTGCATGCATCTGGGTGTGTTGAGGGAGGGAGTTTCTACTGCAGTGTGTGTGTGTGCGCGTGTATGCTCGGTCTGTCTTGCATAGGTGTCTGTCTGTAGTGCTCCCTTTTCCCTCTGGTGCACGGGAACCATGCAGACATGTCCCTGGAGGGTTTACTTCTCCAGGCAGTGCCTGGATGCTTTGGCTCTTTGTTTCTCTGTTGCTGCACTCGGGGTGTATCAGCCTGAATGGCTACACACATGTAGTTGTGGATTTGGGGCTGGCACATTCCCTGCCCTCTTGCTGTGCCTTGCTCTTTCCGGTTTGGTGTGTAAAACTCCTTCGTTGTGCTGCTGAAAAGCACTGAGATCTCTGATTAATTCCACTCTGATGTCAGGCATGCAGCTCTGCTGGGAGGGATTTACAGAGCTGCATTTAAGCTCTCGTTCGCTGAGAGAATCTTTCTCTGTCTCTTCCCTCCCCCTTCCCCTTCTCCCCCCCCGCCCCAGCTCTCTGAAAACGTGTAGACATTTTTCTGTTGAAAGGGGCGCTAAGGCTTGGGGTCGGTTCAGAGCTTTGCATTTGATTCCCTCTCCTTACCACTGGATATTTTTTCATTCTTCTCATCTAGCTGCCATTGAGGACGGAAAGAGCAGCTTTGTTAGAATAGGACAATGAAATGAACACCCCCCTTTTTTTCCCTAATGACAGCCCGTTACTTAGCAACGGGGGGGGGGGATTTTAACTGAAGATCAGAGCGTCAGGATGAGGAGATAAACTCTGTCATTCTCTCTCCCAGGAAACTTACTAAAGAGCCACCTTCCCTTTTGTCAGGCTCCTGATTTCCCCCCCCCCCCCCCCCCCCCCCCCCGCCNCCGAGGGCTTGATGAGTCTCGGCAGTCTCTCCGTCACATCTTGAATCCTAGCCCCTGGCAAGCAGCACACCTCTCGGTTTTCCCGGTCAGGGCGGCAGATAGATGACTCAGTCCCCCTGAGGAGAGAGTCCCCGACCACCACCACCCTCCTCCTCCTCCTGGGAGTGGTGGTCGTGGAACCCCCATCCCTAGGACGGCGCATCTCATGCCTTCCAATCAGTGGAGTCTCCTTCTGCTCTGTTCCCTCAGACGTATCTTCCACTCCACACTCTGCACTAGTACCTGCAGAGAGAACATGAAAACGGTTGCTCACCTGTATCTGTGTTTCTGGTACATGGATGTTTCTGGTACCCTTTCCTCTTCTGGAAGTCACATGCCGCCAGTTATCCTCGCTGGCCTTCTGTCCCCGCTGCGTAGCCTGCTCTGAATCTTCAGAACATAGTGCCCGCTGAAGCTGATCCTGATGTCTATCCAGGAAATCCTCATTTTCTTTTATGGAACGCAGGGTTGATATCCGTTTCTCCAGACCTTGAATCTTCTCTTCCAAGATGGAGATCAGCTTGCACTTTGTACAGGTATAGTCACTTCTATCATGCCCCTTCCAAACCCTCCTCACTACTCTCCTTTGCCAGGGCCCCTGCAAAAATCAGACAGCGGTTAGACCACTGCCTGCCATGCTGCCAACAGCGTCTCCTTGTGCTCCTCCACCAGTCTGTGGCCAGTTGGTGTCTCTCGTCTTCAGTTGTAAGCTAGCGTGGGAGTGCGGGTCCATGACGGGGGCTCCTGGGGCGACAGTAATACACCCACTAATAAGAAGTGGTACTGCCCCTACTAATAAATCATATTATTTGCCACACACCACTGTATCTCTTACGTAGCTGCAGCCCATGCATTTTCCTGGCATAAATTACTTATAGTGCATGTGTGTGTGTAGCAACCCATGGCCACAAACCTACACACACATACTGCAATCTCCAGCTAACTACATACAGGCAGCATGAGACTCAAATGTCTGGACTTCTGCTTCAGAAACCCAAGTGTTTCTCCAGCGAGTGAAGACAGCTGCTCCACTGACTCAGCTAGCAGAGAGGATTGAAAAAGACGCTTGTGAAGCCCTTTTATTTTTGATAGTTCCTTCTGACAGTAAGGATATTTCCACGGCTCGTGTAGCTGCATCATCATTCCACCCCGCGAAGGTGTCCGTGCTTAGCACACTGTAAGAGCTCCTGGGTCTCCCAGGAGAAATGAATATGATACAGTTCCTCTGTAGAAAACTTTTTCTCAGATTTTGGATATGTTTGTCCACATCCTGGACACTCGCATATGGATTAAAAACAAACTTATGGCACCTCCTCCAGCTGACAGTTTGTGTTTATAGTTCAGCCCTTGTAGATGAGAAACTCTTCAGTGATGCATCCAAAGTTGTATCACATCAGAATAGTCAAAAGGTTCCACGAGGTGCAAATCAGACCCGATCTGTATTTACATCGTCCTTAGCATTCGAGCCCTGCGANCCCCTTTACCTTCCCCTGCTTAAAGCTACTGCCGAACCCTGCTTCTTCCTCTGTGGCATGCCCCAATCCACCCATCCTCCTTTCCCACTTCCAGAAGCCTTGCCCATGCCCTGGTGACACCCAGCCTGGGCTGCAGCCTCCATCTTTCTGGATAACCCGCTCACCCCTCCCACCTGTTTGTGACCATAGAAAACATAGACAAGCCCCCATCCCTTCCTGTGCCCACCGTTACCACAATGCGCTTAAAGGGCGTTTCCCGCTCCCAGAGTAACGGCGCGCACAGACCAGGCACTGATGTCTGTTCACCCCACAGCAGCCATAACTTTATTATTGATTTGGCACGTCCTTGGGCCGGGTGCTGGGCAGACATACAGGAACAGGTGGGCCCTGCCTCAGGGACTTTGCCATCTAAACGAGGGCTCGGCCGTTAGATGAATAGTGAAAACATCCCCAGCTACGTGAATTAGAGTAAAAAAACCAGACGGGTTATAAGCCCCCATGCTTGAAGGCAGGCCGCAGCCACTAGCTGACTGGGTTGGGGGAGAAGCAGCCCCACTCGTCAGGTTATTCCCTACGTGGTTTTCTTACTTTCCTATGAAGCAGCTGGTCCCGAGTCTGGTTGGAGCTGGGATCCTGGGCTGATCCTATTCCTATTTCTCTTCCAAATGCTGTTGCTGAACTCCTCTTCTTGTCCTGCCTCTCTGAACGTGTCATCTGCCCCCTTCCTTTTTCAAGTCCCTTCATTGTCTCTACCAGTCTCAGATTCCAACTCCTTGTCCTCACCATCAGGTCTCAACCCAGCTCTGCCCCTGCCTGCCTCTCTTCTCTCATCACTTGCCGCTTCCTGGCCCAGGACCTGCACTCTACCAACTCCACTTGCCTCCATCTGCCATGAGCACTTCCACCTTCCCTTACTCTCCTCTGTGCCTGGAACAACCTCCTTGGTCCTACAGGCCACACAATATCCTTCTCTTCAAATCCCAGTGTTGTATGTCCGAGCCGCACTCTTGCACCAAACTAATTATTGAAAAGTAAACAAAGCACAAATGGAAGACGTATCTCTAATGTGGTGTATCCACTGCAGAGTTAAGTAAACTCATGAGGGAAAGGATGGTGCCATGGTTAGGATGCTAGTCTGGGATTCTGGAACCATAATTCACAGATTCCAAGGCCAGAGGGGACCATTGTGATCCTCTAGTCTGGCCTCCTGCATATCACAGGCCATCGAGCTTCCCCAAATTAATTCAGTTCCCTCCTTTGTCACAGACTTCCTGTGTGGCCGTGAGCAAGTCTCTGTGTGCCTTTCTGTACCCTGAGATGACAGAACTTTCCAACCTCACAGGGGTGATGTAGGATAAATCTATTACAGATTGTGAGGTGTTGTGGTACTTCAGTGATAGATACGCCTTATTTCATTACGCTGTCCCTTCCTAACCCACTGACCTCTGTCTTTTGTCATCTTCATCGTTTGTGTGGAAGAGGCTTGAGGTTTGATATTTGATGTCCCGTGTTGGGGGTTACACGCTTTGGGGGGCTGCATGACGCATAGCCAGTGATGAAGCAGAACTTCCCATTGCAGGGAGTAGACACACTAGCAATATAGAAATATTCAAAGTACTGGGAAATAGCAGCCTGAGAAATCCAGTCGTCAGCCGTAGTCCAGGTGGAATCCCCTGGTCTCATTTGTGATCATAATTCTGGGACAATGGGAATAAGACTCATACCTGCAGCTCATGGTATTAGCATACAGTTGGTTGTTGTAAATCCACCACCATCCTCAATTTAATGGTGGCTCAGACACCTGACCTTACTTGAACTTCTTTGGTTCATGCTTCTGGCCCTGCTTTGTCTTTGAGCCTTTGTCCAGAGGGGTAGTATAATAATAATAATAATATAATATATGGAGATATACCCATCTCATAGAGCTGGAAGGGACCCCGAAGGGTCATCGAGTCCAGCCCCCTGCCTTCACTGGCAGGACCAATTTTGCCCCAGATCCCTAAGTGGCCCCCTCAAGGATTGAACTCACAATGCTGGGTTTAGCAGGCCAATGCTCAAACCACTGAGCTATCCCTCCCCCCAAAAACAGTTTGGAGTGGGTGTGATCATGCACACTTTGTCTGTCCTCACCTGTATCGGGCACCCCACCCTCAATGTGGTCTCCCTTGGTATATGAATCCTAGAATGAAATAAACACTGGAGTTGTCTTAGTTACAGGGTAAGCACCCTGGTCCCTGAGGTTCCTCTCTCGGCTGGTGATTTATCAGGTCTGGTTTTGGAATTGAGACAAATTGCTCTGAATGAGTTTGATTGTTCTCACCAACTCAGACTCTTCTGTGCATTTGCTCTGGATCTCACGGCTTCCATGGCAACTTTTAGACTATATAGGTCATTCTAGGCTCAGTCATCACCTGGTGGCGGGATGCCACACTCTGATCTTCACGATGGGACTGGACATTGGAGATGTGAAAATGGCATATCCCCTCTTCCTCCACACCACCACGTCTTCTAGGCTGACGCCAAGAACTCCCCTCATGCCTGAGGAGATGGACGTGCTAGGAGGCTGATCGGGTGGTGAGGGGCGTGATTCCCCTGCTCGTGTACACATGCTCACACGAGCTCTCCTCAGGCTAGTGCAAGTACAAATAGCAGTGTATCCAGGGTAGCACGGGTAACAGCAGCAGGGGCGCGGCTTAGCCACGTCAGGTATACACCCAGCGGTTTCAGGCGGGTGTGTACTTGGCACGGCTAAGCCATGGCACTGCAGCTACACTACTGCTAGCTCGATGAGTGTACGCGAGCAGAGGAATCACACCTCTAGCTCGTAGGATAGACCTCGCCCAAGGCAAGAGACGCTCTCCTCTCCCACAGAACATAAGAAAGGCCGTACCGGGTCAGACCAAAGGTCCATCTAGCCCAGTATCTGTCCACCGACAGTGGCCAATGCCAGGTGCCCCAGAGGGAGGGAACCTAACAGGCAATGATCAAGTGATCTCTCTCCTGCCATCCATCTCCATCCTCTGACGAACAGAGGCTAGGGACACCATTCTTACCCATCCTGGCTACTAGCCATTTATGGACTTAGCCACCATGAATTTATCCAGTCCCCTTTTAAACATGGTTATAGTCCTAGCCTTCACAACCTCCTCAGGTAAGGAGTTCCACAAGTTCACTGTGCGCTGCGTGAAGAAGAACTTCCTTTTATTTGTTTTAAACCTGCTGCCTATTAATTTCATTTGGTGACCCCTAGTTCTTGTATTATGGGAATAAGTAAATAACTTTTCCTTATCCACTTTCTCAACATCACTCATGATTTTATATACCTCTATCATGTCCCCCCTTAGTCTTCTCTTTTCCAAGCTGAAGAGTCCCAGCCTCTTTAATCTTTCCTCGTATGGGACCCACTCTGCCCAGTCCCACATCTCAGGTAAGTTTGTCCCAGTGCACTAACTTGGAATCTGCCAGAGAGCAAAGTTCATTCGAGCTACTCACCTCCCCTTCCTCCTCTTCTCCTGCAGAGCTCGAGGGTAAAAAGGGGGACTTGCCCCAGGCGTTGGCTGAAGGTGCAGTGAGCTCAGAATTTGTTCACTTAGATTCATGGCCTCCCTCATGTTTTTTTCTTCTACCCCACTGGGGCCTCTTGTTGTGTAGACGTAGTGTGTCAGTCAGCTTGTCTTTTACAGCAAAGAAACACAAAACAGGAGTGAGAAGCCAGGCAAGGGTGCCTCTATGTCGTGGGCTTTGTATAGACCTGCAGTGACCAGAAGGGCCACCTCAGACCTCTTCTGACCAAGGGAGGCTCGTCAAGCCAGTTGACTCTGCCGGTTACTGTGCAACCAGCATCAGCTTTGGAGAACCGCTTGCCCAAATGGATCAGTGCTCAGCTAAAGCATTAGCCAGGTGCCCAATCTCATCTGGCCACTGCCAGCGATGAAACAACACACTGCTCTGTGCCCAGCACAAGCCATCCCTAGATATCTGGGTCGATGTTGGGATCCTCTGTCTTTCTGCGCTGACTGAATTCAGTGCCAGGGGTCTGGATTTAAGGATTTATGTGGATGGCACTGCCAAGGGGCATGGCCACTCCCAAGAATGTCCAAATGATCTTCATGGGGGGACTTCAGTTTGAGTGACACATGCTGGAGGTCTCATGGTGCCAGTAGTAAAACACCCTGGGAATTTCTAAACATTATAGGTGACAATTTCATAACTCAAAAAGTGTTGCAGCCAACATACGGGAATCCTTTGTTAGACCTTGTCTTAACAGATAAAGAGGACCTGATCACAGGACTAAAAATTAATGGTAGATTAGGTACAAATGATCATGACTAAGGCTAAGATTTAGTCATGGGTATTTTTAGTAGAAGTCATGGACAGGTCACGGGCAGTAAACAAAAGTTTATGGCCCCTGACCTGTCCATGACTTGTACTATAAATACCCCTGACTAAATCTTATCTGCTTTGGGGGTTGACCTGGGACCGCTGTTGCTCTGGTGGTCCCTGGGGCCAGCCACACCTGCTGCTGCAGCTGCGGAAATCCCGGAAGTCCTGGAAAGTCACGACATCCGTGAGCTCTGTGACAGACTCACAGTCTTAACCATGACTTGATCATATTTATAATGTGTAAGTAGAATAAAGTCAAGACCAGTTATATATAAACTTAGTGCTTTAATAGTATAATTCCCAATTATCATTTACATTTTTCTGATTACATTCTTCCTCCTAGCTGATCCGGCTCATGATTTTTTTCAGCTCTGTGAAATTGGCCTTGTTAAAGCACCAAGTGTGTGTGTATATATATATATATATGGAAGAAGGAGAAAGTTGATAGCAATGACTAGAATTCAGAAGATAGGAATTGTAGAAAATTGGATAAGGGGGAAGCAAAAGGACACAAGGAGAAAGCTGTGGCCAGCAGAGTTAAGGACAATAAGAAGGAGTTTTTAAAATATATTAGGACCAAAAGAATTCCTGACAATGCTGTTGGTTCATTAGATGGAAGTGGCAGAATTATCAATAATAATGCAGAAAAAGGCAGACGTGTTCAATAAATATTTCTGTTCTCTATTTGGGGGGAAAATAGATGATATAGTCTCATCATGTGGTGATGACTCACTCTTTCCATTCCACTAGTAACTTGGGAAGATGTTAAACAGAAGCTACTAAAGTTAGACACTTTGAAATCAGCAGGTTCAGATAACTTGCATCCAAGAGTTTTAAAAGAGCCAGTGGAGAAAAAGAGCCACTGGACCATTAATGTTGATTTTCAATATGTTTGCAATACCAGGGAAGTTCCAAAAGACTGGAAGAAAGCAAATTTGAGTCAATTTTTAAGCCTGTCTGCCTGACATCGATCCCAGACAAGATAGTGAAGCGGCTGGTATGGGACTTGATTAATAAAGAATTAACGGAGAATAATGTAATTACTGCAAATCAACATGGGTTTATTGAAAATAGATCCTGTCAAACTAATTTGATATCTTTTTTGATGAGATTATAAATTTGGTAGACAAAGGTAGTAATGGTGACGTAATATACTTAGACTTCTGTACGGAATTTGACTTGGTACCGCACGACATATTGACTTAAAAAAGCAGAATAATATGACATTTACATGTCACACATTAATGGACTAAAACTGGCTAACTGATAGATCACAGAATGTAATTGTAAATGGGGAAATCTTCATTCAGTTGTGTGTTTCCAGTGGAGTCCAACACATTTCTATCAGTGACATGGAAGAAAACAAAATCATCACTGATTAAGTTTGTAGATGATGCAAAACTTGAGGAGTGGTAAATAATGAAGAGAACAGGTCACTCATTCAGACCAATCTAGATCACTTGGTAAACTGGGTGCAAGCAAACAATGAATATGCATTTTAATACGACTAAATGGAAATGTGTCCAATCTAGGAACAAGGAAAGAAGGCCACACTTACAGGATGGGGGACTCTATACTGGGTAGCAATGTCTCTGACAAAGATTTGGGGGCTGGGGTGAATGAACAGCTGAACAGGTGTGATGCTCAGTGTGATGCTCTGTCCAAAAGAACTAATGCGAGCGTGGGATGCATAAACAGGGGAATCTCAAGTAGGGGTAGAGAAGTTACTCAACTTCTGTGTTTGGCACTGTGTGATCGCTGCTGGAATCCTGTGTCCTGTTCTGGTGCCCACAATTCAAGAAGGATGTTGATAAATTGGAGTGGGGTCAGAGAAGAGCCATGAGAATGATTAAAGGATTAGAAAAAATGCCTGACAGTGATAGGCTCAAAGAGCTCAATCTATTTATCTTGATAAAGAGATTAAGAGGTTGACTTGATTACAGTCTATAAGTATTTACATGGTGAACATATAGTTAATAATGGCTCTTCGATCAGCAGAAAAAAGTGTAACACGATCCAATGGCTTGAACTTGGAGCAGACCTATTCAGACTGGAAATAAGGCATAAATTTTTAACAGTGAGTGTAATTAATCATTGGAACAATTTACCAAATGCTATGATGAATTCTCCATCGATGGCAATTTTCAAATCACAATTGGCTGTTTTTCTATAAGCTCTGCTCCAGGAATTATTTTGGGGAAGTTCTCTGGCCTGTGCTATACAGGAGGTCAAACTAGATTATCACAATGGTTCCTTCTTGCCTTCGGCTCTATGAATTTTTGGAGCCCCTTCCTGTCCCATGAGGGAAGGAAGATAGAAGGCAAAGGATTCTGGAAGTGAACACTGCTGAGTTAAGTGGTGTAAGGTAGAGGTTTGGGGTTTTATGGATCATCTGCCCCCCTTCTGTGGGGAGAGAGGGCTGAATACTTTAGGTGGTCTCCATCTCAGTAAAAGGGGGACCAATTTCCTCAAGGACAAGCTGGCTAGAGTAGTCAGAAGGGGATTGAACTAATAACAAAAGAGAAGGGTGAAAACAGAGAACAAATGAGCATGCAGCACAAAATCTAGATGTTAAGAACAAAATTAAGACACCAAAGTACATAAGGAGAAGAAATTCTTTAATTGCTGATACACCAACGCTAGGAGCTTGGGTAACAAACGAGAATTGGAATTGCTAATTTAGTAGCATAAATTCGATCTAGTTGGTATTACTGAAACCTGGTGGGATGATTCACCATGATTGGAATGTTAAAATCAATAGTTATAACCTATTTAGGAAGGATTGAGTGGGCCAACGGGGAGTGGCACTCTGTCAAAAAATAACACTGCCTGTTTCCAAGGCATTAGAATCATAGAATATCAGGGTTGGAAGGGACCTCAGGAGGTCATCTAGTCCAACCCCCTGCTCAAAGCAGGACCTAATCCCAACTAAATCATCCCAGCCAGGGCTTTGTCAAGCCGAGCCTTAAAAACCTCTAAGGATGGAGATTCCACCACCTCCCTAGGGAACCCAAGCCTTATCTAGATGAACTTTAGTTCCCAGCAGCCTGGGGTGTACGTGTACCCTGCAATAGCTTGCTGTGTACTTAGGGTTCGTTACACTGCAATGAAACACGGGCGGCATGGACACTGCTGGTCTGGCTCAGCTGACTGGCGCTCACAGGGCTAATCATTGAAATGTAGATGTTTGGGCTCGGGCTGGAGGTCTGAGGTCTCAGAGTCCGGGCTGCAGCCTGAGCCCAAATGTCTACATTGCAGTTTTTTGCCCCACAGCCTGAGACCTTTGAGCCTGAATCAGTTGGCCCAGGCTCTGAGGCTCGGTGCTGTGGGTGTTTGATTGCAGTGTGACATGCCCTGTCCGGGTGGACCCTGCCGCCATGCCCTTAAAATCCCCTACTGCGCTTTAATCTGTCCCCGCGTCACAGCGGGCTTGATCAGAGCGGACTAGGGAACCTCTAGCGCGGCAGCAGGGTCCCTGCAGATACGTAGTGCACTGCAGGCTACTGCGCTGTAACTTTACACCCAGATTGCCGCACACTAAGTGTTCACACAGACAGGCCCAAAGTCACTGCCAGCTCGGAGGAAAAGGACCGTGAATGCTGTGAATCGGCGTCCTAACAGATAAGGCACGAGGTGGGGGACTAGTGCGTGTTTGCTTACAGATGACCAATCCCATTGGGCAGCAGGATGACCAGCCCCTAAAGTCCCTGTCTATAATGTGCAGGAAAACAGCTCTGTGCCCATGGGGGGCTTCAGTCTGAATGACACATGCTAGAGGTCTCCTCCTGCCAGCACGAACACCCTCAGAATTACAGATGACCATTCTCCCTTGAGTGGTTGTGCACATACACACTCCACTGCAGGTGTTTGTGCACCCAGTGCACTCGCGTCTGAGAGTTTTGCCAGCAGTACCACTAGGTGAAGCATATGCTCCTGCTCTAGTGCTCTCAGATAAGGGCATAAAAAGGGCATATTCGCCGCCTCCCTCTCGGATCCTTCTTACCATCCATGGTGAGAGTTGAAGCCCCCTGTAGCACTTGCTTTGGTTAGCCAGTGTTTCCAAGTTCCTGTCGTGTACATAGTTATAGATAGTCGTGTTTAGAGTAGTATTGCCAATTGACTTACGGTATTTGCTATAGGTACCTGGTGGATTCATTATGAAAAAATCCCCAAATTTCCAGCAGTGTGCAGCACGCAGGGCTGTTTCCCCTGTGATGAGTAAGAACAAGAGCTTCTGGGTTTGCCTTGGTGAGGGCTATGTGGGGACAGATGCCCTATTTGCACCTCCTTCCTCACCAGGCCAAAAAACAGAGGGATTTCTACCTCAAAGTTCCCCTTGTGAAAGAGGTGATGCATTCCACCTCGGAACCAAGGCCTGACCACGAGGTTTGCTCCTCCGACTGCACAAGTCCGATGAGAAATGTCGCTTCTCCCTCACCAGCAGCCGCCTCAGAAGCACTCCAAGCATTCTGATGATAAGTGCTCAAAGCCTCAGTCTCCAAAAAGGATTTCCAGTAAGACCTCCAGGACTCGTTTGAGACACCACAAATCTAGACTTTCACCAGCTCCATCTGAGGCGGCACTATTGACTCCAGCTATGGATGCCGGAGTCTTCACTCTTTCCGGCTCCATCTTCATCCGATGGACGGATACTTACCTATTTGGATGCCCTCTACGCCGCAGGCCTTGCTGGCCAGGGATCTGTGGTGTCTCCCCTACTGGTGACTCTTTGGTGACTCTCCTTGCTAAAATCAGCTCCTATTAAGACAACTCTGGTGTCTTCAGCGCCCCTGGAGCACATGGTGCTGCCGATGCATTGCCAACACACTTGGTACTACCTTTGATGTCATCTGGAGAGACAGTGCCATTTCTCCAACCCATTGTGCTCGTACTGCCAGCAGCGATCCTTTGATCAGTGTTCCAGCCATCTCAACCCTCGGTTATGTTGAACCCCCCAGGTATCTCCTGTAGCCAGAGCACCTGGAACCCCAAAAGGGACCACTCCCTGTGTCACCCTTGAGGTCTTTTAGCAATCCTTGCAGACCTCCTACTAAGGTTATGGACGAAGTCTGGTTTTCTTATAAAGAAGCTCCAGCATGGTGTCCCCACCTTGGATGACTCAGACAATGCAATATCCTCTGTGGCCTTACTGGTCTTGGGCTGCTCCAAGGTATTCTGGACCTCCATCACAGTCACACTGTAGGCGGAAGTCCCCTCCTCCCCTAGTGAAGAAAACCTCTACCCAGGATTCTGCTACCGTCCCTCCACCCACTGTACTGGACCCTATGGAGGACGGAGAAATAATGAAGGATCCCCTGGTTGTTTCCACCCATATTTCATCATCTTCTCCAGAGTCAACATCTTCTGCCACAACCCCCTTGAGGACTTCAGGGTCTTCCAGGACCTTATGAGGAGGGTGCCACTTCCCTAGGAGAGCATGCCGAACGTGAGAAAGAAAACCTGCACAGCCTCCTTAATATTTTGCAGACTCCTGCCCCATGAAGCATTGCCCTTCCCATCAGTGAAGCCTTGCTGGAGACGGCATGAACCCTCTGGCAGACCCCAGCCTCTATATGACCTATGGCCAAGCAAGGGGATATCAAGTTCCTCAACAAGATTAGCCATGCCACCTGGCAGAGGTCAGCAGGCTGGCTCTTAAGCCAGCAGCACCAGCAGCTCACTGGCTTCTCAATGCTCATACCCACCTCTATGCCTGCTCCTGCATTACCTGGTTCTCCTTCGAGTGATGGTTGCTATCTGTATTCCAAACCTGGGTGCGCATGCGCACCATGCACCAGAGCCGGAAGTTTTCAGCAGCAGTGTCTGTTGACCTGCACGTGTGTCTTACATTGCCACGTGCTCCAAGCGAGGTTATAAGTTCCCTCTTACAGCATGGTCATAGTCGGAATCTTCTCTCCTCATGCTCGATCACGCCCTCCTAACTAACAAAGGGTGTGATCGAGCCCGTGCCTGTCCCCTTCGTCAACAAGGGCTTCAGCTGCCCATACTTCCTCATTCCAAGGAATGGTGGGGACCTCTGCCTATCCTCAATCTCTGCTCACTCAACACCTTCCTCAGGAAGACCAAGTTCCTATGGTGACCCTCGCATCCATCATTCCCTCCCTCCCTCCCTCCCTCAGGGTGCGTGGTTCGCAGCCCTTGGCATGAAAGATGAGTACTTCCGTGTCGATACCCACCCAGCGCATCGCAAATTCCTCTGCTTCCACATGGGCAACAACCACTGTCAATTCCAAGTCCTTCCCTTCGGCATCGCCATGGCCCCCCAGGGTCTTCACCAAGGTCTTTGCGGTCATTGCAGCCCACTTTCACCAGCTGGGGCACTCCGCTTGCCCCTCACCTCACTGGACATCTGTGTCAACAAGGAGAAGTCCATGCTGCTCCCGACGCAGACGATCCATTTCATCGGGGTGTGCCTGGAGTCCATACCAGCGCAAGTCTTCCTCCCGGCAGACCGTTTTGCCGCCCTTACAGCTCTCATGACAACCCTGCACTGCAACCCGCGCATGATGGTGTGCCGCTGTCTCTGCCTCCTAAGCCACACGGCAGCCTGCACCCACCTGACCCCACAGGGTCACCTCCACATGCACTGGCTACAGCTGTGGCTCCTCTCGGTCTGCCGACCCCTCCTCATCCACCTGGATTCACCCTTGCCTGCCCAAGTTGTGTCCACGCCTCCCTCGCAACATCCTCCTCCTTCCATGGCACGAGGGCCTTCGATACGCCTTCCCTTCCCTCCACCCCCGTTTCCCTCCTCCCCCAAGCCCTGCGCAAGATCCGCTGGGACCGGGCCACGATCATCTTGATAGCCCCATGCTGTCCCCGCAGTCCTGGTTTCCCAATCTACTCAGACTGTCCGCTTGTCCACCGATAAGCCTCCCCACCCTGCTGGATCTCCTCACCTAGGAACACATCCAGGTTCGACACCCCAACCCAGGCCCGCTCCAGCGGACGGCCTGGTTCTTGGGTGGGGCTCGCAGGTTAACAATGCCTGTTCATCACCCATCCGCCATATACTGACACACAGCAGACGAGACTCCCCATGGGCGTGGTACGTCGCAGAGTGGAAGCGCTTCACCTCAGAGGGACGTCTCCGTGCTTTTCATCCTAGAGTACCTCCTGGAGCTTGAGCACTCGGGCCTCGTACTTCGCTCGATACGTGTTCACCTTGCAGCACCCAGTGCCTTCCTCCCCCCACCGCACGGAGGGTCATTGTAAGGGCGCGCGGACTCACCCCTGCGGCGCCTCCTGCTGGTCGTCCAGGGAATTAGCTCTTCCAGCGTCCTGGAGCGCCCTCTTCAGGCTGGTGATCCGGCTGCCACTGGCCCGTGTCCCTCCCAGGACCCCGGTGCCCCTTTCTCTGGGTCTCCCGCTCCCAGGGGAACCCTCCACCCACTATCCCAGCCTTGCCTCAGTCGTAGGCTACTGCCAGTCACCAACTAGCCCCCGCGCCCTGGGGCAGACNACTGGTTCTTGGATGGGGCTCGCAGGTTAACAATGCCTGTTCATCACCCATCCGCCATATACTGACACACCGCCCCCCAGGCCTTAATCTTGTGCTATCTGCCCTCACCAGGCCCCCCTTCGAACCACTGGCCACATGCTTCCTCTTACCCTATCCATGAAGGGCCTCTTCCTTGTGGCCATCACTTCCGCTTGGCGGGTTGGGGAATTGGCGGCCATGATGGCTGACCCCCTGTATACCATCTTCCATAAGGACAAATTCTCCATGCACCTTCACCCTACGTTTCTCCCAAAGGTAGTCTCCGAATTCCACCTCAACCAGTCTATCCAGCTCCCGGTCTTCCATCCGAAGCTGCATGCCACTCCCATGGACAGCACACTCTCTCCTCCCCGTGGCAGCAGGTTGTCCCGCTTGCTAGGTGCTTGGAGCCATATTACAACTGATGATTGGGTTTGGGGTCTATCCTGCAGCTTGTCACTGTTCCCCCACGCCTCCCACTTCCCTGTCCCTTTTCAGGGACTGATCTCACCGGCCTGCTCTCATTCCAGAAGTGCAGTCTCTTTGCAATCAGAGGCTATAGGACAGATATCTCCTCAGCACTGGGGGAAGGGATTTTATTCCTGGTATTTTCCCGTTCCAAAGTCCAAGGGAGGCCTCAAACCTATACTCGATCTGCGAAACCTGAACAAATACAGAACAAAGAGAAAGTTTTGCATGATTACCCGGTCTCTGTTATCCTGTCTCTAGATCCTGACGATTGGTATGCTGCCCTCAATTTTAAGGTTCCTCGTGGCAGATGTCCAATTCACAGTCATGTTGGGTCTGTCCTCAGCCCCTCGAGTCCTCACAAAGCGTACAGCAGGGTGGTGCTACCTCTCAGAGGGCAGGCATCCAAGTATTTCTGTAACTGGATGATTGGTTGATATGAGGACAATCCATGTACCAGGTGTGGGTCTGCATCAAGACAGTCCAATCCCTCGTTCATGCCTTGGGCCAGTTAATCAACCAGGGCAAGTCAGTACTGCTTCCTGTGCAGATAATTGATTTTACTCCAGTTCGGTGAAGGTATACGTGCTCCTGGCCAGATTTCAGGCAAGATTGGACCTACGCAAAGGTCTCAAGGCCCATCCTTGTACAACGGTAAGGAATTGCCTGAGACTTCTAGGACCTATGGCAGCTTGCATGACATGCCAGACTTCACCTCAGAGGCAGGGTGGTTGGAGTTTGCTTACTGTCCATCTCGTCACCTACTGGACATGCTGATGCACTTGCTGCAAGTGTCTTGTCATCCCTAGATTGGTGGATGGAACTGCCAGGGTATGCAAAGGGGTCTTTTCCCTGACTCTGCCCTACATGACTCTGCTTACAGATGCTTTGTCCCTAGGCCAGGGAGCTCATCTGGGAAGACCTTCAGACTTTGGACAGATCAAGAACTCTCTGTCCACATAAATGTTCAAGAACTTTGAGGGATTAATCTGGCATGTCAAGTGGATCCACACATCAAAGGTTGTACTGTGCAAGTCCTCACAGACAACACTGCTGCTATGTTCTGCTTCAACAGACAGGGAGGTGTCAGGTCAGATCACCTTTGCTAGGAAACGATAGAGCTCTGGGATTTTTGCTTCTGAAATACCATGACCCTCAAAGCCTCACACCTCCCGGGTGTTCAGAACTGTCTGGCAGATCAGCTCAGCAGAACATGCAGCAGGAATCACAAATGGTCCCTCAAGATGGATGCAGTCAAATCTATCTTCCAGGCCTGGCGGATGCCAGAGCTAGCTCTCTGCTACGTGACTGAAGAGGAAGTGTCACCTGCTCTGTTCCAGGTCAGATCACAGCCCAGGGTCTACCTCAGACGCATTCCTTCTCCTGTGGAAGGGCAAGCTGCTGTATTCCTTTCCTCCCAATCCCTTGAATCCAGTGGTTTTATGCAAGCTCAGACAGGATTATGCCACTGATTCTGACAGCACCAGCCTAGTCACATCAGCATTGGTCCTTGGCCCTCCTGAGACTCTGCCTCAAGGACCCTATAACACTGCCTCAAGTCACTGATATAATTTCACAGAACTATGGCCAGATGATGCACCCCACCCCGCCCAGCCCTCATCTCACAGTTGGGCTGCTCAGTGGTTGTCAGCTCAAGAGACTGAGTGTTTCCTAGAGTTTCGGGACATTCACTTAGGAAACCATCGATTAGATATATTTACATGATGAAGTGGAGATGTTTCTCTGTGTGGTCCTAGTCATGGGATACACCTCTTATGCAGACTTCTCCTTCGCTTATACTGGAGTATTTACTTCCCCTAAAGGGAAAAGGACTTTCCACTTACGAGGGATCCCACACCCCTTTGGGACTTAAATTTGGTTTTGTCAGTGTTAATAGGTCTCCTTTTGAGCCTATGGCTACTTGTTTAATGTTGCATCTCTTACTGAAAGTAGTATTCCCAGTTGCTAGTAAGAGGCTGGGAGAACTATGACCATTAGTTGCAGACCCCCAGGGTACAGTTGTCTTTAAGGACAGGGTTTATTTAGGACCTTGCCTTGTGTGTCTGACTATGGTGGTTTTGGATTCCCACCTTAATCAGTCTATCTACTTACCAGCCTTTTCTCTAAAGCTTCACTGTCATGAGGATGACGAGAGCTCCCGTACTTTGGATGCCCACAAGACATTAGCCTTACTTGGACAGGTCTAGACTGTTTAGTGTCCCTCAGCTGCTCTTTTCCTTCACTGACAGAATGAAGGGGCAGCCTGTGTCTTCACAGAGAATATCAACCTGGATCTGAGCCCTGCTCTGCATTACACACTTATGTCAGTATCATAAGTGTTATGTCTGGGGTCTGTACAGCCCCGCCGGAGGACGGGGCTGGGGGTGGTACAGACCCCAGACAGGAGATACAGCTGTGTGGAAGGGCTGGGGGCGGGGCTGGGGGTGGTACAGACCCCAGACAGGAGATACAGCTGTGTGGAAGGGCTGGGGGCGGGGCTGGGGGTGGTACAGACCCCAGACAGGAGATACAGCTGTGTGGAAGGGCTGGGGGCGGGGCTGGAGGCGGTACAGCCGGAGGAGCTGGAGGCGAGGGGCACTGGCTCCCGGGAGCAGCGGCCCCACGTTCTGCTCCTTTCACCACTGCAGTTCCCGGGAGAGCCCTGCGGTTCAACAGCTACCGATTTCTATCTGCGGATATCTGCATCCGCGGGTATAAATTTGTATCCGTGCAGGGCTCTAGTCATGGAACATTTTTTTTCTTTGGGGGGGAGGTGGTCAGGGGGTCGGTACCGTACCGTATCGGAGGGAGGCTCTGGAACAGCCTCCCACTGGAAGGAGGGGGGGGGAGGGGGGACTAAAGGCCCAGCTATTTTTAAGGCAGGTTTATGAGTGGGATGGTATGATGGGCTGCCCGTGACAGCAGGGATGGGACTTGATGACCCAGAAAGTCCCTTCCAGCCCTATGTCCAACGTTCCTATGTGCCAGTCTTGTCCCCAGCCACATGAGCTGAGGGAGAAAGAAATTCCCACAGAGTCAGGGATAGCCCCTGGTAGCTACAGACTGCACCAGCAGCAGCCAGAGCCCAGGAGGAGCGGTCCAGCTGTGGCAAACCCCTGTTTTCCATCAGGGACCTAGATCCCAGTGAGGCGGGCAGCAGCAGCCCAGCCAAGGCCTTTGCTGCCTGTAAACCCTATGGCAGGGCTCTCAAACTTCACTGCACCGCGACCCCCTTCTGACAACAAAAACTACTACACGACCCCAGGAGAGGGGACTGAAGCCTGAGCCTGCCCGAGACCCGCCACCCTGGGTGGGGTGGGGGGGCAAAGCCCATGGGATTCTGCCCCAGGCAGGTGGCCTGTAACCTGAGCCCCATCCCCTACGGCTGAAGCCCTCGGTCTTCGGCTGAAGCCCCAGTTGATGGGGCTTCCGTTTTGGCTCTGGGCAGTGGGGCTCGGGCTTTGGCTTCAGCACCGGCAATGCCAGCCCTGGTGACCCCATTAAAACGGAGTCATGGCCCACTTTGGGGTCCTGACCCACAGTTTGAGAACTGCTGCCCTATGGCATTCCTGGAGGTGGTATTTTTCTCTCTGTTCCTGGATACCTGCAACGGTCTCCTTTATGGGGGTCAGACAGCATACCCTCGCCTTCTCCCCACACTGCTCCACACAAGGGAGCAATCCGTATTTCCCCCCTCCCACCCCCCCAATGATGGTTCCCAATACCTCCTAGGCAAAATGACTCACCGTGGCTGGACAGCGAAGTCGGATGGGGTGGGTGGGATGTAAGGGAGCAGGGGTGGAGGCTGGAAGGGGATTTTGGTTGGTTGGTGGGGAGGAAATTTCATATGTATTGGGGGCCATATTTCCTAGCCAGACGTGTGATTAAAGTCTAAGTAAGCATGTGACCCTCTTTCTGTAGGTACGTGGCTCTGGGAGAGGGACTGGGGTGAGTGACTGTGGGCATCTTGTGGAGGATGATTGCAACTCTCTGTGTGTGAGGTAAATGTGGCTCTGGGGGGCCATTAGCAGGTTCTACAATGATGAACATCACGGAAATGACTGTACATAAATAAGCATTAAATCACCATGCTGCAAGAGGAGCGGGTCAGGTGCTCAGTAGAGACACCTCTGCTTGGTCTCTGAGCCAGTTAAGCTCCTGGAGAGCTTTTTTCTAGACGTCACCAAATGTTCTTTTGCCTCCCTGCTGCGTACTGCTAATTGGGGCTGGGTCTTTCTCTTTCAGCGGAGACTCCAATTGAGGAGTTCACCCCGACTCCAGCCTTCCCAGCGCTCCAGTACCTGGAGTCAGTGGATGTGGAAGGTGTGGCCTGGAAAGCAGGACTTCGCACGGGAGACTTTCTGATTGAGGTAAGCGCCAGAGGCTGAGGAGAGCTCGGTGTGCTCATTACTAAGGGTAAGATTCTCTCACCGTTATTTTTAGTAAAAGTCATGGACAGGTCATGGGCTATAAACAAAAATTCATGGAAGCCCATGACCTATCCCGGACTTGTACTGAAAATAACCATGACAAAATGGGGCTGACATGGTAGGGGAGGACTGAACCTGAGTGGAGGAGATGAGAGCCTGAGCACCACTGCAGAAAGTCAGGGGTCCAGCACCTACTGCCCACGGCGGCTCGGAGTCCAGGGCCCCTGCCAGCTGACTGCTCTGGCCCACCACCCTGGGGCTGGAAAATGTCACATGGGTCTCTGTGTGTCATGGAATCCGTGAGCTCCGTGACATATATGATCTTACCCTTACTCATTACTTAAATCTCTGAATCTGCCTCCTGTCTCGGCTCCTCCAGTAAACTCTCCAGCTTCTCCAGACGTAACAGTGCAGCCAGGGAAGTCATGCAAGCAACTATGTGCTTCCCATTGCACCAGTCAGGAAACAGGCTGCCTTGGCTGTGATGGGAGGTACCCCGGGGTGAAGCCTGGAAGCTGTTGGAACTGCTGTGCCCCCTGACTAGTCAGCTGGGTTGGCCTCTCACACGGCGTTGGCTGATGACACACAGCCGGCCCCTCTGGGCTCTATCACCACCCAACACGACAGCAGGTGGCACCACACCCCCAACTGAGTTACCTGCGTGCTTTACCTGAGCCACTCATGGACCAGCAATGGAGATGCCAGCCAATTTCCCAGCTCCCCAGCCTTGCCCCCCTACTGGAGCATAAACCCAGAATTATTCCCTCCTGCACCGGTCAGGGGTCTGTACGGTGCAAGCTCATTAATTAGCCTGCTTCCCCCTCGCTGTGGGGAAGATACGCACCAGCCTTTGCTACAGAGCTGAGATTCCCTAACACTTCACTCAAAGACACACGGGTTAAGATAAAACAGGTTTATTAACTACAGAAAGATAGATTTTAAGTGATTATAAGTGATAGCAAACAGATCTAAGTAGATTACCCAGCAAATAAACAAAAAATGCAATCTAAGCCTAATATACTAGATGAGATTTGAATCAAACAGTGTCTCACCCTGTTAGCTAGTACGAGCAGTTTGTAGATGTTCTATACACAGGTAGGAATCCTCTCTTCCAGCCTGGGACCAGCACTTCCCCCAGTTCAGTCATTGTTTCTTAAGTGTTTCCAGGTATTGAGTTGTAGAGGGAGTGAGGCCCCTTGGTGATGTCACTTCCCCCTTTTATAGTTTTTTCCATAGGGCGGGAACCCCTTTGTTCCAAGCCAAGTTCCCAGCCCAGTTTGTGGGAAAATACAGATACCAAAATGGAGTTCAGTATCATGTGGTCTAGTCACATGCTCTGGCATGCTTGCTGAGTCATGGCAGCCATTATCCACAGGCTGTCTGAAGTGTTCCCTGGTGAGGTCAAGTCTTTCCCATGGCCATTGTTTTTGTTGATGGGCCATTAGCACTGTCTAGCTCAGGGGTGGGCAAACTACGGCCCGGGGGCCACATCCGGCCCTCGAGCTCCCACCGGGGAGCAGGATCCGGGGCTTGCCACACTCAAGCTGGGGAGTGGGGTTGGGAGCTTGCCCCTCTCCACGCGTGCTGTGGCTCCGCACGGCTCCTGGAAGCAGCAGCATGTTCCCTCTCCGGCTCCTACGCGTAGGGTGCTACCCCCACCCCAAACGTCACCCCCGCAGCTCCCATTGGCCAGGAACCGCGGCCAATGGGAGCTGCAGGGTGGCGCCTGCAGACCGGGCAGAGCGAATAGGAGCCAGAGGGGGCACATACCGCTACTTTTGGGAGCTGCTTGAGGTAAGCGCCACCGGGAGCCTGCACCCCGACCCCCTCCCACGCCCCAACCCCCTGCTCCAGCCCTCACCCCCCTCCTGCCTTCCGAACCCCTCCGTCCCAGCCCCTTATCCCCAGCCCCACCACAGAGCTCGCACTCCCAGCCTGAGCCCTCCAACCCTCTACCCCAGCCCGGAGCTCCATCCCGCAACCTGAACTCCCCATTTCTGGCCCCACCCCAGACCCCGCACCCCCAGACAGAGCCCTCACCCCCTCCCGCACACCAACCCCCAGTTTCATGAGCATTCATGGCCCGCCATACAATTTCCATACCCAGATGTGGCCCTCGGGCCAAAACATTTGCTCACCTCTGGTCTGGCTTCTTCGTTGTTGTACGTGAATGGCTAGTTGTGGGCGTTTCCAGCTTCACAACATCTTTCAGTAGCACACACAACACACACGCACACCAAAACTTCATAACTTCACATACAATAACAGCACGTACAATCCAACAGGATATTAACGTTCAACAGACCCAGACTTTTAGAAGGATACCTCACAAGGCAGACTTTGTACAAAACAGCCTAATTATATGACAGTGGTGAATATGAGAGTGCCAGGGTGTCACAATGTCCCCTGCCACTAGCCAGGAATCATCATAATAATCGAGGTTAGAAATAGAAATGGTCCACTAGACGCTGTCCTGGAGGCCAGTGCAGGATTGTTCACCACAGGACATTTACTGGAACAGTTTGAAATATCACAGGTACTGGGGCTTCCGGCCAGGTGTTGCATTGAGCGGATACAGAGCATTGCACTCATCCAGCGCCATGCCGGAGGCTCCAGCAGTTTCAGCAGAAAGTCAGAGACAATCAGTAGATAGCTGTGCTCTGCCTTTCATCCGCCTTAATGACACTTTTGTATGTGGAATTTCCTGATTTTGTTAAAAAAAAAAAACCCCCAACCAAACTAGAACTTCGGTGGTATTATTTCCTAATGCTGCTGTATAGATAGTTAAGTATTAGAATGAAGAAAATCTTATTACCGTATATGCTAGTGTGTAAACAGATGCTCAGAATCCAGCCACACCGATCGGTAAAAAAACCAAAAAAACCCTGACCAGTGTTTACGCTGACATGGCTTGTGTGTCCATGGCTGGGGCTGGGGCGTAGCAAGACATCCTGTCTGGGGAGCCCAGCCCTTGAGTCAGGGACGATGAGTTACCTGGTACGAGAAGCATACAGAAGCTTTGTCAACATTTTACATTATTATTTAGTATTCATATGACATTCACTCCCCGAGCCCCCGGTGCTGATCCGAACCCCAGCGCGCTGGGTGCTGTGTTAACACACAGGCCGACGCAAGGTGTGGGGGGGATAATTGGATGGATTCACAAGAGTGAACTGGGGGGTTTTAGAAAAGTAGCTGCCAAGCCACTGAGAGTCCATATTTCATTATCCATGTTGAGCCTGAACTATTCCCAGCTTCATCGATTCCAAGGCCAGCAGGGACCCCTGTGATCATCTCGTCTGACCCCCTGCACAGCACAGGCCAGAGACCTGCCCCACAGTAATATTGGATCTGTGTGGTTGGTTATGGTACTTTCCTTGAAACCTTGACACCTTTGGTGCCATTTGAGTCTCTGTTCTAGGTCAGACTGGTGCCAGCATCACAGCTATGGGGTCTGTTATTCTGACTGTTGCCGAGTCTGGTTCAATGGAGTTCTTAGATCTGAGAAAAGCTACTTACACCCAGTTCAATTCCTGCTGCTCGTAGAGAGCCAGACGGTGGAGCAGGGACTTCATCTGAGCCTTATTTACGTCCTTGGACTGTTCTTGAACAGAAGCCTCGTTTTGGGTACTCTACCCTTGGTGGGCCACCTGGGCCTCCCACTTCAGTAACATCATGAAAGAGAGTCCATCCAAGCCAAAGTCACCACCTCTTAGAAAGGGAAAGAAACTTGTGGAGGCGTCCCGTCTCCTTCTCGCGTATCCCCTGCAACGTGGTAGTGGCAAATGTGGTTTCTGCCGGTCAGAAGAGGAGGAGGAGGAAGAACCAGTGAGCGGAGTGAAACAGAAACTTCTCCACTGGACAGGTTATCCCATAATAGTCCATCATTGGGTTTCTTAACCTTCCTCCGAAGCATTTTACAGTGTCCCGTGTCAGAGACAGGCTACTCAGCTAGATGGTCTGATCCAGCAGGACAATTCCTTTGGTCTGACTTGGCCTCTTGGGCCCGATTTATACCAGAGGAAACTAGGCAGGAGTTTCTTGAGCTCTTTAAGACGGGCTGGGAGGAGTCAAAGCACTCCTTGAAGGCTTCCTTTCACATCTCCGACACCGAAACCAGGTCTTCGGCCACAGCTGTGACTTTTCCATTCCAAGGCTGAGGAGGTTTTGGTCCTCAAGGCAAGAGCCAGGCATTCGGACCTGAGCCAGCCCACCGTCTGAGGGCTGTCAGCCTCCTGTTCCAGCTGTTCTCAGGGACGGCACAATCCAGAGCCAGACACCAGGGAAGCTAGACAAACCTTGCAGGGGCGTTAGGGAGCCTCCCCTCTGCATCTCTGCAGCCTCAGTGGGCGCTGTGTCTAGGACTGAGGATATATTTAGGCTTGGCAGAATTCACTTTGTATTTTTATATCATTTTGACAGATAATATCAGTGTTTAGTTTAAGCATTTTTTCCACAGTTGTGAAAAATTATGTGGGGGGGGTCAATTATTTAATGACAGTAAAAGTTGAGAGTCAAGAAGTTAGAGCTTTATAAACTGTTAAACATCACATGGCCCAATATACAAAGTAAATGTCCTTAAATCCGCAAATCCTAACCGGTTTTACAGTTCATTCACTAGTCCATTTGCAACAAGCCTAATTCAAAATTCTAAATCACTGGGTTTTGACTCTAATAATTTCTGAAGCAGCATTTTTCTTACTTTGCCTATCTGTACATTTCTGTTGTTATTGATGGAAATATTTTTTTGTTGGTTTCTGCCTGCACAGTGAAATGGATGTTAACCAACATATACCAATACAAATCTAATTCTCCCAAGCCTAGATATGCAAGAAGGCTCAGAGACAGCTCTGAAGTTAGATCTGCCTTCTCCATTTATCTCACCTTTTGGGGAATGCTTAACCCAACTTTTTCCAGCATGGCAGAAGATCTGTTTGGACTGTTAGGTCCTGGAGATCATCACCCAGTTTTGTGAGATCCTTTTGTAGCTCTTCGCAGTCTGCATGGGACTTAACTATCTTGACTAGTTTTGTATCATCTGAAAATTTTGCCAGATCATTTATGAATATGTTGAATAGGTCTGAGCCCAGTACAGACCCCTGGAGGACACCACTATTTACCTCTCTCCATTCTGAAAACTGACCATTTATTCCTACCCTTTGTTTCCTATCTTTTAACCAGTTACTAATCCATGAGAAGACCTTCCCTCTTATCCCGTGGCAGCTTACTTTGCTTAAAAGCCTTTGGTGAGGAACCTTGTCAAAGCTTTTCTGAAAATCTAAGCACACTATATCCACTGGATCCCCCTTGTCCATATGCTTGTTGACCCCCTCAAAGAATTCTAGTAGATTGGTGAGGCATGATTTCCCTTTACAGAAACCATGTTGACTCTTCCCCAACAATTATGTTAATCTATGTGTCAGACAATTTTACTATAGTCAGGCTTACCGGCCTGTAATTGCCGGGATCACCTCTGGAGCCCTTTTTAAAAATTGGCGTCACATTAGATATCCTCCAGTCATTTGGTACAGAAGCTGATTTAAATGATAGGTTACAGACTACAGTTAGTAGTTCTGCAATTTCACGTTTGAGTTCCTTCAGAACTCTTGGGTGAATCCCATCTGGTCCTGGTGGGTGACTTATTGTTTAGTTTATGAATTTGTTCCAAAACCTGCTCTAATGACACCTCAATCTGGGACAGTTCCTCAGATTTGTCACCTAAAAAGCATAGCTCAGGCTTGGGAATCTCCCTCACATCCTCAGCCGTGACCACCGATGCAAAGAATTCGTTTAGTTTCTCTGCAATGACCTTATTGTCCTTGAGTGCTCCTTTAGCATCTCGATCGTCCAGTGGCCCCACTGGTTGTTTAGCAGGCTTCCTGCTTCTGATGTACTTAAAAAAAAATTGTGGTTACTTTTTGAGTGTTTGGCTAACTGTTCTTCAAATTCTTTTTTGGCTTTCTGTAGCAAGCCGCCAACTCACCGGCGTGGCGACTCCTGCTGGTCAGTCTGGGAATTAGCTCATCCAGCTCAGGAGCGCCCTCCTCTGGCCAGTTTCTCCCCTGCCCTTACTTGCCCCTCTGCAGTCCCTTTATCTCCTCCAGTTCAGGCCACACGTCCCTCCCAGACCACGGTGCCCCTTACCTTGGGGTACTGCCCCCCCAGCAGTGTCCCCACACTCTGGGTCTCCCCTCCTCAGGGGAACCCCAACCCCCCTATACCCACCTTGTCTCAGTGGCTACTGCCAGTCGTCATCTAGCCCCCTCTCTCGGGGCAAACTGCAGTCTGTCATGGCCACTCATCACGGGCAAGGGGGTTGGACCTGCTGCCTTTCTAGCCCCAGCTGCCTCCTTTCAGCCTAGTAACTCCCTCAGCCTGGGGACCCACCAGGCCAGAGCTCCTCAGCTCTGCCTGCCCTTCGCCAGCCCTGCTCTGCCTCATGTACCCCACTTGCTCTCCCAAGCAGCCTGGTCCTCTCTGTTCCCCAGCTGGAGCAACAGTCTCTACGAGGCAGCTAAGTCCTTCTTGCTCCAATGCTGGAGCAAGACTCACTTCCTTTCCCCAGGAGCCCTTCTTATACTGACCCATCTGGGCCCTGATTGGCTGCCTCAAGCCTGCTCGTGATTGGCTCCCTGGGGCAGCCCTTTCCCAGGGCTGTTTTTAACCCCTTCCAAACCGGAGTGGGGTGACCGCCCCGCTACACCTTACTAATTATATTTTTACACTTCATTTGCCAGAGTTTATGCTCCTTTCTAATTTCCTCACTAGGATTTAACTTCCACTTTCTAAAGGATGCCTTTTTGCCTCTCACTGCTTCTTTTACTTTGTTGTTTAGCCACGGTGGCTCTTTTTTGGTTCTCTTGCTATGTTTTTTAATTTGGGGAATACATTTAAGTTGAGCATCTGTTATGGTGTCTTTTAAAAGTTTCCATGCAGCTTGCAGGGATTTCACTTTTGGCACTGTACCTTTTAATTTCTGTTTAACTAACCTCCTCATTTTTGTGTAGTACCCCTTTCTGAAATTAAATGCTACAGTGTTGGGCCGCTGTGGGGTTTTTCCTGCCACGGGGATATTACATTTAATTATATTATGATCACTATTACCTAGTGGTTCAGCTATATTCACGTCTTGGGCCAGATCCTGTGCTCCACTTAGGACTAAATCAAGAATTGCCTCTCCTCTGGTGGGTTCCAGGACTAGCTGCTCCAAGAAGCAGTCATTTAAGGTGTCAAGAAACTTTATCTCTGCATCCCGTCCTGAGGTGACATGTACCCAGTCAATATGGGGATAGTTGAAATCCCCCATTATTACTGAGTTTTTATTTTAATAGCCTCTCTAATCTCCCTGAGCATTTCAGAGTCACTATCACCATCCGAAGAAGTGGGTATTCACCCACGAAAGCTCATGCTGCAAAACGTCTGTTAGTCTATAAGGTGCCACAGGATTCTTTGCTGCTTTTACAGATCCTGGTCAGGTGGTCGGTAATATAGCCCTACTGCTTTTCGAGCATGGAATTAGTATCCATAGAGATTCTGTGGTACAGTTTGGTTCATGTGAGATCCATGGATATTCCCCATGTCCCCTTTGGTGCCCGTGGCTCACCCGTCTAGTCAGAGCCCACAGGCACTCAGGCCTCATCCCAAGCTTCTGAGAACATGCCCCATAATGATCCTCGGTGGGCAAGGACCTACGCCTCCGCTCCCCGGCCAGCTGCACGCCCCTCTCCTCCGGCTCCCAGTGATGGCTGGCAGAGGGGGAGGGAGGCACTTCCAGCAATGTCGCCCTACTAGGGCTGTGATGGGGGAGGGGGTGGCGGGGAAGAAACTCCCTCCTGGGGTGTGAGACACCCCTCTGCTGTCCCCCCATCCAGGCTGGAGGGGGTGGTAGAGAGACCCCCCCCCCCCAGCAGCACCAAGAGTGGAGTGAGGAAGCAGAGGGGCTGTGGAAGAAGTAGAAGCCCCGCACTAAGGAGAGCGACAGGCCAGGGCACAGCAGCATCTGTGACGAGGTGGGGACTGGGGCGCGGTTGGTGTCAGGGTGTGGGGGGCGCCGGATGAATGAATTGGGGGTTGGGGAAGGGAGCTTGGTGGGGAAGATTATCAGGGGAACTCTGTTCTGTTCAGGTTCGTATGTGGCCCTTTTTATTGCGATCACTGAGCAGCGTGCAGCGAGTGACGGTACAAGCAGGTGTCCGGTGTGGGTCTTGCTTTCTCTCCATCCCCACGGAGGAATTGTGTGGGCTTTTTAAAAATAACGTAGCACGTTACATGTGCTCTAGGCTTACGTAAGTAAAGGCTGGCCGGAGATATGTGCTTGGCACTTGGAGGGGAAGGGGGTGAGGTTTTGGTGATGCTCAGTGCTGGGGGAGTTCGTTCCACAGTCTGGACTGGCCCTGGAGAAAACTCTGTCTCCTGCACAAATGAGCTTTACCCTTGCAGTGGACACTAGCGCTCCCAAGTGCAGTTTCCCCTCCCCCCGGGGCTCTAGGTGATCTTTTAGCTACCCACGGCCTTGAATATGAGGACCAAGACCTTGAACTCGACTTGATAGTCTTTGGTAACCCAGTTAGCGAGCAGAGGACGGGTGGGATGTGCTTGCGGTCGCCCATGCTGCTGAGGAGACATTGCAGTGTTCTGTACCGGTGACTCTTCATGCCCAGGTATAGTGCATTGCTGGAATCCAGGCAGGAGGTAACAAAAGCATGTATAAATGAAGCCAGGTCATTGTCAGCCAGGATGGGACAGAGTCTCTTAGCCAACCACCACTCTCCAACTGCCCTGGCCAGGCTGCGCAGGGAGGAGTTTCTGAGCTCAGGGGCTCCCCCGGCCATACACCCCCTGATTCCCATGCCTGCGGGAAGGGGGGACCCAGGAACCGGCCTGCTGGCTTCCCAGGGGTGAGCCCTGCTGCTCGTGCCTCCCCACCAGGCTGGCAGCTCCAGCCCTGGGCTCACCCGCACTCACCTCTCCGGCAGCCCAGGCTCACCAACACTCGGATGGTGTCCCCCTGACCACGGCGCCCTGGGTGGTCACCCACCCCTAAGGCCGGCCCTGGTCCCATAGGAAGAAAATCTAAGGAGAAAAGGCATTCGGGAAAGCTGGCAATTTCTCAAAGAGACAATAGAACATAAGAACGGCCATACTGGGTCAGACCAAAGGTCCATCTAGCCCAGTATCCTGTCCTCTGACAGCGGCCAATAGCAGGTGCCCCAAAGGGAATGAACAGACAGGTTATCATCAAGTCATCCATGCCCTGTCACCCAATCCCAGCTTCTGGCAAACAGAGGCTAGGGACACCATCCCTGCCCATCCTGGCTAACAGCCATTGATGGACCTATCCTCCATGAATCTATCTAGCTCCCTTTTGAACCCATTTATAGTATTGGCCTTCACAACATCCTCTGGCAAGGAGTTCCAGAAGTTGACAGTGCGTTGCGTTAAAAAATACTTCCTTGTGTTTGTTTTAAACCTGCTACCTATTAATTTCATTTGGTGGCCCCTTGTTCTTGTATTATGAGAAGGAGTAAATAACACCTCCTTATTTACTTTCTCTATACCACTTATGATTTTATAGACCTCTATCATATCCCCCCTTAGTCGCCTCTTTTCCAAGCTGAAAAGTCCCAGTCTTATTAATCTCTCCTCATACGGAAGCCGTTCCATACCCCTAATCATTTTTGTTGCCCTTTTCTGAACTTTTTCCAATTGCAATATATCTTTTTTGAGATGGGGTGACCACGTCTGCACGCAGTATTCAAGGTGTGGCCGTACCATGGATTTATATAGAGGCAATATGATATTTTCTGTCTTATTATCTATCCCTTTCTTAATTATTCCCAACATTCTGAGGAATCATCATCCCAACATTCCCAACAATATTAGAGGCACTACAGCAAACAATCCCAATGCGAAGGAGAGATAGGAAAAACAGAAAGTGTCCAGTATGGCCCCACCAGGAGCTCTTTAATGACCTGGAAATCAAAAAGGAATCCTACAAAAAGTGGAAACCTGGACAGATTGCGGAGGTGTAGAAAAGAACAGCACAAACCTGTATGGGCAAAATCAGAAAGGCTAAGGCAAAAAAAGCAAAGGACATAAAGGGCAGTAAGAAGAGGTTCTCCAAATACATTAGGAGCAAGAGATGACAAAGGAAAGTGTCGGTCCTCTAGTCAGAAGAGCTTATAAGGAATGACATCAAGAAGGCTAAGGTGTTCAGTGTGTATTTTGCTTCAGTCTTCGATAAAAAGATTGTGTGACCAGATGCTTAACACAATTAACATTAACAAAAAGGAGGTGGAACACAATCCAGCACAGGGGAAAAACAAGTTAAAGAATATTTAGATAAATCGGATGTATTCAAGTCTACAGAGCTTGACAAAATTCACCTTAGGGAACATAAGGAACTAGCTGAAGCAATGTCGGAACTGTGAGCCGTTATCTTTGAGAACTCCTACAGGAGGGGTGAGGACTCATAGAGTTTAAGGCAAGAAGGGACCATTGTAATCAGAGGACTGGAGAAGGGTAAACATAGCACGTATCTTTAAAAGTGGAACAAAGAGGACCTTTGGAATTATAAACCAGTCAGCCTAACTTCTATACCTGGAAGGATAGTGGAACAAATTATTAATTTGTAAACAACTAAGGAATACTAGGTTATTAAGTAATAGCCAGAATGGATTTATCAAGAACAAATCACGCCAAGCCAACTGAATTTTCTTCTTTGGTAGGGTTACTGGCCAAATGAATGGGGGAAAGCAGTAGACATGATATATCTTCATTTTAGTAAGGCTTTTGACCCAGTCCCACATGACGTTCTTGTAAGCAAACTAGAGAAATGTGGTCTAGATGAAGTTATGATAAGGTGGATGCACAACTGGTTGAAAAACCACTCTGAGAAAGTAGTTATCAATGGTTCACTGTCAAACTTGGAGGATGTGTCTAGTAGGGTTCTACAGGCTCCTGGATCCAGCACTATTCAATATTTTCATTAATGACTTGGATAATGCAGTGGCGAGTATGCTTATAAAATTTGCAGATGACACCAAGTTGGGAGGGGTTGCAATGTGATGCCATTGCAAAAAAGGCAACTATAATTCTCGGGTGTATTGATAGGAGTGTCGTACGTAAGACATGGGAGCTAATTGCCCCATTGTATGAGGCCTCAGCTGGAGTACTGTGTCCAGTTTTTGGCGCTACTCTTCGGGAAAGATGTGGATAAATTGGAGAGAGTCCAGAGGAGAGCAACAAACATGATAAAAAGTTTAGAAAACCTGACCTACAAGGAAAGGTTAAAAAAATTGGGTGTTTAGTCTTGAGAAAAGAAGTCTGAAGGCAGGACCTGATAACAGTCTTTCCATATAAGGGCTGTTATAAAGATGACTTTGATCAGTTGTTCTCAGTGTCCCCTGAAGGCAGGACAAGAAGCAATGGGCTTAATCTACAGCAAGGGAGATTTAGGTTAGATATTAGGAAAAACTTTCTAACTCTCAGGGTAGTTAAGCTCTGGAATAGTTTCCTGGGGATGCTGTGGAATCCCCATCACTGGAGGTTTTAAGAGCGGGTTACTGCTGTTACTGCTCAAGCCCCAGGTGTAGGGACAGCTTCCCCACGCAAATCCTGTGACTCCTGCCGACTCCCCTGCTCTGGTCTCCACCCCCCAGTCTACCAGTAGCCACCCCTGCAGCCCTGACTTTCCACGCTGAGATCAGACTGAGAGTGGTGGCGCCAGCACCATGACCCTCAGCTGCCCAGCCTCCCTGGCAGTTAAAGCAGCCGGGGGCCTACTGGAAAGGTTGCCATTGGCGTGAGCTCCATAATGGAGCTGGTGCTGGCAGAAGATGTCACACCGTGGGGGTCAGCTCCACCACAGGGCTGACATGCCCTTCCCCCTTCCTGACCCAGCAGGGGGAAGGGGGTGCAGGAGGCGGCTGCTCCAGTGCAGATTCGCCTCCCCTCCAGGGACACTTGGTGCCACATCGCGGGGGTATCTGGGCGTTGTGATGGCCTGTGATACACAAGAGATCAGACTGCGTGAGCTGGTGGCCGTTTTCGGCTTAAACTCGGTGACGCTATTAAATTATTGTTAATGATGCAGAAAATCATTAAATCTCAGGAGAAATTTCCTAACTGTCAGAGCAGCAGGACAATGGACCAGACACCTCGGGAGGTCGTGGAAGCTCCTTCACTGGAGGGTTTTAGGAGGAGGCTGAAGAGCCATCTGTCTCGGATGGTTTAGACACAGCACATCCTGCATCTTGACGGGTTTATACTAGATGACCCTTGTGGTCCCGTCTAACCCTATGGGTCTGTGATTCTGTGGAAAGGCAGACGTGTTCAATAACTGTTTCTGGTCTGTATTTGTAAAGAGGCAGGATGATCTAATCGTATCACATGAGGATGATGAAATATTTTCCATTCACTAGTAACTGAGCAGGATATTGGATAACTTCTACTAAGGAGAAATATTTTCAAACCAGCAGGTCCAGATAACTTGCACTCCTAAAAGAGTTCACTGAGGAGCTCTCTGGCCTGCAGATGTTAATTTTTAATAAATATTGGGATACAAGGAACACTCCAGAAGAGTGGATGCTAATGTTGTGCTGGTAGTCAAACGGGGCAAGTGGCATGACCTGGACACATATAGGCCGGCTAGTCTATCAGTTCTAGGCAAAATAACAGAAAAACCAATACAGGGTTCAACTAATTAAGGCTTAAAGGATAGGAATGTAATTAATGCCAGCGAGCGTGGATTTATGGAGCATCGGTCTGGTCCAACAAACCGGATTGAGTTCTAGGATGCGATTCCAAGTTTGGTTGATGAAGATGACTGCGTAGATGTAATATACTTAGACTTTTGTACAGCATTTGACTTAGTACCACAGGACATTCTGATTACAAAGTTAGCACTATATGGATCGATAGAGCACATGTGAAATGGATTAAGGAGTGGCCAACTGACAGATGTCAGACAGCTGTTGTCAGTGGTGAATCAACATTGCATGGGAGTATTTCTAGTGACGTGCCACAGGGATCGATTCTAGGCCTGATGCTACTCACCATCTCCATCAATGAGCTGGGAGTGAAACATGAAATCACTGCTGATACCATTTGTGAATGACACAGAGGTTGGTGGAGTGGTGTATAGTGACGAGGACAGGGCAGTCATACAGAGCGAGCTTGATAAGCTGGGCCCACTCAAACAAAATGCCTTGTAATACAGCCAAAGGCAAAGTTATATGTCTAGGAACAAGGAATGCTGGCCATGCCTACAGACTGGGCCTGTGTCCTGGAAAGCTGCGACTCGGAAAAGGATTTCGGGATCGGAGTGCACAAGCAGCTCAACTTGCTCTCCCAATGCTATACGATTGCAAAAAAAAAGCTAATGCAATTCTTAGATGTATAAATAGGGGAGTAGTGAGTAGGTGCAGTAAGGATTTGATTTTACCTGTGTATATGGCATTGGTGAGACCAATACTGGAATACTGTGTACAATTCTGGTGTCCACATTTTTAAAAGGATGTTGAAAAATTGGAGACTATGACCTCCTGAATATCACAGGCCTTTTCATTTTGCCCAGTTACTCCTGTATTTCACCCAATAGTTTATGTTTGGCTAGAGCATCTCTTCCAGAAAGGCATCTAGGCTTGTTTAGATGACATCAAGAGACGGAATATCCACCACTTCTCTTTGGAGTTTGTTCCAGTGGTTAATCACCTGCACTGTTAATAAATCTAATTGGTCTGTCTTTAATTTCAAGCCGTTGGTTCTTATTATGCCTTCCTCTGCCTTTAGTACCTGGCATTTTCTCTCTGTGAAGGTACTTATACAGTGTAATCAAGTCACCTTTCAATCTTATTTTTGATAAGCTAGACAGATTGAACTCCTTCAATCTCTCACTGTAAGGCATTTTTCCAGATCTCATCTTTTTCTTTTTTTATGTTCTCCGCAGCCTCCAATTTTTCAACATCATTTTTAAAATGTTGACACCAGATCTCTATGCAGTTATTCCCACACTGGTCTCATCAATGCAGCGTAGAGAGTAAAATCACCCGCCTCCTACCATGCTCCTCTTGTCCCACAAGGGTGATGTGGATGTAAATTCCTTTAATGTTTGAAAGTCTCTCAGATGCTGTGTGGATGAGCACCGTAGAAAAGACCACGAGGAAATGAATAATGCACTGTTCAGGGCAGGCTTTGGCTGGTGTCCAGTACATAAGGCAAGGGTCACTAAAAGAAATATGAAAAAAAAATACTGAACAGCTGTTCATCCTGTGCACTGAATGAGCCAGCGATCCTGTGGACGACGGTCTCATAATGCATGTGCACAAGGGGGCAGAATTAATGTTGCACAGGCAACATAAACTAGCTTGATTTCGCAACCTTAATAGTTGTCTTTTATCATATAGATTTTCTTTTTAAAAAATTATTTTATTTAAATTCTATTACCAATAGATAAAGTAAGTGTCAACCGTCCTCATCTGCCCGCCATCTAGCCCCCATCACAATACTAGTGGAGTATACAGCACTTTTCATCAGGAGCTGTCAAAGCACTTTACAAAAGTGGGTACTCAGTGGTACCCAACCTCTATGTTACAAAGGAGGTGACTGAGTCACAGAGAGCTTGTGACCAGCACTTCCTAGCATAGGTGCCTAGCGCTAGGCATACAGATCCATGTTTAGGCACCTAGATCTGTGCTCTGATTTTCAAAGGCGCTTACGAGGTTCCTGTGCTCAGCACCTCTCAAATTCAGGCCACTTGTTTAAGTGACTAATGGGTGCCTGATTTTTTTCATTTCCTCCATTTCGTGCTAGTCTACATCTTATTGCATGTCATGAGGCCTTGGATCACAACCAGACTGTTTCTGACCCAAGAAGTCTTTAAAAAGCTGGACACTAGCACTAGAAACTGGGGGAAGAATGATACCCAACATGGCGCCTACTGATTGCTGAAAAGATTTACCAAACATGCTGATAAGGGAGGAAATTCTGGGGAATTAAACTCAGGGCTAGAAACCAGAAAATCCTGGGTTCTCCTTTGAGTGATTGTCCATACCCGTATTCCACTTATGGTGCACATTCTTCCCATGTGCCTGAGATCAGAGTTGTTTGCCTAGCAGTGTCCAACGTGGCCACAGATGTTACAGTTCATTACTATGCCAGTTGGTGTCACAGTAGTAGATTTTTCAGAGTAGGTTCCTTTTTACCAGCAGATTGCTTATTTTTCTTCCTGGTACCAGGATGCCTAGTTATAAGTCTCCTGGTTTCAAACACTGGCCCTTATGTATGGGTGCTGTGCCCCATAAAACACGTTAATTCTGTTTGGGGGAGTCGCCGTCCACGGTAAATGTGCGATATGTAAGTCATTTACACCTAGGTCTTGACAGGGAGGCCCATCTCCAGATATTTCTAATGGACACATCAATGAGACGGGCTTTGGCCCCCGGGTCGTTTGACCCCACTGTAGACGAGCTGACTGTATCTGAGTGCTTCTGTTAGCATGGTCTCTGCAACATCTGAAAGCCCATCAACTATGGCTTCAGAACTGACACTGACTCCCTCTGTGATCTTGGACAGTTCACGTCACCTGTAAGCCTCAGTTTCCCCATCTGTTAACTATTAACTACAGAGCAGTAAAGAAGCTCTGTGCAGGTGACCTGGGTTTCCTGTCCCTGACCCTGCTTCCTGATGCACACACATCTCCAGTGTGCCCTGCAAGTTCAGAACACAGCCTGGGACCCCTAAGCCCCCTTTGTTCCTGCTGCCTGCGTGCTGTGGGCTGGACAGCGTTTGTGCTGATCAGTGTCTCTTTGTGTCCCAGGTGAATGGTGTGAATGTGGTAAAGGTAGGGCACAAGCAAGTGGTGTCGCTGATCCGGCAGGGGGGAAACCACCTGGTGATGAAGGTCGTCTCCGTCAGCCGCAAGCCAGAATCAGAAGAAGTCGTCCGGAAGAAGGGTAGGTGTGGAATGGCCTGGTATTTCTGAGCAATGAACAAGTGAGCTCCGTCTCATTCTGCAGGTTGTCCCCCCGGCTCAGCCTAGCCATTCGTTATGCTGGGTTCAGTCTCCCACCAGCCCACGCTCTCGGTACCTCTGGAAGCCTTTCTCTGCTGCCAGGGCCTGTTATCCTGCTGGCCCGGCTCAGCTGCCCCTTCCCCTGCGGCCCTTATCCCTCCAGCCCGGCTCGTTTAACCCGGGGGGTGCTGGCTGACAGTGAGTTGACTCTCCAGAGCTAACAGCGTGAGTGGCTGCAGTGTGAGCTGAAGAGCTGTGCCCCTGCTGTGGGCACCGTAACCACTCGTATCCTCGCCAGATTGGCACGGCCTGGACCCGTGGGTGATACTTTGCCACTCGTTACCCAGGGCCTGTTTACTGCCCTGGCCCAGCCCAGCCAAGGGGAGAGCCGCTGCCTGCGGCTCTGTCCTTGGGGATGGGAGCCTGGCTCCTTGTCTGTGAAGCTAGACGGGGCTTTTCACAGCAACAGTGGGAAGGAAGTGAAGGTACAGTGGCTCTCTGGGTGCAGCCTGAGCTAACCCAGGCCGGAGGTGCTTACCAGCGGCGGGACCAGCCAGCCTGCGCGCACACCCCTGGCATGCACTTTGCACAGGAGACACTGCAGCACGCAGCATAGGCCAGAGCACTGGACTGCGCGGCGCAGGATAAGTCTCAGGCTGGCGGCTCCAGCCAGGACAGAACAAGGGAGTCCTGTCCAGAACAACAGGGCACCCCGGGCTCAGGATGGCACGTCCAGGGCTCCCCCTTGGGCTCAGAGAACCACCTGGACTCTGGCTCCGTAGGGCATCCTGAAGTGCCCCCTCTAGCTTCTGCCAGGCAGAGCCCCCCACTGTTCACCAAGAGATCGAGGGCTGGAATCTCCACTCAGGGGAACTAGGGGAGGGGGCCACAGGGAACTAGGCGTGGCTTCCTTATCCTGAGCCACGGAGGCCCTTAGGCCCTTTAGCCAATGGAGGACAGGGCAGAGCAGAGCTCCGTTCCACCATGCCCCCCTGCCTTGCGCCTCACCCCTTTCCCGGGGCCTTGGGGTGTCTGGCAGCTTTGTGCAGGGGAATTATTCACAGACCATCTACATAAGCAGCCGTAGAGGACTGGAGAATTCAGCCCTGAGTTCATAGGCTTTCCTTGGCACGGTGTTGCACCCACAGGCCACCCAGCGTGGACCCAAAGACACGTGAGGCTTTGGCAGTTCCCAGGCTCTGTGCGGGAGGAGCTCTTTGCAAAGTGCTTGTCAGGGAAAGGGAATTTCTTCTGGTTCCTGGCACAGCTCCTGCCATCTAGAGGTTTTCCCCAGTCTGGCCAAAGGGGCTTTTCTTCAAGGGTGGAGAGGTGCCAGGTGTGGATTGTGCCCCTGGCCTGGAGCAGGAGGTGCCGGGTGGGGGTCGTGCCCCCGGCCCGCAGGGGGAGGTGCCGGGTGGGGGTCGTGCCCCCGGCCCGCAGGGGGAGGTGCCAGGTGTGGATTGTGCCCCTGGCCTGGAGCAGGAGGTGCTGGATGCGGATCGTGCCCCCGGCCCGCAGGGGGAGGTACCGGGTGGGGGTCGTGCCCCCGGCCTACAGGGGGAGGTGCCGGGTGGGGTTTGTGCCCCCGGCCCGCAGCGGGAGGTGCCGGGTGGGGTTTGTGCCCCCGGCCCGCAGGGGGAGGTGCCGGGTGGGGTTTGTGCCACAGGGGGAGGTGCCAGGTGGGGGTCGTGCCCCCTGCCCGCAGGGGGAGGTGCTGGGTGGGGGTCGTGCCCCCGGCCCGGAGGGGGGGGGGCGGGGTGGGGGTCGTGCCCCGGGCGGGCGGGGGGGGGGGGGGGGGGGGGACGGGGGGGCGGGGGGGGGGGGGGGGGGGGGGGGGGGGGCCCCCCGGCCCGGGGGGGGGGGGGGGGGGGGGGGGGGCGGGCCCCCGGCCCGCGGGGGGAGGTGCCGGGTGGGGTTTGTGCCACAGGGGGAGGTGCCGGGTGGGGGGTGTGCCCCCGGCCCGCAGGGGGAGGTGCCGGGTGGGGTGTGTGCCACAGGGGGAGGTGCCAGGTGGGGGTCGTGCCCCCTGCCCGCAGGGGGAGGTGCTGGGTGGGGGTCGTGCCGCAGGGGGAGGTGCCGGGGGGGGGTCGTGCCCCCGGCCCGCAGGGGGGGGGGCCGGGTGGGGGTCGTGCCCCCGGCCCGCAGGGGGAGGGGCCGGGGGGGGGTGGTGCCACAGGGGGAGGTGCCAGGTGGGGGTCGTGCCCCCTGCCCGCAGGGGGAGGTGCTGGGTGGGGGTCGTGCCGCAGGGGGAGGTGCCGGGGGGGGGTCGTGCCCCCGGCCCGCAGGGGGAGGTGCTGGGTGGGGGTCGTGCCACAGGGGGAGGTGCCGGGTGGGGGTCGTGCCAGAGGGGGAGGTGCCGGGTGGGGGTCGTGCCCCCGGCCCGCAGGGGGAGGTGCCGGGTGGGGGTCGTGTCCCCGGCCCGCAGGGGGAGGTGCCGGGTGGGGTTTGTGCCACAGGGGGAGGTGCCAGGTGGGGGTCGTGCCCCCGGCCCGCAGGGGGAGGTGCTGGGTGGGGGTCGTGCCACAGGGGGAGGTGCCGGGTGCGGATTCTCTCCCGTGCTGACCCAGGGAGGTGTCTGGGGCGCATGGCGCGTCGGGAGGCCGTTAGAGGAGGAGGGGGTTGCAGGGGAGAGGCCCCTCTTTCCCCCACACGTGGGACCCGCATGGAGCTTCCAGCCGGCAGCAGCTCCCTGGGGAGGTTGCGAGCAGTCTGATCCCCTGGCAGCCGGGCCGAGGGGAGGCAGCTGCCGGCGCAGGTCCGAGCGAGTGCTGGTTTAGCGGTGAGGGAGCCCGGGGCGCGGAGCCTGTTCCCGTGGGGAGTGTGGCTGGGCGCCAGGCGCTGAGGGAAAGGGAGGACTGAGGCGCTCGGAAAGCAAGACACGAGGAGAGGGGGAGGGAGGCAGCTCTGCGCTGACACTAAGAGCTGTAATTATATTGTCACTGCTCGAGAGCACGAGTCGTGGGAAAGACCGAGGCTCAGGAGCTGGTGCTGGGATCTGTGCCGGGGCCACTTCCGCCTCCAGCCAGCTTCCTCCCCAGGCCTGCTGCGGGGACCTGCCTCAGGCTGCCAGCGGCTCCTAGGAACCGGACACCTGCTCTTTCTAGCGGAGTGGCAGAGAGCGGAGTGAGTGTGTGGGCTGGTACCCGGGCCCTGGCATTCACCGAGCCGGCTGGTACCCGGGCCCTGGCATTCACCGAGCCGGCTGGCACCCGGGCCGTGGCATTCACCGAGCCGGCTGGTACCCGGGCCCTGGCCTCACCGAGCCGGCTGGTACCCGGGCCTTGGCATTCACCGAGCCAGCAGGCACCCGGGCCGTGGCCTCACCGAGCTGGCTGGCACCCGGGCCGTGGCCTCACCGAGCCGGCTGGTACGCGGGCCCTGGCCTCACCGAGCCAGCTGGCACCCGGGCCCTGGCAGGCTCCCCTTGGCCGAAGGAAGATTGCTTCTGCGGGGCTCTGATTGGCCGGGAGCCCAGGCCGCTGTGCCCCCCGCCGCAGAGCTCTGCCCGTGCTGCCCTCCTCTCCTCCCGGCCCGGGTCTGCCTGTTTTCCTGGCTAATGGAGGCCTGTGTGGGAACAGCGTTCTCCGCCTGAATCCGCCCCTGTTGGGGTCTCTGATGCAGGCAGCTCGGCACCAGCCTGAAGCTCTGGTTCCCATGGTAACGCCTGAGCGTTGAATCCTGCATTGTTCCAGCCGAGCAGGCGAGGAGGAGGCACCTGAAGTGAAGAGGAAAAGCCTTCAACTCGTCTCCACTCCCCTGAGCCCATGGCATGGCACCTCTCTCCGGCAGACCCACCGGCGGGGCTGGCTAGGGAGCCCCTCTCCCCAGCCCTGCCCCTCGCCACAGCACCCACTGCTCGTGGGCTTTGCCTCATGCGCCACGTGGCCCCTCAGCTTGGCACAGAGACGTCAATCTCCAGCCCTTCGCTGGGGCCCTGACACCGCAGCCGGGCCTGGATCCAGCCTGAGTTCGGAGACGGGGCGAGGTGGGCGCTGGGCACTGCAGGATGGACTCCCCCCCAGGAGCTGGGGAGTGAGAGGCTGAGAGCCCGGACTCTGTCCCCCTCTCCCACTCTCCGCCCATGGCGTGCACGGAGGGGAAGCAGCCAGCCAAGCTGTTTGCCGACTCACACAGGCAGCCAGCTGCCTGAGGGTGAATTTGAGAGAGAGGCTTTCACAACCCGAGCATCTGCTGGCACTTCAGGGGTGCGAGCAGCCCAGGGACCATGGCTTGGACTCTCGCATGCTGAGGGTCTGTGGTCACCGGGGCACAGGACGCTCCCTTGCAGACCTCCGCAGCCCCTCAGTCCCGGGGCTGCCCTGTCCCCTTGGGACCCTGTGACTGGGACAATGAAGAAGTTTGCTTCCACGCGCAGCCTTAATAAGATTCTGCAGCAGTGCGACTCCTCGTCCCGCGAGTACGAGGAGATCCAGGCTGTGGAGAAGAAGTGGCACCTGCACTTGGCCACTCCTCGCAAGTTCCTGGACAAGAAGTGCAAAATGCCGTCTCTCTTCCTTTCAGCCCCGCCGCCTCCCAAGAGAGCCCCCAGCACCACCCTGACGCTGCGCTCCAAGTCCATGACGGCCGAGCTGGAGGAACTAGGTAAGCAAGGGGCACGGGGGCAGGCGCAGGAATGCCCAGGTGCATGAGGAGCATGCGCGGGACATGGAAAGTGCAGGGACACGCCCAGCAGGAAGCCACACGCAACACAGGCTTCCCTGGGGGGGGACGCATGCACCACTCCACACACGGAAGTTTCTGCAGTGCTTAGCCCTGTGCAAAGCGTCACTGCCACCAGCGCAGACGCAGCCAGCAGGAGCAGAAAACCTGCGCAGAACCACCCGATCCCCGGCGTCTGCACTGCCCGTGCTCGGGGGTGGGGCCCTCCAAGAATGCTTCCAGGCAGCCGCGCAGCCCCCCCGGCTTGCACACGTGCTGTTCCCGGCAGCCCCCACCCCCTGCATGTGTCCAGTAGCCCAGTGTCTTCTGCCTTCCTGCCCTTCCAGGGGGACCCCGCCCGCTTCCGGGTGTCGCCACGGAGGCCCGCTCCCCCCAATTCCTGGGGTTCACCACAGAGCCCCCCTCCCCCCACCCAGTTCCTGGGGTCACCACGGAGCCCCCCTCCCCCCAGTTCCTGGGGGTCACCACGGAGCCCTCCTCCCCCCACTTCTGGGGGTCACCATGGAACCCCCCTCCCCCCACCCACTTCCTGGGGTCACCACGGAGACCCCCCCCCACTTCTGGGTGTCACCACGGAGCCCCCCACTTCCTGGGGTTACCACGGAGCCGCCTCTTCCCCCTCACTTCCTGAGGTCACCATTGAGCCCCCCCCCCCCCTTTGGGTGTCACCACGGAGCCCCTTTCCCCCACCCATTTTATGGGGTCACCATGGAGTCCCCCCTCCCCCACCCACTTCCTGGGGTCAGCACGGAGCTCCCCTTCCCTGCCACTTCCAGGTGTCACCACAGAGCTCCCCCCCACTTCCTGGTGTCACCACGGAACCCCTCCTTCCCCACCCACTTCTGGGGGTCACCATGGAGCCCCCCACCCCCCACTTCCTGGTGTCACCACAGATTCCCCTCTTCCCCCCCGTTCCTGGAGTCACCACAGAGACCCCCTGCCCCCCACACTTCCAGGTATCACCACAGAGCCCCCCCTTCCCCGCCACTTCTGGGTGTCATCACGGACCTCCCCCTCCCCTCCGTTCCTGGGGTCACCACAGCGCCCCCCCCTCCCCTGCCTGCTTCCAGGTGCTCCAGGGAGCCCCCAAGCGCTTCCCGTCCATCCTCATGGAGCCCTCACCGATTCCAGGAGCTTGGACATTCCTGCCGAGGCCCCTGATCCCATGGCCACCTGCCGGCCCCCTGCACACACTTCCACGTGCGTCAGGGCTTCCACGTGCATCAGGGCTTCCACAGCCTGGGGATCACAGTTTGTTTCCTATGCATAGAAACGATCCCCTGTTCCAGGCCAGAGTCTGCGCAGTGCCCTGCAGGGCAGCTCCAGTGGTGCGTGCCTGGGGTGTGCATGTCGGCTGGGCTGTCTGGGTCAGAGAGACGGGGCAGGGCCGTGGGCCTGTGCAGGTGCTAGCTAGCCGCAGGCACCAGAGGTAGTGAGGAATCTCCTTACCCCCTGTGCCCCCAGTCGTGTTGCATGCCCATTTAGCACGAAGGATGGGTGCTGTTCAGGGGTCCAGGGCTGGAACCAAGGTGCGTGCTGAGCTCCGGAGCCAGGAGGAATCTTGCACAGTACCTGCCTGTCCCAGGCCCGGCTCATCATTGCTTGGACACTGAAATGTAGCGATGTGTCCACCACTGCCTCTCTGAGCATCACGCAGTGGGAGGCGAGACGCTGGGGTGGGGAGGGTCTCCTGTCCCAGCCCCTCCCTCTAGCATGGCCTGTCTCACCCAGCTGTGCCCTTGGCTGGGTTTAGCCTGGCCCTAGTGCTCTTTAAACAGAACTTTGGAGTCCACGGTTTCCTTAAGCGTTTGTGTCGTCTCCCCATCGCTGACCTGGCCCTGGGCAGGAGCAGCCCTTCGGGGTCAGGCCCCTGCACCCTCCGCCAGGGGGCCTGGGGCTAGGCACCAAAATCTAGGTATTGGAGTCTCAGACTGGTCACCGAAGGCAGGTCCTGATTCCTTGCCCCCGCCCCCGCCAGGGGAAGCACTGGGTTTGGACCGTGGGCATTAGGTGGGGCCAGTCTGGGTCGTCTCACAGGCCTCCTGCTCTCACAGGGCTTCTGATCAACTTGATGAGGGCCCCTGAGGATGGTGAATGCACACTGACAGGGAGCACGGGGCTGGTGTGTCCCGGGTGTGGGCACTGCCCTCGCACGTAGATGGGGACACGCCAGCCTAGGCACTCACCCAGCAAGTCACCGTGCACACACGCAGGCTGGACGTGCGAACGTGTACTTGTGCCTGTGTGAGGGCAGGCATGGGGGGTGCAGACTCACAGCATGGAAAGGGAAGTCCCCAGAAAGGCAGGAATTGTCTCTCTGTGCGGGGAGAGTCCCTGCTCTGATCTCCCTGGGGGATCCTTGACAGCCAGTCCCTCCATCAGGCCTCGGGGCAGCAGGGGAATAGCAGGTGGGCTCTGCCCGGTGTCCTGGGGCAGGGTGGCCCTGTGTCTCCCAGGGGGCGGGGGGAGGGGAGTGATTAGCAGCTAGGCTCTGCCCCGCCTCTCCCTGGAGTGAATGGGGGGAATCAGTGGCTGGTGTCTCTCCCGCGTCTCCCCAGCAGTGAGGGTAATTCACAGATTACCGGGGTCGGTTCTCCATCACTGGCCATTTTCAACCAGGTGGGAGGTGTATGTAAAAGCTCTGCTCTGGGAATTAGCGGGGGGCCAGGCGAGGGGGTCACACTGGTCCCTGCTGGCCTGGGGATCTATGGAGCTCCCTGCGGGGTGATGAGCAGCGAGCCCTTCCCCCCGGGCTCTTGGGGTGGGAGGCGAATAGCAGCTGGTCTCTGCCCCACGTCTTCCTGGGAGTGNATCTCCTCGCATCCAACCTTGTCCAGGCCTCCCTCCTCTCCTCTTCTGCCATCATCTCTGCTGCTGGGCTAGCGCTGGCCATGTCCCCATAGCCAGGGAGGGCTGGGCTCAGGTCTGCCTGNGTCTCCACGCATCCAACCTTGTCCAGGCCTCCCTCCTCTCCTCTTCTGCCATCATCTCTCCTGCTGGGCTAGCGCTGGCCATGTCCCCATAGCCAGGGAGGGCTGGGCTCAGGTCTGCCTGGGCATGAGGATGGGACATGGGAGAGTCGGCCCTCCCGCTGCCACGGGGCTGGAAGAGTGAGCATGGGCCACACCCCGGGGCTGTCCGAGCCCTGATACACTGCGAGCACCATTGCAGGAGCTAGGAGGTAACTGCACGGAGAGAAGAGCCGCCCCTTGACTGGCCAGAGCTGAGTTCCTGCCAGGTGGGCCCAGCATCGCCCCGGGTGTTGAGAAGCCAGGAGCGTGGGGCAGAGTTAGGGAGGGCAGCTGGCGAGGAGCGAGCGGGACAGGAGCAGGGACTGTGCATGCCATTCATGTCCTGTGTTTTGTTTCTTCATTCCAAGCCTCGATGCGGAGGAGAAAAGGGGGTGAGTGAAACTGCACAGCCTGGGAGCTCATCCCATCCCTGCCGAACCCCACAACTTCCCTGGCTTTCATCCCCAAGGAACCCCTTACACCTCCCCCCATCCCTTCAGAAAGTGGGTCAGGGCTAAGCGCACCGCAGTTCTCAGCAGGGCTGAGGTTCCCATGCCCGACAACAGAGCAGAGTGCAGCTGCAGAGAGGTGACTAGCCCCTGGACCAGATGCTCAGAGCGGGGAATTCCCAGTCCCAGAATCCCAGGCCCTGGTCCTTCCCTGCCTTATGTCATTCACGCCTGCGCAGCGTGGGGGTAAACTGATAGGCCACAATCTTCCAGTGGCTTCAGTTTGCTTTGTGCCTGTGGCCCAGTGAAACCAGCCCCTGAAGGATCATCCCTGCATAGGGGATCATTGGGTGCTACCCCGTCCTGGCCCCTGGAACTCACAGCTGGATGAAAGAATGACCACTAACCTGGCCACGCTCACTGCTAGGTGCAAACCCTCCGCCTTGCCTACATAGACAGGTCGGCGGGGCGAGGCCCATCCCATCCCATGGTGCTGCGTTTCTGTGCACTGACACCCCGAGCCCTGGAGGGAGGCAGGCAACAGGCGCGGGGCTGGAGCGGGAGGACGTTACCGAGTCTCCACTCTCCTGGAAGTTTGGTGCCAGCTGTAATGGTTACAAAGGCAGAACTCTGCTGCTGCTGCAGGAACGTAGAGCAACCGAATGTGGGGGACCAACACCTCCTCTCCTTCCCTGCGAGGGTGGGGCAAGCCAAGCACCAGGGAGACGCCCAGTCTTGGTCACAAGTACAGAAATTGGGGAGTGCCCTTGGGTATCCCCCCTGACTTTCAGCACGGCCAGAGAGGAAGAGGGGATGCACAGAGAGGGGGATCCCTGGGAGGACAGGGAGGAAAATGAGGACATTGAATTGCTGTTTGGTAATGCTCAGCTCTGTCAGCTGGGGAAATGTCCCTCTAGGCAGGAGGGGGGAGCCCATCTCCTGGGATCTCCATAGAGCTAGCTGGGGTGCTGTCTTGGCGGACGTTCTCGGCTGCAGGGCACACGCAAGGCGTGACTTCATGGGGCTTTTCTAGCTCGTGCCAGGGCACCGCAGAGGCATGTGGCTGTTAATGACAGTTCTCTCCTCCCACTCTCATGGCACCACTGAACTGTAATTCATTACAGGAGATTTGGAAAGACGACTGTGATGCTTCCCGGGCACTCAGGCCCGCGGGGCACCTGGCTACCCTCTGCTCTTAACGTAAGGGAGCGGTTAGCTCCCCGACCCCAGTGGCCACGGGCAACACGAGCACTTCCCTCCCAGGCCACGCGGCTCCACTGTCCCTCATGCAGGCTACCGCCAGGCACTCCCCTCCCGCAAGGGCTCTGAGCAGCCCCTGTACGGCCCAGCCCCAACCCACTGGCCACTCATGGAACTGCCAGGCCTGCTGTTCCCAAAGGAACAGGACACAGCCGCTTCCGTGTGACACCTGGACCACAGCCCCGCTTACCACACAGCATCTACCTTATGTTTATTTAACAAAGATCAAAGTCGTATGATGGCAAACGGGATATTGGAAAGGAAGGGTTGTCCAGTAAGGTCCAGCTCGCCCGAAAGGCCTTCTCACAGCGTCTTTCACCAGGATGGCTGAGACCCTTCCTTCATGGGCCCAAACCCCCTGGCAGCTTGCCCCCCCCCCCCCCAATGAAGGGCGCCATGGTGTCTTTCTGCACCCCCAGATATATCAGCCCAGACCACTGAGCTTCACCTAAAAACAGGGCACCCTGCCCCTGCTGCTTACCTCTTCCTGTTAATTTTCCTTCCAAAGACCCCCCCATTTCATAGAATCATAGAATATCAGGGTTGGAAGGGACCTCAGGAGGTCATCTAGTCCAACCCCCTGCTCAAAGCAGGACCTAATCCCAACTAAATCATCACAGCCAGGGCTTTGTCAAGCCTGACCTTAAAAACCTCTAAGGAAGGAGATTCCACCACCTCCCTAGGTAACCCATTCCAGTGCTTCACCACCCTCCTAGTGAAAAAGTTTTTCCTAATATCCAATCTAAACCTCCCCCACTGCAACTTGAGACCATTACTCCTTGTTCTGTCATCTGGTACCACTGTGAACAGTCTAGATCCATCCTCTTTGGAACCCCCTTTCAGGTAGTTGAAAGCAGCTATCAAATCCCCCCTCATTCTTCTCTTCTGCAGACTAAACAATCCCAGTTCCCTCAGCCTCTCCTCATAACTCATGTGCTCCAGCCCCCTAATCATTTTTGTTGCCCTCCGCTGGACTCTTTCCAATTTTTCCACATCCTTCTTGTAGTGTGGGGCCCAAAACTGGACACAGTACTCCAGGTGAGGCCTCACCAATGTCGAATAGAGGGGAACGATCACGTCCCTCGATCTGCTGGCAATGCCCCTACTTATACAGCCCAAAATGCCGTTAGCCTTCTTGGCAACAAGGGCACACTGTTGACTCATATCCAGCTTCTCGTCCACCGTAACCCCTAGGTCCTTTTCTGCAGAACTGCTGCCTAGCCACTCGGTCCCTAGTCTGTAACAGTGCATGGGATTCTTCCGTCCTAAGTGCAGGACTCTGCACTTGTCCTTGTTGAACCTCATCAGGTTTCTTTTGGCCCAATCCTCTAATTTGTCTAGGTCCCTCTGTATCCTATCCCTACCCTCCAGCGTATCTACCACTCCTCCCAGTTTAGTGTCATCTGCAAATTTGCTGAGAGTGCAGTCCACGCCATCCTCCAGATCATTAATGAAGATATTGAACAAAACCGGCCCCAGGACCGACCCTTGGGGCACTCCGCTTGAAACCGGCTGCCAACTAGACATGGAGCCGTTGATCACTACCCGTTGAGCCCGACGATCTAGCCAGCTTTCTATCCACCTTATAGTCCATTCATCCAGCCCATACTTCTTTAACTTGCCGGCAAGAATACTGTGGGAGACCGTATCAAAAGCTTTGCTAAAGTCAAGGAATAACACATCCACTGCTTTCCCCTCATCCACAGACCCAGTTATCTCCTCATAGAAGGCAATTAGGTTAGTCAGGCATGACTTGCCCTTGGTGAATCCATGCTGACTGTTCCTGATCACTTTCCTCTCCTCTAAGTGCTTCAGAATTGATTCCTTGAGGACCTGCTCCATGATTTTTCCAGGGACTGAGGTGAGGCTGACTGGCCTGTAGTTCCCCGGATCCTCCTTCTTCCCTTTTTTAAAGATGGGCACTACATTAGCCTTTTTCCAGTCATCCGGGACCTCCCCCGATCGCCATGAGTTTTCAAAGATAATGGCCAATGGCTCTGCAATCACATCCGCCAACTCCTTTAGCACCCTCGGATGCAGCGCATCCGGCCCCATGGACTTGTGCTCGTCCAGTTTTTCTAAATAGTCCCGAACCACTTCTTTCTCCACAGAGGGCTGGTCACCTTCTCCCCATACTGTGCTGCCCAGTGCAGCAGTCTGGGAGCTGACCTTGTTCGTGAAGACAGAGGCAAAAAAAGCATTGAGTACATTAGCTTTTTCCACATCCTCGGTCACTAGGTTGCCTCCCTCATTCAGTAAGGGGCCCACACTTTCCTTGACTTTCTTCTTGTTGCTAACATACCTGAAGAAACCCTTCTTGTTACTCTTAACATCTCTTGCTAGCTGCAACTCCAAGTGTGATTTGGCCTTCCTGATTTCACTCCTGCATGCCTGAGCAATATTTTTATACTCCTCCCTGGTCATTTGTCCAATCTTCCACTTCTTGTAAGCTTCTTTTTTGCGTTTAAGATCAGCAAGGATTTCACTGTTTAGCCAAGCTGGTCGCCTGCCATATTTACTATTCTTTCTACACATCGGGATGGTTTTTTCCTGCAAGCTCAATAAGGATTCTTTAAAATACAGCCAGCTCTCCTGGACTCCTTTCCCCCTCATGTTATTCTCCCAGGGGATCCTGCCCATCAGTTCCCTGAGGGAGTCAAAGTCTGCTTTTCTGAAGTCCAGGGTCCGTATTCTGCTGCTTTCCTTTCTTCCTTGTGTCAGGATCCTGAACTCTACCATCTCGTGGTCACTGCCTCCCAGGTTCCCATCCACTTTTGCTTCCCCTACTAATTCTTCCCGGTTTGTGAGCAGCAGGTCTAGAAGAGCTCTGCCCCTAGTTGGTTCCTCCAGCACTTGCACCAGGAAATTGTCCCCTACATTTTCCAAAAACTTCCTGGATTGTCTGTGCAACTTCCTGGATTGTCTGTGCACAGTCCACTGATCTGGATTTGTCTCAGTGAGAGAATAGACTTCTATTGTAAGCCACACAATATGCAATGGCTAGCCAGGGAGATGTGTGACTCCTGTCTGGAGACGTCTGTCTCAAAGCACACTGCCTCTAAGAGACCTGCGGTTAAGGACGAGGCCTCAGGAACAGAATGTCCAGTAGATCTACGGATCTCCTTACGTACTGCCTGCACGCGCTCCACAAAGGTTATGCTGACCAATAAAGCTTTGCGCGGGACTATTTTTTTAATCCCGCTCCTGTCCCGCCCAGAATACCCACTTGCACTCCTTCTCGCTCGCGCATTGTCTCTTGCATTTTTATCCCACTCCCACCTGCCAAAACCTTCGATCCCGCAAATCCCGCAAGAGAGACAGATTCCCCCACGCTACTAACAAAACAAAAACACCCAAACCAGTCTGTTAATACGTTAGATATATAAATGGAATTCAAACACAATTTTTAGCACTAAAAGAATAAAACAAATCTTGCGTAAACCAGGTAAAAAAATACTTTAACTCCTGTTATAATAGACATCAAATCACTTTCTATCCCTCGCTTAAATTTAAGTATTAAAGCCTTTATTTGAAAAACAAAGAAAAGCTTTCTTTCCATTGCTGAAATTCGATTTGTGACAAACTGACGAGAGATTTAGTGTTTCCCCGGAAATTACCACAGGCTGGAGTTTTGCCCACCCAGTCCCGCCTTCAACAAAGTGCATTTTCCCTGCTCCCGCTATTGTGGCAGTGGGTCCTGCGGGATCCCAGTCCCACTGCAGGGCTTCGGTCGGGAGCTTACCTGACACTTGGTGAACTAGAATGTACAGACCAGAGCCCGGGGAGTCCTGTGACCCTCTGCCACTTGCCATCGAGAGGCCCTTGGCTCACAAAGTGGGAGTGCCCAGGGCTCAGAGCCTCACTGTTACGTCGCTCGTCTCATCAGCCCCAGCATTGTGCCCTCGCAGGTGCCAGGACTCCGATGAGGCACATTCCCAATCTCCTCAATTCAGCAGAGAATTTAGCGCATGGCCCGTCCTCTCCTGCTGTCTTCTGGTGTTCCGCTTTGTGCCGCCGTAGAGGGGGCACTGCTATCCTGTCCACTGGCCAGCCCTGCAGATAGTTTGGCTCTTGCCCAGGAGGGGCCAGCGGAGAGGCTCAGGGGGCGGGGTTGTGCGCAACGCTCCTGCAGTGACGCTGCGGCTGTTGAGATGGGCACAGTGCCTGGTCCTGGCTCTCCCCACATGAGGCCACAGGAACTCCGGCCGTACCCCCAGTGTAGTTCCAGCATGGGGAGAGAGGCGCTAAATCGGAGTTCCACGGCTGTCTTCTGGCGTGGGCCGCCCTCCTCCTCCGGCTCGCCCAGGCCAAGTCCTTGGCTTTCAGATGTTCAGGAGCCGCCTTTGTCCGCCACCCCCGAGAGGCATTGCACATGGCCAGTGCCTCCCGTCCCATGAGTCTCTGGCTCCTGACTGCTCTATCCAGCTGTCAGGCAGTGGCGCCAGGGGTCTGCCCCAGGGGTTCGCAGTTGGGTGGCCAGCTCAGCAGGGATCTAGTAGCAGCTCAAGCTTCCACACCTGTGGAAACCCAGAGCCGTGGTCCCCAAACTTTCAGGCCCCTCCGCCCCCCCGAGCTGGGGCTGGGAGTGGAGCAGTGGCTCCAGTGGGCGGGGGGAGGATGCAGACAGGGGGAAGGGGGCCAAGGCTGGACACAGCTGGGAGTGGGGGCGGGGCCAGGAGCAGAGCTGGGTGGCCGGGCCCCAGCCATGCTCCCCCAAATGGAGTACGCCCCACAGTTTGGGGCCTCTGACCTAGAGGCTCTGTGCTGTGGAAACCCCAGGGGCTTGTCATCACGGCACGGCAATGCTCACTGGGGGCGGAGGGGGCGTGAGTTGTAAAGCGCAGCGACATGCTGTGCAGGGACTCACCTGCATGGTGCAAACATTAACGCAGCGCTGATTCACACGCCTGCAGCGCAAACGGCTGCGCCAGGTAGACTGAGCTGTTTTCATGGAGAGATGACGGTGAGTCGCTTTCAGGCAGACTTAGTCTGAAGCTCTCTGCCTGAGATGGCAGGTGCGGTCGCCGCTGGCAGAGGATTCATGGGTTTGATTGCTGTCACGGGCCCCACTGCAGACCGGATTGCTGGAAATCTGAGGGGTTTTCAAGTTTTCTCATTTTTTACCCATCTAAAAGCAGAAATGATTGGCCTAGCAATGCCAAACGCGGGTCGTTCCGCTGCCCTCAGTGAGCACTGCTGCATTTGCCCAGCCAGTGCATTCACTGTGGAGTTGTTCCATGTGCTTCTCTTGAACCTCTGAGATGTCTGTTCTTTATAGACGCTGCAGCCCTGACATTCAAAACTCTACAGCAGGGGTAGGCAACCTATGGCCCGGGGGCCGAAGGCGGCACGCGAGCTGATTTTCAGTGGCACTCACACTGCCCGGGTCCTGGCCACCGGTCCGGGGGGCTCTGCATTTTAATTTAATTTTAAATGAAGCTTCTTAATCATGTTAAAAACCTTCTTTACTTTACATACAACAATAGTTTAGTTATATATTATAGACTTATAGAAAGAGACCTTCTAAAAACGTTAAAATGTATGACTGGCACGCGAAACCTTAAATTAGAGTGACTAAATGAAGACTTGGCACAGCACTTCTGAAAGGTTGCCAACCCCTGCTCTACAGGTTTCCTAAAGCTTCTGTTTGGCTGGCCAGGCTTACAGGATATGAGCAGCCACAGACTGGAGACCTCCTAGAGGCCCACGTTCAACAGCCAGGCTGGACAGAGCCTAGACATTTATACGTGCCCCATGGACGCTGGCCGAGCCTGGCGGCACCACTTGGACAGTCATGCTTTTCAGTAGACGTATTTTAAAAATCTAAAGAATTCCCTAGCCAAAGGGCATCCCTGGTAACGTAGGGAAAGGAACTGCAGCAACACTCGGCAGTTAAAAACGCAACCCAGCCCGGATGTTGTTCCAGCCAGAAATTGTAAATTAGGTGAAACTTTCGAAGTTCCTGCTGTTTGGAAGGGCGACAATACAGACGTGGCCTGGGCAGTGCGTGGTGGAACGGGGCTGGCACATACTGGCTAACACTGCCCTCACACATGAGCCCATATCTGGATGTAATGTAGGCAAATGACTTGGGGGGGGGGGCTTCGTTAGGATCGCAGGACTTAGAGCAAAGGAGGAGAGTGAACAGTCGCTGCCACAGACTCAGTCTCCACCGGCTCTGTAGCCCGTCCCCAAGTGCAGAGTTCAGACTGTCCCCTGCCACACACCCGAGGCTGGCTCGGCCCCAGGAAAGCTGCCTGGGAGTGAGGGGCCTTATTAACTGGTTTGGCTTTATGTCTGAATTTCCAGAGAAACTGGATGAGATCTTGGCAGCAGCTGAGCCCTCGCTGAGAGCAGACATTGTCGAAGCAGATTCCAGGGCAGCCACTGTGAAGCAACGACCCACGAGCCGGCGCATCACGCCAGCGGAGATCAGTGTGAGACAGGAGGGCATCTGGGCGTGGGGGGGGTTCTGCTTACTGGCCTCCAGCAAGGACACAGAGTGTTATGACAAGCATCTAGCTGTGCGGCAGCAAACAGCCAGGGTGCAAAGGAGCCGGAGCAGGGAGAGGTTTTCTTGGGCTGGAATGGGGGTGGGTGGGTAGATTGGCTGAGAGGACATGGGTGGGCATAGTGAGTGGAGGAAGGCCAAAGAGGTTGCAGGGGAGATGGGGGAGCAGGGGGGGCCAGAGGTTGCAGGGGAGATGGGGGAGCGGGGGTGGGCAGAGAGGTTGCAGGGGAGATGGGGGAGCAGTGGGGAGGCCAGAGAGGTTGCAGGGGAGATGGGGGAGCAGGGGGGGCCAGAGGTTGCAGGGGAGATGGAGCGGGGGTGGGCAGAGAGGTTGCAGGGGAGATGGCGGAGCAGGGGGGCCAGAGGTTGCAGGGGAGATGGGGGGCAGAGAGGCTGCAGGGGATCATGTCAGGGAGATATCTGGAAAGCCAGTGGCAATGCTGGGTGTGACTGGGCGATGGACGGTGAGGCTGTGCAGGTGGCAGGGAGGGCAGTGCTCCAGGTCTGTGCGGAGTGAGAGCGCAGGCTGGCTGCAGCATGTCAGGGCACTGGGGGTTGAGTCTGGGATTTAGGGAAGACGATAAAGGAGGGAAGACAGCCCGAGAGGTGATTGGAGCAGGAGTGAGGACTCAGGCTCCGGAGATGAGGTGGGACAGGACATTGGGGCTGCTGGAGGACTCCAGATAAAAGAAGGGCAAGAGAGAAGTCCGAGGGCTGAGGCAGTTTTAGACAGAGGATCTCAGTGTCTGGAGCAGACAGTGACGCGGCTGAGGTGCTGGGGAAGCGCCATGTACCGTCACTGCAGCGGGGGGCGGGGTGGCAGTGCAGCGGTGAAATGAGCACGTGGGAGGGAGGCACGGCTAATGGCCAAGGGTTTTGAGATGTTCTTGAGGGAGAAGAGAGTCAGAGACAGAGCTCGGGGGAGAGCAGGCCCCTGAGGCTGTGGGCTTTGCACCGTGCATTCGCTATAAGCTCTACGGATGGGGCTTCTTCCCGTTATGCTCCAGGGGCCGCAGCCTGCTCCCAGTGAAGTCAGTGAAGGCTGTCGGCTTCAGTGGGAGCCAAGAGGGAAGTGGACACACGTCCCCTGGACTGCTATGTTAGCGAATGCTCGCTGCCCCAGGCTGTGTGACAGCCCCGCTGCGCAGGGCACTGCACACACACAGCAAGAGACGGACCTTGCCCAGAGTTCAGGCCTGACCTCAGCGCCCCGCTCGTCCTTCACACCACGTAGCAGAGTTGGACGGTGCTGCGGGTGAAGCTTTTGTTTCCGTTCAGTGGCGTCCGGTGTCAGAGTGACGTTCCCGTCTGTTTCTTTCCTAGTCACTCTTCGAACGCCAGGGAATGGCAGCTCACTCCGGAGCTCTCCCGGGGGCCGAGAAACACCACGTGTCCCTACGCAAAGGAATTCCCCGGACAAAATCTGTAGGTAAGGCAAACGGGGGGACGGTCCGTTCTTAGAGACAGGGTGAGCTCTGGGAAGGGTCGGCTGCAGAACATGATTGCTTCACGAGCCAGCAGATAACACTCTGCCCTCCTCCAGCACCTTCCATCCCAGGAGCTCAGAGCCTGGTCAGATACTAATGACTGAGAGCTCACAGCCCTGCGGGAGGTAGGAATGTCAGCATCCTGTTCACCAGGAAGCCAGGCCCAGGCGTGAAATTACTGTGTGGTACAGCGGTGTCCGAAGGGCCCAGGGCCAGGCTCGAAGCCCTGTCGTGCTGCAAAGACGTTACGGTGAGGCTGCCTATGTGGCTGACATGCCAGCGATCGACCCGGGACCTCCAGAGCTAAAACAGGAGTTGCTGGCGCTGAAGGGGCTGTCACATCTCATGTCTGCTGTGGATTGGCGCAGAGGGGGACCTGTAACCCACACACACCCTGGCCCAAAGAACGTACAGTCTAGATCAGTGGTCCCCAAACTTTTAAGGGTCATGCGCCCAAGATCCCTGTCCACACACACCCGCCTCCCTGGAGCCGGGGCCGTAGTTGGAGGGTGGGGACACGGACGGGGTAAGGGGGCCAAGGCTGGGGCTGCAGCTGGGCGTGGGCCTGGGGCCGGGAGCAGCGCTGCACCCAGGGGCTGAGGCTGGGGGCGAGGGCAGATCCACAGACAGGCTGTGGTGGGGGCTGGCAACCGGGCCTGCGACCAGTTGCAGCTGTTCCTGGTCTTCCCCCCAGCCTCGGCCCCGGGCCAGGAACAGAGCCAGGGCCAGCAGCCAAAGCTGGGGGCTGGCGCAGGGCTGGGAGTGGAGCCATGCCGAGGCTGGGCACGGGGCTGGGAGCTGAGGACGCGGCTGGGGGAGGGATCAGAGCAGAGCTGGTGGCTGGGTGGTGGTCCCTCCCTGCCCCCCCTGGGAGCTGGCCTAGGCCCCGCTGCACCCCCCTCGCCCCACAGTTTGGGGACCTCTGCTCTAGATAGAGACCAAAGCAGGCTCAGGCTACGGGGTACAACTCAGGAGCTAAGTGATCCGGGTGGTGGCAGGAGAAGCAGGTCAATTCCATGTCTGTTTTTGTTTTTTTCTTGGTAATTATGAATATATTTGTTTTATTTCTGTGCTAAACCCTTAGTTGTGGGGACTTGTGGGGGGCAGTCAGGTTTGGAGTGGGGGAGGGGAGGGGTTGCTTCATACGAGAGAGAAGCTGAGGGGGAAGGAGGTAGGAAGGAGAGAGAGAAGAGTAGTGGATACTGACCTCTACCATGTAACAGGGGTATTAACCTACAATAACCTTGATCCATCCCTGTGACTAGGGACAAGAGAGAAAGTTCTCTCTCTTACCAGCACTCCTGTGTGTTACATCCTTATTTACCTGCTGCCAGAAGAAAACACGCTCTTTGGCAAAAATGGGAGCAAATGAACCACCGGAACCTCCCAGTCGGGAATGGAGCCTGGCAGAAAATTGAAGGATGTGATCGCAGCACTCCCAGATTCTCCTGGAGGCAAGTTACATTGCAAAGAAATCCGAGGGTGCAATCCTGCCTGGTTCAACAGGCGGAGAGAATCTACAGCGCACCCTCGTGGAGGCATGAAGAGGAATGCAGGTTGCTAGACAGAGCCATTCACGTGTCAGATGCCCTGTGTTCCACCCCAGAGGGTCACGCAGGAAGGGCTCGTTTGCTTTACTAGGAACCAACTACACTGAGCTACCAGTGAGACCATTGGCCATTACATTTCCGACCTGCGTAATACGCTCAGGCATGTGAATTTGAGCAACTAAATAGTGGACCAATTGGAGCCTGAGTTATTGTGGTTTAATAACTAGGTCAAAGCAAGGTTATTGCAAGAAGTGGACTTGCCTTTGCCAGAAACAGGAGATATTTACAGGACTAGCGAAAACTGCTCCCACTGGAAAGTGGTAACAAGTAGAGAATGACCTGCAGTATATCCAGGTACAAGGACAGAATACAGAGACCAGATTTGTTTGCAGTAAATGTGGAAGCAATCACAACACTATTCTAAGGTATCCAGTATGCAGAGGGTGCAATGCAAAGCATGCAGTGAAAGCAGCCATTTTATCAAAGTATATCTGACCCCGAATTGCAAAGAAACACAAAACAAGTTCATGACCATACAGCTGAAGGACAAAGCGATGATGATGCTGATTGATGATGATGAAGAAGATGCAGCAGAAAACAGAATTCTTGGTTGGGTCCCATAAGATATTTTCAAGGCAAGATTCTACAACTGATGGGGGTTGTTCCGCACTGGAAATAAATGAATAAAAAGTAAACTTTGAAATAGATCTTGGAGCTGAGTGCAACATAATCACAACAAGCGTTTACAGAATTAATTGTGACCGCCCAATGTTAAAATAAAACAATGAGCTTCTTTCATTTAATGGACATGAAATTAACCCATGTGGCAATGCCTCAGGGGAATGTTTATATAAGGACAGGTTCCACATGTTCCCATGTGGGCTTAGGTTGAAGAGCAATATGCAAATACAGATGATCAAATCTGTATATAACTTGTCTGCAAAACAGGATGCCACAGATATCTAAGAATTTGTTGAGGTGTTTAATGGACTGGTTTGCAATAAGGATATAATACACCACGTTAGTGTAGATCCTAAAGTGCCACCAAAAATACACGTATGAAGTACCATTTGCACTGAGAAAATGTAAAAGCTGAACTTGAATGGATGGTAAAATAAGATATGGAAGCAAATACAGGCACCAGCTGACTGGGTTAAGAGTATGATCACCATCATAAACCAAACAAGCCAAGGATTTGCATAGGTCCAAAAGATTGGAATAAGGCCAGGTGAGATGCAGCACCATGAGAGGAGGCCACAGCTAGACTTCAGAATGCACGAGTATTTTCAGCTTTGAATGCAAGCCAAGACTTTTAGCAGGTCTGACTCGATAAAGGAAGTACAGAACTCTGTGCCATCAACTCTCCTCTTGGTAGATATATGTTTAGATTACTTCCTTTTGGGGTTGCCTCACCACCTGAGGACACCAAAGCATCGTGCCTCAGATCTCTGGGGATCTGGGTGGGGTGGAACTACTTGCTGATTGGTTGATTTGTCAGTCCTGGGGCCGGTTTTGTCGGTCCTGGGGACGGTTTTGTTCAATATCTTCATTAATGATCTGGAGGATGGCGTGGACTGCACTCTCAGCAAATTTGCAGATGACACTAAACTGGGAGGAGTGGTAGATACGCTGGAGGGTAGGGATAGGATACAGAGGGACCTAGACAAATTAGAGGATTGGGCCAAAAGAAACCTGATGAGGTTCAACAAGGACAAGTGCAGAGTCCTGCACTTAGGACGGAAGAATCCCATTCACTGTTACAGACTAGGGACCGAGTGGCTAGGCAGCAGTTCTGCAGAAAAGGACCTAGGGGTTACGGTGGACGAGAAGCTGGATATGAGTCAACAGTGTGCCCTTGTTGCCAAGAAGGCTAACGGCATTTTGGGCTGTATAAGTAGGGGCATTGCCAGCAGATCGAGGGACGTGATCGTTCCCCTCTATTCGACATTGGTGAGGCCTCACCTGGAGTACTGTGTCCAGTTTTGGGCCCCACACTACAAGAAGGATGTGGAAAAATTGGAAAGAGTCCAGCGGAGGGCAACAAAAATGATTAGGGGGCTGGAGCACATGAGTTATGAGGAGAGGCTGAGGGAACTGGGATTGTTTAGTCTGCAGAAGAGAAGAATGAGGGGGGATTTGATAGCTGCTTTCAACTACCTGAAAGGGGGTTCCAAAGAGGATGGATCTAGACTGTTCTCAGTGGTACCAGATGACAGAACAAGGAGTAATGGTCTCAAGTTGCAGTGGGGGAGGTTTAGATTGGATATTAGGACAAACTTTTTCACTAGGAGGGTGGTGAAGCACTGGAATGGGTTACCTAGGGAGGTGGTGGAATCTCCTTCCTTGGAGGTTTTTAAGGTCAGGCTTGACAAAGCCCTGGCTGGGATGATTTAGTTGGGATTAGGTCCTGCTTTGAGCAGGGGGTTGGACTAGATGACCTCCTGAGGTCCCTTCCAACCCTGATATTCTATGATTCTATTATTCTAATCCAGGCTTGGCTAGCACAAGCCAAACCCACCACACAACTCCTTCCTTCACAGAATTCAGCCGATGCCACAACCAGAAAGCCTTGGCTGAGTTGCCACCGGCCATATTCCCTTCTTAGATGGTGCAAGAGCCAAGAGCGCTTGGGCCCCTCTCTGCCTTAGGGACGTGGCCCCTGGCCCCGCAGTAACCGAGCACCGTATGTGATGTGCTGCATTTGTCCTCCCAACACCGCCTGAGGCAGGGAAGCATCAGTACCCTCCTTTTACAGCTCAGCAACTCAGCGACAGACACACTAGGGCCCAGATTTTAAAGGTATTTAGATCCTGCTCGGCTCAGTGTTGCAAGGTCAAAGGCATTAAGTCCCATTTTCAGAAGTGACTTAGGCACATGGGCCCTGGTCCTCAAAGCTATTTAGGCTCCTCTCTGCCTCTTTAGGTGCCTAAATCCACCATTTAGGCACCAGTGTGAACATGTGTGTGTCAGTGGTTTGAAAGCATCCGCCTCTGGGTGACTGTTTTGCAGGATTGTCCCAAACCCATTTAAGTTTGCATCAGCAAAGATCTTCGGCTCTGAAGAAGAGCTTTACGTAGCTTGGAAGCTTGTCTCTTTCATCAGAAGAAGTTGGTCCAATAAAAGGTATTACCTCACCCACCTTGAATCTCAAAATACCGGTGCTTCTGTGACAACTTGCTTTTAATTTCCCAAAACTTTCCTCTTGCCAGGTATCCCCGGGCCATTCTGTACTGTCCTCAAGCAGCATTCTGAATGGAGCACTTCACTGTGACGTATTAGGGATGAACTAGCTTAGATGTGTGAACGCACCTAGAAATCTCTTTGTTTTCTTGGCAACAAGGGCACACTGTCGACTCATATCCAGCTTCTCGTCCACCGTAACCCCTAGGTCCTTTTCTGCAGAACTGCTGCCTAGCCACTCGGTCCCTAGTCTGTAACAGTGCATGGGATTCTTCCGTCCTAAGTGCAGGACTCTGCACTTGTCCTTGTTGAACCTCATCAGGTTTCTTTTGGCCCAATCCTCTAATTTGTCTAGGTCCCTCTGTATCCTATCCCTACCCTCCAGCGTATCTACCACTCCTCCCAGTTTAGTGTCATCTGCAAATTTGCTGAGAGTGCAGTCCACGCCATCCTCCAGATCATTAATGAAGATATTGAACAAAACCGGCCCCAGGACCGACCCTTGGGGCACTCCGCTTGAAACCGGCTGCCAACTAGACATGGAGCCGTTGATCACTACCCGTTGAGCCCGACGATCTAGCCAGCTTTCTATCCACCTTATAGTCCATTCATCCAGCCCATACTTCTTTAACTTGCCGGCAAGAATACTGTGGGAGACCGTATCAAAAGCTTTGCTAAAGTCAAGGAATAACACATCCACTGCTTTCCCCTCATCCACAGACCCAGTTATCTCCTCATAGAAGGCAATTAGGTTAGTCAGGCATGACTTGCCCTTGGTGAATCCATGCTGACTGTTCCTGATCACTTTCCTCTCCTCTAAGTGCTTCAGAATTGATTCCTTGAGGACCTGCTCCATGATTTTTCCAGGGACTGAGGTGAGGCTGACTGGCCTGTAGTTCCCCGGATCCTCCTTCTTCCCTTTTTTAAAGATGGGCACTACATTAGCCTTTTTCCAGTCATCCGGGACCTCCCCCGATCGCCATGAGTTTTCAAAGATAATGGCCAATGGCTCTGCAATCACATCCGCCAACTCCTTTAGCACCCTCGGATGCAGCGCATCCGGCCCCATGGACTTGTGCTCGTCCAGTTTTTCTAAATAGTCCCGAACCACTTCTTTCTCCACAGAGGGCTGGTCACCTTCTCCCCATACTGTGCTGCCCAGTGCAGCAGTCTGGGAGCTGACCTTGTTCGTGAAGACAGAGGCAAAAAAAGCATTGAGTACATTAGCTTTTTCCACATCCTCGGTCACTAGGTTGCCTCCCTCATTCAGTAAGGGGCCCACACTTTCCTTGACTTTCTTCTTGTTGCTAACATACCTGAAGAAACCCTTCTTGTTACTCTTAACATCTCTTGCTAGCTGCAACTCCAAGTGTGATTTGGCCTTCCTGATTTCACTCCTGCATGCCTGAGCAATATTTTTATACTCCTCCCTGGTCATTTGTCCAATCTTCCACTTCTTGTAAGCTTCTTTTTTGCGTTTAAGATCAGCAAGGATTTCACTGTTTAGCCAAGCTGGTCGCCTGCCATATTTACTATTCTTTCTACACATCGGGATGGTTTTTTCCTGCAACCTCAATAAGGATTCTTTAAAATACAGCCAGCTCTCCTGGACTCCTTTCCCCCTCATGTTATTCTCCCAGGGGATCCTGCCCATCAGTTCCCTGAGGGAGTCAAAGTCTGCTTTTCTGAAGTCCAGGGTCCGTATTCTGCTGCTTTCCTTTCTTCCTTGTGTCAGGATCCTGAACTCAACCATCTCATGGTCACTGCCTCCCAGGTTCCCATCCACTTTTGCTTCCCCTACTAATTCTTCCCGGTTTGTGAGCAGCAGGTCTAGAAGAGCTCTGCCCCTAGTTGGTTCCTCCAGCACTTGCACCAGGAAATTGTCCCCTACACTTTCCAAAAACTTCCGGGATTGTCTGTGCACCGCTGTATTGCTCTCCCAGCAGATATCAGGGTGATTAAAGTCTCCCATGAGAACCAGGGCCTGCGATCTAGTATTCCAGAAAGACAGTCCCAGATGGCAGTGATATTCTCTGTGAAGCAAGTAGGTAGAAGATATTCCTTGCAGTGCTGTGCTGGGTTCTGGAACAGAATGGAAACAGTCTGCATTGGTAGAGCACGGTACAGTCTGCCATAGCTGAGTTGGGTACAGCACTGCAGCTGCTCTGGCTGAAAAGAAAGATCCTGTGGCCTCTTCTGTGGCTTTGGTGTAGGACTGTGGAATGACCTTCTGTCTTTGCCTCTCCTTGTCTGCGAGCAGTTTTGCCACCAATGGCCAGTTCTGCTGTCTTACCATTTCCTCTGTTACAGGTCCTGAGAACCATGGTGACCTGGTGGGGAAGGTGGAAGGAAGGGACGTGCTTCATTAATCCCAGTGTCCTGCCATATTCTCCATAGCTGGACCTCTCAATTATCTGTCTTTCTGGGTTCTTATCTGAGGGCCCAGGGCATTGCTTTCTCTTAGGATTACTACAAGCTACTGGAGTGTGATCCATCACCGCTTGGCCACCTTCTCACTGAGAAGGGACAGAGCTCTGGTTTTGCCTAGGAGAAGCTGGGGGTCTGTCTGTGCTAGTGGTATAGTTCTTGTATTGCCTGTGTCCATATCCAGAATAAAGATCAGATCACGTCTCTGACTGTCTCCATCCAGCAGTTCAGAGGCATTATCTACCTGGTGCTGAAGTCTAGGGGATTCCACCACCATGCTGGTTGGTCTGCCTGCTAGGAATACCACAGTTAGTTTTGTCTCTGCCGTCCCAGAACAGGTGGATGCATTTCCAGGACTAGTGTTCCTGGTGGGGCTTTTCCTGGGTTTGATGTCAGACTGGAATACTATGCCTACTCCTCCTCCAGATTCTCCTTTCCCCATTCCATACATTTTACTTCTGGGATTATAATGGAGGGAGTATCTTGGGGAGGAGGTGGGCCAGCCTGGGGCCTGTGGTATCGTCAAGCCACATCTCAGGCATGCAGGCAAGGTCTAAGGTTTTCTTTTGATATCTGATTCTCCTGAGGTATCTGGAGATAGTCTTCCCCCTTTGGCCTTTTCTGGTCTCTTGAGGACTTGTCCACTTTGACCAAGGCTCATTACCCTATCAGGCCTTGTATACCTTGCCCTAAGGGCCCATCTGACATCAGCTTTCTTATGCCCTTCCTTGTAATGGACTTCCTACTAAGAAGTTACTGTGCAGACCTGCTGTATCTTAATCTACCCTTCCCTAGACTGGCAAAGGGATACAACTACTGCTTCTCAGAGAAACGTGTCCTCTGCTTTGAGCTGGAGCATGAGCCATCTGAGTCAGATGAAAAGGGGGAGTGGAGAAACCTGGCCCCAGTCCCAGACCAGTGTTCTCTGTCTTCAGTGACCACTGCCATCTCTTCTCCTACTCATGACTGTGAACAGCTTCAGAAGTTGCTGGTTTGTCTGACAGAAGCACCTCAACTTCCATGTTGGGCATCAGGGAAAGATCCCACAAAGACAGATGGAAGTTTCTATTCCCTATCAGAAATGGAGGCCTGGAACCAGCTGGGGATATTTGGAGCACGTGTGCCCATAATGCAACAAAAAGTCTACTAACTGGTGGTTCATGATGCAGAAGGTGAGGGATCAGACCCAGGGACAAGATTGCACAGCTGTCAGTAAAGGTGTATGCTCAGCATGGAAGTTCTTCTTGTTGGCTTATTTGTTTTCTATAATAGATAATATAAACAAATGAAATAAAGTAAAACGATTTGGTTGGTGCCTGTATTTTGGCATCACAGTAGAAATGGGCCATGGAAGATCAGAATGAGGTGAGGGGAGCATCACAGCCAACCAGCTCAAGGAGGGCAGTGCAGAAAGGCATGAAGCAGGCTGTGGGGACGTGGACACCTGGGGCATCAGACCTGGCATCATCAGCAGAGCGCGCAGGGCCATGCGATGAGGAACGAGGTCGGATAAATAGATGGGGTGCAGTTCTGCAGGGCTTAGAAGGCAGCACGGTGGAGCTGTGTTGGAATGGTGGGTAGGGACAGAATGGAGAAAGTGTCTTGTCTCCCATCCTCCTTCCCCGTCCCTTTTCAGGGTCCTTCTAAGCCCTGGGCACTTTCTCTCTAGCATGGAAGCAACAGAGGAGGTTCCTGAGCAGTTTGAAGGGGATACACGTCATCCCTGGTACTTTTAGTAAGCTTGTGGTGAACGCACTTGGCCGGGCACTCAGGAGAGCTGGGCTCAAGCCCCAGCTCTTCCGCCAACTCCCTGAGTGACCTGGGTCAAATCGCTGACTCCTGCTGGGCCTCTCTCCCCATCTGGGCCATGGAGTTAATGAGGCTTCTCTGCCCTATTTGAAAACTGAAATGAGACATCAGCACAGGAGATGGAAATAAAATGTAGAGGTGGGTGGGGGTCAAAAGGAATAGAAACAGGTGTTTAAAATACAAATGAAACAAAAATGAGTGGGCATGGGGTGAACACTCCTGGGGCTCGTCTGCACAGAGAGTTAGTGCCTGGCAAGCTGGAGTATTAATCAGTAGCTCACTAGCCTTTGGGGTCACTGGAGCACCGTGAAGTGCCTGCCCAGCGCAGTACGCAGCTGCCTTAGAAAAGCAGACCGGATGTGTGGGTGCATTAAAGAACAGGATAAAAAATAATAGAGAAAGTAACTGACATGCCAGGCTGTGGCACGCCCTCATCTTCAGTGCTTGCTCAAGATCGGTTACTCATGTTGAGGAAGATCCAGCTGAGGCTGACAAGAGCCAGGAAGGCAAATGATGACTTGAGGTGGTGAGGTGGGTTGAGGTAGGAGGGGCCAGATTCACAGGGGAGACCAGGAAGAGTCTAAATTGGTGTAACTCACATCTTCTTTCGGCCCCGTCAATGTACACGTTACATCAGTTTATTCTCCCCCAGACTGCCTTGTGCCACCTCAGGCTCTGATGGCCTTCTATTGAGTGGTACCTTAGCCGGAAAACAGTCTCACTGAGTATTCCTGGAGTAAGTTACCCTAGTAACACTAAAGTAGTGAGAGAGACATTTGTCTGTAGTTATGTACCTATTTACCAGCACAGAATTTAGATCCCTGGGAAACATTCCCCTGAGAGAGGTGAAAACATTATTCACTCCCAGAGGGGGGAGGGGGAGAAGCAGCTCAATGGGGGGGGGGGGGGGGGGGGGGGGGTGTTGCGAATGTTACATTGTAGCAGGCCACCCCTGGGTATAATGAGCCCCCACCTTCTTCTGGCTGCCCTAAGTGAAGCCCCCGTGCACACTGGTAATTGGTGACTACGTCCAAGGAGTCTATGTCTAATTCCAGCATCTCTGGGTTTGGCCCTGGGATTATTTAGCCTAGCCAGGGAAGAGGTGGAAAGGCCTGACTGAGGGATTTATAATAAATGGATGAAGGACATAGTGAGAACCAGTCACTGCCTGCTCTGCACCCTGTCTCGTCATACAAGGGAGCAAGCTGCGGAATTAGTGGCTAGTCATGTAGCATGAAGATGAGGAGAGTCTCTTCAAAACTAGAAATGCAGTGGGAGGTGGAATCCCCCCCTAGGGCACCAGACATCCCGCTTGCAGAGCCCAGGGAAAGACCGAATTCTCAGCAGGGCCCATCTCCCTTTGTTCTGGGATTCTGACTTTGCTGTTCTTCTGGTTTCCTAGGTGAAGATGAGAAACTTGCTGCTTCTTTGATGGATGGGAAATTTCCTCGGAGCACGTCAATGCAAGACACCGTCAGGGAAGGGCACGGAATCCCACCCCCACCTCAGACGGCTCCGCCCCCTCCTCCGTCTCCATATTACTTTGACACAGGCCCTCCCCCATCCTTCTCCCCACCTCCACCTCCGGGAAGGGTTTATGATACCATAAGATCGAGCTTTAAGCCAAGCCTGGAGGCCAAACTCCATGGCCTCCCCCAGGTTATCAGTGCAGCTGAGATGTATGACCAGGCAAGGACTTCTATCCCGTATCCTGAAAGGCAAAAGAGAGCCCGATCCATGATAATCCTGCAGGACTCCTCTCATCTTCCTGTAGAGCCAACAGAGATCCCCCGGCCTGGCCCGTCCGCCACGCCCCCGGAGAAGCTGAAAAGGAAAGGGCGAGTGATCGATAACCCTTACGCCAACATGGGCCAGTTCAACGTTAGCCTGTTTGCTCCCACCAAGCCCCAGAGGAAGAAGAGCCCTTTAGTGAAGCAGCTGCAAGTAGAGGACGCTCAGGAAAGAGCAGCTTTATCCATTGCAGGAGGCTTTACGCGGGAGCCCTCTCCCACACGCCGGAGCCATCGCATGAGTGGCATAGAGTATCAGCACCACGCTGGCATTGCTCAGGTCGACCCCTCGAGCATCCCCTTTGCCACTGCCATCGCTGGAGTCATGAAGGACAGAGAGCGTCGTCTTGATGAGAGGCGGAAATCCACTGTCTTCCTCTCGGTTGGGGCCATTGAAGGGAGCCCCCCCAGCATTGACTTGCCGTCCCTGCAGCAGTCCAGGTCTATTGATGAGCGGTTGTTAGGAAGCCGAGATGTGCTGTTGCCTTCACCTGTCTCAGCTTTAAAGCCATTAATTAGCAGCTCATCCTCAACATTCATCCACCCCCTAACAGGAAAGCCCCTAGATCCGAACTCACCACTGGCGCTTGCGCTGGCCGCAAGGGAGCGGGCCCTGTCCACTCAAGTCCCATCCAGGTCTCCCACCCCAATCCACAGCCCAGATTCAGACCGAGCAGCACCCCTGTTTGTGGACGTCCAAACCAAAGAACCAGAAAGGGGGGAGCTAGAGGGCCTAGTGTCACCTGCATATTCGCCTGGAGCCAAAGGGGCAGCAGGAGCAGCTCCTGGGACTTTGGCCCCTACAAAAAGCCACTGGGGGACTCCAGTAACACTGAGAAAAGAGACTGAGACAAGAGCAGAAACACCTGTGAAAGAAGAGAAAAAACACGAAGACAAGAAATCTATGATCATTAGTATTATGGACACATCACAGCAGAAGACAGCCGGCCTCATCATGGTCCATGCAACAAGTAATGGCCAAGATGAAATAGGACTTGAGATGAAAGAGGAGAAACCAGATGTTCCTGAAGCAAGCGTGGAGCCGGCAGAGCTGCCCAAAGCGGAGACTGAGCCCAGCCCTGTGGGAAAGTCTCCGGTTAGCCCAGCATCTGACAAGACACTTGGTCAAGGAAGTTCAGAGGAGGAAGTGGAGCCCTACACAGTTACCCTCCCACCAGCTCAGCTGTCTTCAAGTGATGAAGAGACCAGGGAGGAGCTGGCCAAGATTGGGCTGGTGCCTCCACCAGATGAGTTTGCAAATGGGGTACTAGTCACCACCCCTGGCACACCAATCAGCCAACTGGCTAAGCCTAGCACGCCATCCATACCAGCGGCAGCAGTAGCACCTTCTACCACTGGTGGAACACCCTCAGGGAAGCCCTCTGATGCCCCCGTAGCCCCAGAGTCTGCTGCAGACTCAGGAGTAGAAGAGGTGGACACCAGAAGTTCAAGTGACCATCACCTGGAGACCACAAGCACCATCTCTACAGTCTCCAGTATGTCTACATTGTCCTCTGAAAGCGGGGAGCCTACTGACACATACACTTCCTTTGCGGATGGACAAACTTTTATACTCGAGAAGCCACCAGTGCCTCCAAAGCCAAAACTCAAGTCCCAGCTCAGCAAGGGGCCAGTTACTTTCAGGGACCCACTTTTGAAGCAGTCTTCGGACAGTGAGCTCATCTCCCAGCAACATGCGGCTACCCTGGCTTCAGCCAGTGTTGGTCGGCCACGCTACCTCTTTCAGAGAAGATCCAAGCTATGGGGGGACCCCATGGAGAGCAGGCCAGTCCACGGGGCTGAGGATGACAAACCAACTGTGATCAGTGAGCTAAGTTCCCGGTTACAACAGCTGAATAAGGATACACGATCACTGGGGGAGGAACCTACCGGGCCCCCTTTAGATCCTGGGAAGAAGTCACCTGTGGTCGCAGCACGGTAAGACTTATGCTGGTCAGGGGAGGGGATTGGTGCAGAGTTTAGGCACTCCAGGAAGATAGGGAAACTCATCAGCAATGGTGGCCTATAAATATGCTGCATAATCACAAGATGCATTTTGAGGAACATTTCAGAGATGTCAGGATTCCTCAGCTGCATAGAGGAGAGAAAAGCTGAGACAGACGTCCTAGAAATTGTCATGTTTGGTTTTGGGGCGTCTCCTTAATCCTGCCCACAAACACGGACCTTTTTCACTGTCTCCTTTCCTCTTCAAGTTGCCTTTCTGTTGTTTCATGTTGCTTCTCTCTATGTCTTGATTCTGTTGTTAAATTGCTGTATTTGGTTGTGGGTTCCTCTTTTAAGTGTTTTCTCCTGAACAGTTAATAATTATTTGCATTTCTCTAGTGCCTTTTGTCCCAAAGGATCCCAAATGCTCTCAGACTAAGTACATAGGAATTGTGTAACCCATCAGTGAAAACAAGCCATCTCTGAGGTGGGATGGGGCAGCCTTTGAACAGGCCACAGCAACATTACACACTACCTCTATAACATGAAATGCAAATTAATCCCGAATCCGATTGAAACTGCAGAGGGAATTTAGGCTGGCTGAAAGTTGGCAGGAAAAATGCCATGTGAGTGGTCAGGGCCTCAGTTTTACATCACATCTGTCAACATTCCACCATCAGTAACGTGGGTCTCCCTAGCACCATGACGCAGTCACCCATGCTCCTCCCTGCCGCAGAGCCCCTCCTGCCCCCACCCTGGGGCTTTGAGACTGTCACTGACTCAGAGGGGAGAACGCCCCACTGCGGCATCCACACCACTGCCCACACTGCCCTAGGTTTCCCTCTTCAGGTCTCTCATTCAAGTACAGACCTGGCCAGAAACTGTAACTTGTGAGCTCTGACAAGATTGCAGCCCCAGAAGATAGGGATAAGAAGCCCATAGAAGCTTCTTTCTCAGTCCCAGCCATATAAGATTCCTTCATCCCCACGACGCCCAGGAGACACCAGCTCCCACCCACACGTCAGTGACCTCCATACTCCCTAAGTGGTATCAACCTCTCCCCATTCCTCGCAGGCCTCAAGGGACCCCAGCCCCAGACCGCCCCTGCCCACGCAGTTTCCCTCTAACCCCAGAGACTCCCAAAGACACAAGCCTCCCACACCCCCGCCTCTTCCCTCGAGGGCCCTTAGCAGTGTCAGCCTCCCCATTCCCTGAGTTCTGCCCACACCCCCTTCCTGATCCCCATGGTCCGCAAGTGACCCTGGCTGTCCGTAGCCTCCCTGTGCTCCTGCCCTGCTCACCTCCCTCCCATGGGCCCAACCCTGGATTTCTAGCTCAGACTTGGATTGTGCTGGTGGAGCTGTAGAGGGAAGGCCACGTCGGCCTCTCCCCATCCAGCAGGCTAAATATCTCAGTATGCTGTGCTGAGGGCTTTGAGCATGACCAGTGCCTCTTCTCCCCCCTTGCGCTCCCCCACCTCGGGTTCCAAGGAACACCAGCCTTCCTCAGTCTTTCACAGCCTGAGAGACAACAGCTTTCCCAGCCCCACATGCCCCTCGGATATACCAACGCCAGATAAACACCCTGCAACCTCCATTGCTCCCTGAGTGACAGCCTCTCTCCATCCCCCACATTCCCTGAAAAACACCATCCCCTTTCTGCCAGAGGGACCCTCGCCCGTCACATTCCTCCTCTGTCTCACAAAGGCACTGAGATACCAGCTCACCCTCTGCCGCCCACAGGCCTTAAATGGCTGCAGCCTGCCTCTCCACTGTACCTGCCACCAGAGACACCAGTTCCCCCCTGCCCCAGCTCTGTCCATCCCCACGTATTCTGGGACACCAGACTTCTGTCCATCATGCTTCAAGAGATGCTGGCCTCCCACTGCCTCCCATGCTCCCTGACAGACATCCTCCCAGATCCCAGCCCTTTTCCCAGAGAGCCCCCTCATAACGCTCCGTGAAATCAGTTCCTGCACTGCACTCTTCTGTTCCCCACGGCCCCTCAAAGTCCTGGGCCCTGCCGGAGAGCCGCCAGCACCCCACCCTCCCCCCCACTGCCACAGGGGGGTGCTGCTCCTTCCCCAGGCGTTTAGCGTCTTTTGCTGGTCTTGTAGAGTTAAATGTTTCTCATTCACTTTTTATGAAAGTTGTGGCCTTTCCTCTCTGAAATTTGGTGCACTTGGTGGGTGTCCAAGAACTGGAAATATTTCCCAGGAAGTCAGCTGTAAATAGAATATTCTAGAGTGATGTGAGGTGCTCTCTTCCATTGTGCTAATTCCCTCTCTTTTATTCAACTCCTGTCAGTTCAGAAATTAACGTAGAGAGTAATTTACAAATATACAAATGCAGCCCACTTCCGCACACTTCCCAGTCCCTGTGCTTGATTTTAAGAGAGAAATTACCACCTGAAGCTTCCACAACACACTGCCCTTAAATCCCCCCAGTGCTGTGATGAAGGACAAGAGAAGCAGGACCAGCTAAATCTGCTGCTGCCACCACCAGTGACGGCCCTTGAATGCTCCTGATTGCTGAAACATAGTGAGGTCCCACTTGCCAGAGATGACCCTAAATCCACAGTTGCTGCTACCGCTGCCAGAAACAGCCTTTGGACCCTGCAGTGCTGCATAAGGGGGGAAGATGCTGCTGCCAAAGCCTCTCCTGCAGCTGCTGGTGCTGTCGTCCTTGAGCTCGTCCTTGCTTCAGGAGGACAATGAGGGCCCTTTGCCAGGGGCCAACCTGAAGCCATGTCTCCAGGAGTTGCCCAGGAATCTCCCTGTGGTTTGAGAAAGACAGTGCAGGCGCTGCTCCCAGAAGCCGTCCCAGCACAGCTGCTGCTATTGCCAGAGATTCTCCTTAGATGAGAGCCTGGGGGGGAGCTGGAAGAACAGCTGAGTAAGCGGACCTGGTGGTGCACAGTTTTGTTTGTTCCCGATCCCATTCATTTCTGACTATACAACAGGCAGGCCCTGGTACATTTCTCTTCCAGAGGTTTATAGAGTTTCTGGCCAGGGAGCTCCAGGGATGAAAGACAGAAACTGGGTTCTCTGACTGTGTCTCCTTGCAAGACAGTCTCCCCCAGGAGGATGTTTGACGAGAGTCACTGAAAAAGAGGTCAAGAGACACTGATGATGAAGAGAACACAAGGTCAGAGTTAAGGCCATCAGTAGTGAGAATATTCCTTCTCTCCTCCCTGTTCTTAGGCCAGTGCTGAATAGGGTGAGGAAGGCTGTGCTTGGCCTGTACGTCGCGTGCTCTATGCACAGATGAAGATTTTGGACAATAGTGGCAAAACGGCAGCGCTTCCCCGTCCCCAGAGGCAGCACACAGCCTGCAGTACAGTGCTCAGAACGGCACCATAGAGTCTGGCAGGGGATCCTGGCAGAGCCGTGCGGCAACTTCCAGTCATGGAGTCTCGCTGGCTTGTGTGGCACCCAGACTTTGCTCAACCCTCAACCACATTGGCAATTGCAAGGAGCCCCTGGAGCCTGACAAGCACAGTATAAAGTTCGAGGCAGCCACCTTCATCTTTAATGTGGATGTGGCCCTTGGAGACTGCAGGTCCCAACATCCAGTGTTCTGAGCAGCAAGGAAACATGCCAGTACCATGAAATAGCTGTGAGGTGAGCTAACTTCTGAGTTACCTTGTGATAGCTCCCAAGGCAACATGAGCCGTCATACGGTAGCCCCACTGGAGTGCCAGGCTTGCGTTGGCTCACGGAAGGCTTATGAAGAGCTTGCAATTGAAGGACGCTCTCTGGACACCACAGTGGAATCACTGTGTGACATGCATTATCACAAGACAACTCCAAAGTTAACTCCTGATCCCTGAGTTCCTTGATCAGTGAGCGGTAGGCCTAGTAAGTCATAGCGAGCTGTGAAAAGGCAGCTGGAGACCTAGATCCTAGCACCAGAGGCTGAAAGCAAAGCCCTACAGGGCGAACCTCACCTGTTACATGTACAACATTAAAACATATGTTTAAAATGGCATTCTCGTTTAATGTCCTTGTGTCATGTGACTCTGGCCGTGGCCATCCAGTCTCATCAGGGTTGTGCCATGTCTCATTGGGTGTAGTGAACCTGGACCTAAACCTCCCACCTCTGCTGATCAGCTGTGCTGTGACAGTGGTCATCTGGACCTCAAGGCGTATCTGTGAACAAGTGTTCGACTCAAGCCAGGATTGTTCAATAGTGTCGACACAGTTTCCATTTTAAGCGCCAGCTAATTCAGCGGAGAATCCAGGTTAGAGGGTTCTCTGCACAGGTTTTTGGTTCTTATGTCTAAGCAACAACAGAACATGCCAGATGTATCATTTGAAGCAAATTTTTAGATGCAAAACTGAGTTTTTCAGGTGCTGTTCTGGAAACCCACAACTGCTTTGTATTTCTACAGATCTGAAAGAGAGAGAGAAGAAAAATAAGCCCTTTAGGCATTTAGCTCCTAGGGTAAAGCTACCTCTTTCTATATAAACTCATCAATTAATTCTGTTTCAGTCAAATGGTGTAACATTTCTGGTGTAAGCTTTCCACCGCTGCAGTTACAACCCCCTGTTTCCTTGTAGGCTTTTTGTCTCCTCATTGTGTCTAAACTCATGCACAAAAAAGAACTGAAGTTTCATTCTACAGCCAGGGCAGATTCCTATGGAGAGCTGATTCAGAGGCTCAGGTTTGGTGTTTGTCAAGTCACAGATGAAATTAGATCCATTTTTCTCAGGCCCTTTCCTAATGGGGATCCCCTGGTTTATAGGTACAAACGGCACAACCACTTCTACTCCTGTTTGGAGAGAACGTGGCCTTTCCAGGTCAGGGTCTGAATCCAGTGCAGGAGTACAGACAGGAGTGCCAGAATTAGGTGAAGTGAGAAACTAAATTCCCCCCTAGCCCCTCAGGAAGGTGGTCCCCCTAGGCTGGGAATAGGGTCCAGTGATGAAGTAGAACAGAGAATGCCAGTATTAGGTGAACAAATCTGTGTTCCCCTCCCTCCCCAGGAATAGGTGGTCCCTCTGCCTCCTGGCGGGGCATGTGGGCTTAAGGAGTATGGGAAAAGCCTGCGATCAGTTGAGCTAGAAACTGGGGCTCTGTCGAGAGCTGGATTGTGTTGGTGGAGCAGGATGCAGTACTGTGAGAGTTAGTGCTGAAGAACATCCCACCCATTCAGCCGTGCTCTCTTCTTCTCACACGGCTGGATCCTGCACCATTGAAAATGGGGCAAAATTCCAGTTGACTTCAGCGGAAGCAGAATGGGTCCCATATTCCCTTAGAGTCCATCCTTCACTTCAGGAGAGCCCCCAATGTTTGGCAATGTGGAGAGGCCCCTATTCATGGGGGCACACTTCAGTGTGATCACCTTAGCACTACATTTCAATTAGACACCCATGGCTGGCCCGTGCCAGCTGACACGGGATAAGGGGCTGTTTAATTGCTGTGCAGATGTTCTGGCTCGGGCTGCACCTTGAGGTCTGGGACCCTCCCACCTCGCAGGGTCCTAGAGTCCGGCTTCCAGCCCAAGTCCGCCAGGACAGGCCAGCCGTGGGTGTCTAATTGCAGTGTAGACATAACCTCTGTGATCTGAAACTCAGTGTGGCCCAGCCCTCCCCTGCCTGGTGTGTGTCAGAGGGATAATGCCTTGCTCGTGAGCATACCCAAATGGTAGGGAAATTGACCAGAGATCAAGCTAGAGTGTTAAGGAAGCCATCACTAGGTAAGAATGTTGAAACTCGTCTTACCTGCAAACTTGCTGGGTGCTGGTATGTTGTTTTCCATTGGTCCCTAAACTACGCCACCATCCAAAGGTGTTTTCAATTAGGCGGATGCTATGGCGTTCCTGAAACCAGTCTCTGTCTCAGCCGTTGAGGTTTCCCTTCTAGACCTGTCACTGCAGACAGCAATAGAACGTAATAGCACATGCCCTGTAGGGACACAGCTGTGGAGACGGGGTATCTGGAGAGCATGAGCCGTGTTTCTGGGTTAGTCAATGAAGAACTAGTGATTCGTGTGGTAGTCTCCCCGCAAAGAAATTAGCCCTTTGATCCTGAGCAGACACACTAATCTGAAACCAATCAAAGACTTCCCCCCCCCCTGCAAAAATGGGTGGGTTTGTGTTTTTTAAATGTTGATGTGCATTGCCTACAAGGAGACAGGGGCATTGTGGGTAATAAGTCTCAGCATGTGTTCATATCACAGCAAGCACAGCTGGCTTCACCTCATCTGATCACTAACGTACTAATCACAGCTCATGCACCCATTTCTCTGACGAGTGAGTAGAAGAGCAAACCTTGACTTCAGCTCATTTATGCCCACTGGGTTTTCACATAGGAATGAGTATCTCAAATGTGTTACCTACACATCGGTAAGAAACATACCCATGCCCCTGACAGATTATTTCACTGTCAAAGTGGCCAGAAAAAGCAGGAATTAAACCTTACAAAGCTTCGCCTCCCTGTTGATTTCAGCACTGAGATGAAGTTTTGTTTCATACAAATTATTGCCTAGGTAGAGGGGAATAGAGTCTCTGCTCCAGTGAGAGGGCTGTTCCTGCCAACTTTACAACTGGAAATGAAGGTCGCAAAAAGGAAGCTAAAGGAATGCAGGACTTTCCCGCTTCTAGATCAGCCTCCAAAGAGCCACATTTCAGCTGTAAGGCTGCGGTCAGTGAACAGGTTGCCAAGCAGAAGATAGAAGCAGTCGACATAGAAAGCTCCCTGCAAGCCAGCTTAGAGTGGCTCTGTAGGAGTCCCTCCATGTTCACTCAAACTCAATGTGTAGGTATATTAAGAGATTGGCTTGAAGAGTCCCAGAGGTTGCATACATGGGGAGTAGAAAAAGCCCCTCTCTCATCAGGAGAGGCTGGGCCTTCTAGAGGAGGGTTGAGGTCTACTGTGGAAGACCTGTGAGCAGTGAAGTGCTTAAGGATTAGACCCGAATTCCCTTCTCACCACCAAGGGCAGAGCTGAGGCACACAGGTGGGGCAGTAAGCAATGTTGTGGTAACATTCATGGTTATCATGGATGTTGTGTTTATAAGTCTCCTATTCCTAATGCAGATTTGCTGTTGTCCATGGTTTCGATTGAAATACAGTTTTTGGTTCCTATTTCTCCCTGTTTCACCACTCCGCAGATTGTGACCAAGAGACACAGCAGTGTCAGGTGTCAGAAGGACTTTCACTTGACTTACGGGGGTTCTGCAGTCATGTCATGGTGTTTGAAATTGCCCAAGAAAAGCTAGGGAAGCCGTTTCATGCCCAGACCTTCTTACATTAAAAGAATGGGAGGGACATTTTTCAAAAAGAGCTTGGAAGTCCTCTTGCTCTTCTACTTCATTCTAGCAAGCATAGCAAAGTTGTTACTGTGACATGCAGCTGGGACGGCACGCTCTTTAGAAACCCACAGATGTTCACTAGGGGAATGGCCACAGTACTTTGTAAGCCAGACAGATGTGTTTGTGGGGCTCGCTCTGTGCACTGACTTTGGGTTGCTCTGCAGCTTAATAAGGATCTGGGGTAGCCTCCCCCAATGCAAGCCTCACTCGATCCTGGCTTTTGTGTACTGCATTGAGTGCTAGCCAGTACATTTCACTTGCTGTCTCTCATTTGGCAGAAGACAGTTATGTCTGAAACAATGTTACTGATTAAATTGCTTGTTTCTCTCCCTCTGGAGTCTGATGCAGTCAGGAGAGCTATATGTTCAGTACAATGTTCTTGTGAACTTTGTTCCATTATGAGTGCAACCTCTTTCCTTGTAGAAACTTTTAATTAATCCAAGGCTAAGCCCCTGTGTTCATAGCACCAATACCAGATTGAAATATTGACTGAAGCTCCTGATACAGTGAGCAAAACTTCAGGAAACAAAGAGGTTTCTGGAAATGTAATTCAGAGAGAGGAAGAGTTTCAGTTAGGGAGAGAGATGTGGTGAGCTGTGTTCTCAACCAGGTTCCTGTCCTCTCAGATCCATTGGGGAGCGACTTGACTTTGGAATATACAAAGGGAGTGGTTAGGAGTTCCTCTTAGGAGTTAGACAGAAGCAGGATTCCACTGGGATGAGAGCAGACAACTCTCCTGAGCTTTCCCTGACACTCAGTCTGGCCCAGCTATTTTCTGGAAACCAGATGTCGAGCTCAATCTCATTTTCTGAAGACAAATTCTTGGCGTCCCTGGGTGGGCAGGAAAAATCTACAATTTATTGCAGGCTCTCAGGTAGGGATTAAACCAAACTTCCATACCCAGAGAAGCTGGGGTTGTCCCCTTTGGGAAATAGTAGCTCTCTCTCAAGGGCACATTAACAGTCTATTGGCCATTAGTTCTAGTTACTGTTCTCACAACTGTCAAAAATCAAACCACTAAAGCAAATTTCTGGTTCAGTCAGATAAAATGTTGAATTGTATTTACCGCTCTCATTCTCTTGTTCTTTCTGTAGAGCATTCTCTCTCATGCACGTGTTCTTTCTCCCTCTCTTATTCTCCCCTCCTCCCGTCTTTCTCTATTCCCCATACTCTCCTTCCCCCCCACCCCACCCCCGTTCCCTACTCCCTATCTTTAGGAATACCACTGTCAGATTGTCTCCGGCTTTGGCTGTTGAATTCATGTGATTATGAATGTCCCATTTTCTCTAGTAAATGCAGGAATGTGAACTCAATGAATACTGAACTGGCTCCCCGAATCCTTTTGGTTCCAATCACCTGGATCCCTTTCAACATCTCCCCGAGAACCACACACAGCCCCCTCTGGTCTGCTGCGTCACAGTAAACATCAAACCCAGTCAGAGCATCCAAGCCTCACTCATGCCACTTGCAGACCTCAAACCCTTTCTGTTCTGCATTGTCTCTGGAAATGAGGGGCTGGTGTACATACACCAAACCAGAGAGAGCTGGTGCCCAGCCCTGGGGGATGCACCAAACCATTTGATGTCAGGCTTATGCCTGATACCCGGCAGTGAAAGAGCTGTGAGGGAGTCACCAAACCCTGCAATGCTAATCAATTATAAGTGTAGTACTTAGAGAATTGCTTTTCTACCATAGACTTTAGCGCATTTCTGTGAGATGGGGAGAAGGCCCCACTTCAGTAGAGCAAGGACTGCCCACATATTCGCAGTTGGTCATTCTCCTCAGCATCTTCCGCCCAGCGGAGACCTCTGCAATGGGAGGGAAGTGTGAGGAGCCAGCCCTTTGGCCCAGCATGGGTTTCTGGGAGTCGCAGTGGTTCTGGAATGGTTTGGGATGAAGTCTGTTCATTCTCCGTGTTGTTATTGCGCCCCGGACTGATGCTAACATTCTCTCTCATTGCCTCTCTTCCTGCTCTCACATCTGCATGTCCGCGCTGCTCTGTCTAGAACTGCCTCAGGCCTCAGGAGGGTGGGCGAGTTGTGTAAGTGAGCATGCTCTCATCTCATAGCAAACCCATGTTGTCCTCCCTGTGCTGCTCTGTGTGTCACGTGCCAGTCACTCTCCCTTCTTGTCCCACAACCCTTGGGATGTGGGAGAGGAGGGAGTGGAGCTTGCTGTGAACTGTGAACTTCAACCCTCCCCTCGCCCTCTTGTGCCCAGTAGCATGTCTGTGTCCCTGTGCTGTGATATTATGTGCCGCTGGTTTCTAGGAGGAAACTGAGGAAATTCCCTTCTGGCTTTGACATGGTTCAAACTATGGCTTGAGAGAGCGCTCCCGCTCGAAATCACTGCTCCCAGGGGGACAGCCAGCAGAGAATGCACAGGGGCGGGGGGCAATTTCAGGTCACTCTGCAAGTTTTCAATCAAGCATTCACATTTGTAAGGTTTCTGGAAAAGGCAGAGACTGAATTAGCTGGCAGCTCCTCCACAGCCAGCATTTGCTCCTCCTGCACCTTTCCCAACAGCTCCCTGAGAGCTGACCACATTCCCTTTGTCAGAGCTGGAAGAGCTCAGAGCCCCAAATGTCTTTTCCTTTAAGTACACGTTTCCCTGCCCTAGGACGTCTTTAGCTCACTGCCTGGGCCCTGGAGCAGACTCTCGGGTGAGAGGTGGTTGTGAGATGGGGAAAGTAGCATTTTATCCTGTTTCAGCTCCTGAAATAACATTTCTAGGCGTGGGACAAAATGCCAGACAGAGAAGGAGGACATTGACAAGCGAATGGCTGATCAGTTTAATGTCGCTACCTGGCAGGAACAGGCAGTAGGGCCCTAAGCAAGGAAGTTCATGCACTGCAGAGTGACAAGAAGAAAATCCCAAGCATGAGCTGAATGTGACTGGCCAGAAGGTGACGTGGGGCCTTGAGTAGGCGAGGGAAGCTTTGAATTGTGACGTGCTCCAGAGTCCAGGGGGCCAACCCAGTGAATTTCCCCAGAGTGCATGCCTCACTGTGTTCCAGTTGTGCGACTGCTGTGTCTGTCTATCCCTCTGTCTCTCACCAGTAGCATAAATCAGAGTCCAGCTCACTACCTGTGTGCTGCCTCCATGTGTGAAGGCAGCTCCAGAGCACAAGCGAAGTTCTGCACAGACTCATGTTGGTTTTTACTTGTCTCATTTTCTGCTGATTGCTGAAATTCCAAGGCTGCCTCCCCATCCCAGTGTCCAGCCGTGCTGGGCCAGAACCCCGGGGCACCCATGGCAACACCTAAGGAATCTCCCATCCCCATCCCTGTCCCGCCGTGCTGGGCCAGAACCCCGGGGCAACCAATGGCAACACCTAAGGAATCCCCCATCCCCATCCCTGTCCAGCCAGACACACAACTCACCTCCACAGGGACCAGAGATGCTCCATCCCCACAGTCTCTGATGCACAGGAATTCTTAACAGAGATGTAGGAAATGCTGAAGACCATCTGCCTCTGGGCTGCCTACAAAGCAGTTTTAAAGCCCTTCAGCCCTCGAGTGTACCAGGAGACCCTGGCTGATAAGTGTGTGTGAACGAATCTCGTTCAGTGTGTCCATGGCCAGCGAGGGAGGGTCCTCCTCAGGTCAGAGTTCACTCCACATGTCCGTGTTTTCATGCATTCAGTCCTGTTGACTCTGTGACTGGTGTTACACAATGTCTGAGTGTTTAGGGCATTATCGTGTGGACTCAGGAAAAACGGGGCTCCGGCATCCAGATGTGGAGCCAAACATTTCTCAAAGTTCCAAACTGAGGCAGGCACCCTGGACCTCCCCCATCCTGATGCTACAGGGAGAGAGGAGGGGTCTGAACACAGCTGTTGCTTAGACCCTTCACTTCCACACACCTCCTACTCCCAGAACATTGCAAGCCTGCTGGCAGCACCAAGGACGTTAGAAAGCATCAAAGTGGTCAGCTTTGCTTGGAGTGGATGGAGTTGGTGGCATCCCCGTCCAACTGGTGGTTACCTTGTCGCTGTCCCATTGAACAGGAGATTCAGGCAGTGCTTTGATCTCTCTCTCACACACACACACACACACACACACACACACCACGTGACTGAACATGAGTGTCAGCTGTTGTTTCCACTACACAGCCCTGTTTGTTTATGTGAGACTTTTTTGGGTGTTGTTTCTTCCGAGCCCAGCATCCCCATCTTACTGTGAGCATAAGCTTCAAGCAGTCCTGTGTGTCAGCCCCATCCAGTTGTTCATGAGCTTTGAACAATATTTTGTCTCTGCCCCACAGCCCCATCTATTGCTCATGAACTGCAGACGGTGCTCAGGCACCACTCCAAGAGGGTGAAACCTTTGGCTGTTTCTCATCATGGTGCCATATCCCATCCAAGTGCTTCGTACATGAGCTTCATACAAAGCTTAGTCTCCATCCTACTGCCTCATCCTTCTGAACATGAGCATGATTTCTGTGCTACCCAATTCTATGGGAAGAGCCCCTTAATAATAATCCGAGTTTCTTCTTTGAGTGTCCTCTGCATATTCCCACTTTTGGGATATATGTCGACTGGTGTCACTGAACGGTGCAGCCTTCTACTAGTAATGCCTGTTCGAGTGCTCATGTCCCTCTCCCAATGCCACCCCCCCACCCCGGCTTTGAGCACATTCTGAGAGTGGAGCTATAAAAGAGGATGTGGCAGTGGTGACCTCAGTTCCTTCCAGTCACTGGCCATGCGTAGATGTGAACCTTCTTGGGAATCAAGATCCTTACCAAGATGTCTTACTTTTTTAATCGTTAGATAGTTAGGTGTAAATAGACTGCTATTCATCTTCTTTAAACATGAGGGTAGCTAACTGCATAGCCAGTTTCACCTGTAGGACAAGAGTTCACTCTTCACCAAGAATCCACCTGATGAGCATTGCAGACTGATAATGCCCCCTATTAAGGAGGACCATAATGGTGCTGAGCATGCACTGAGAGCACCCTTTGTTGTCTCTGATGCATCTTCAACATTGATAGCTGCAGCGATAACTATCTGAAGACAAGCATGGCTATGCTCGTCCGCTCTTCCCTACCTAACAAGGTCAAGGAGTGAAGATCGTCTGCTTGAAAGGGATAGACTTTTTAGCTCTAAAATGGATGGAGGATTGGAGAAAATGAAAGAAACAAGAGCAACAGCTAGCTCTCTGGGTCTCTTGTAACCTTTCAAGAGAATAATTCTTACAGCTGCCTTCAGATATCGAAGGCTATATTATCCACCTTATTCTTCATCTTCATATTTCAACAAAGGCAGACAACACTACCAACAGCAACAGCAATCCTCTGCTTCTCAGCAGCAATATAAAGGATGTCCCTTTAAATCCAAGCTGAGACAAAAGAATTCATCCTCCACTTCTTCTTTCCTTACAGTTAAACTTCAGCTTTGACATGAAGATCAAGAGCCACAAACCCAGCCTTAATTCTCTTCCCCTAACAGTTGGAGAATGTTTATGCCATTTGGACACTATAATTTTGGACACTATGAAACACAGTTTTACAATCCAGTTTGAGAACCTCCCTCCAAACCAATCTCCCCTGTCAGGACCCCTCTTACAACTCAGTGTTAAGAACAAAAATGAATGCTCCACTAAGGGAGAAAGTAGTAGAAGAGGTTCCAGCAAATCTAAGAAATCGGGATTTCTACTCCTGCTATTTCCTTATTCCTAAGAAAAATTGAGGTCTTTGTCCAGTCCTGGATCTGAAGAAGCTAAACCGATAGATCCAAAGGTTTCACATCAGAAAGTTAACTCTAGGATCCATTACCCTCTCTTGGTCCTATCTAGATTGGTTTGCTGCGCTCTATCTCAAAGAATCTTACTTTCATATTTTGATAAGCCCAACACATGGGAAGTACCTTAATTTTGCCATAGGTCATTTCCAACACGGGTGTTGCCCCTTTGACCTTTCTACTGTACCCCAAGTCTTTACAAAATGTCTATCTGTACTGGCAGCTTTTCTGAGAAGATGGGATTTTTATTTTACCATATTTCAATGATTGGCTCCTAAAAGCAGCTGCCAAAGATGAAATGAAGGGAGTCACTCAATTCACATGCTCTCCATTAGAAAGGTTGAGATTTTTGATAAACGAAAAGAAATCCCTATTGACATTTCTCACAAAGTATCCTCTTCATAGAGGCACTTGACTCCAGAATGGCGAGAGCTTACCTTCCAAAGGAGAAACTCCTCAAGGTGAAATCTACCATTCAGTCTCTACTTCAAAGTCCATCTCAGAATGTAAAGTTCTTCCTCTCCCTACTGGGTCTCATGGCATCACCGCATATGTTACCCCTTACGCAAGACTAAGAATGAGACCCGCCCCTTCAGCACTGATTGGCAAGAAACTTCAGACCTGCATTACAGGATATGAATCTAATACTTAACATTCCAACAAGCTTCCAGAAAGCTCTTTTGTGGTGGATGAACCAGTAATACGTATGGAGGGGGCGTGAATGTCAACCTTCCCTCTCCTTTCATGATAATTACAACAGATGCCTCTAAAACAGGATGGGGTGAACACCTCAGCAATCATTTAACAAGAGTTCTCTGGAATCAGAAAGGTGACCCTCTGGCTATCCGTTTCCTGGAGTGAAGAGCAACTCATTTGGCACTCAGATCTTTCCTTCCTCAGGCGCAAGGATCTGTGGTTCAAATGGCCATGGACACTATGACAGCAATGTACTATGTGAACAAACAGGGAGGAGCCCACTCCTCACAGCTTTGCAAGGAGGCTTTGGAGATTGGTGTATTCTTCACCAGAATTGTCCAGTAGCTCTGCATGTGGCATGATCTCTCAACCAGTTAGCAGACCAATAAAGTAGAGACTCTTCCCAGATGCAAGAATGGTACTTCTTCAAGACTGTGATCCAGGACATTTTCTCTCTTTGGGGTGCTCCAAAAATAGACCTGTTTGCCACAAAATTCAACACCAAGTGCCATTGCTTTTGTTAAAAAGTGAGCATATACTTCTGCTCTTGAATAGATGCATTCCTCCGCAGTTGGGGTACAGATCTAATATATGCTTCCCCACCATTCCCTTTAAGTTTGAAGGTTGAAGGACTCAGCAAGGACTATATTTATCACCTCTGCATGGCTGAGACAACAGTGGTACATGGACTTGCTCCTTCTTTCCAAAGGGAACTGCAGATGCTTACCTGTGTCTCCAGACCTTCTGTTATAGCAGCATGGGAAAGTGTACAATCCAGATCCACTTTCACTGCATCTAACAGCGTGGGCACTAGGGCTCTGACAGAATTAGAGAATTGTTCTCTACAGATGTACATGTTTTACTTAACTCTAGAAGATGGTCTAGGAAATGTTACCATTTAAAATGGAAAAGATTTTCACTATGGGTATCTGTTAAGGATATTGATTCTGAGTCAGCTCCTATTCAATCCATATTAAAGTATTTGCTGTTTCTAAAGAATAAGGGTGTATCTGTTACATCACTCATGGTACATTTAGCTGCAGTTGCAGCTTTTTATATACCAGTAGATAGTCAATCTATATTCTCGCATGATGATATTGAGGTTTCTGAAAGGCTAAATCGTTATCCCCTGTGAGACAGCCTGTTCCCTCATGAGATCTGGACTTAGTGCTATCAGACTTTGTCTCCACCCTTCAAACTTTGACTTCTTGCATCTGACTAAACTGCATTTGTTATAGCGATAATGTCAGCCAGGAGGCTTAGTGAACTTCATGCCTTAATGACTCACCTTCCAGTTACAATTTTTCATAAAGATAAAGTAGTTCTTCATCCTCACCAAGAATGTATACAAAAAATAATTTCTTATTTCCCTGTCAGTCAATCCAGTACTCTTCCAGACCACATTCAAATAAGGGCAAGTTAAAGCTACACTGTTTGGATGCTAAGACTGTTACATTTCTATTTCAATAGGACAACAGATTTTTGATCTTCATGCAAGTTCTTTGTTTTATGCATGGATACCTGTAAACAGCGGCGTATTATCGCCTAGGCCAACAAGGCCTAGGCCTACGGCGGCAAATTTGCGGGGGCAGCAAATTTGCTCCCCCCCCCCCCCGGCCCCGCCCCAACTCCACCCCTTCCCCAAATCCCCGGCCTGCCTCCTCCCCCGGGCGCGCCACACTTCCCTCCTTCCACCTCCCTCCCCTTGCTGTGCGAAAGCGCCGGGAGGGAGGGAGGAGAAGCGAGTTGCGGCGCGCTCAGAGGAGGAGGCGGAGCGGAGGTGAGCTGGGGGCCGGCGGGCGCGGGGAGTAACCCCGGGGGGGGCAGGGAATCGCTCCCCACCCCAGCTCACCTCCGCTCCACCGCCGCCATCCCCCGAGCGCGCCGCAAGTCCCCTTCTCCCCCCTCCCGCCCAGGCTTGCCGCGGGGGAGCGGAGGTGAGCTGGCGGGGGGGCGGCAATTTTTTCAGGGCCTAGGGGCGGCAAATTTTTTAATCCGCCCCTGCCTGTAAATGAAATCCCATTTCCACACAAACTGATCTCGCTGGGTCAGACTGTGTATAGTAGAAAAGGGATAAAAATGCCTCATGGGCTCCCTTGCTCTGCCGAGAGCACACTCCACGAGAGCAGTGGCTGCTTCTGTCACATGTTTCTAGCATGTCCCACTAATTGAAAATTGTAAAGCAGTCCCATGGAGTTGAATACAAATGTTTACCAAGTATTATGTGTTAGATATCACACCTTAATCAGATGTCCAGTTTGGTAGCTTGATACTGCCTTCCTTGTTCTAATATATACTGCTGGCTACACTGTCCCGAGAATGGGAATTTGCAGAGGACACTCAGAGAAACGAAGGTAACTTACTTGTCACCAAGATTCTTCGAGATGGACTCTGCATATTCACACTCCTTCCCCTTCTTCCCCCTTCTGCGGAGCTGTAACTCCTCAAGACTCTACACTAGCAGTGGGAGGAATTGAGGCAGCAACTGCCGCTATGCCCCGTTTTCTAGCATCCTGCTCACTGAGGGGAGGTGCAGGAGGGGGCACGTGAGTGCTCGAATAGGCACTACTAGCAGAAGGCTGCACCATTCAGTTGATGCATATCCCAAGAGTGGAAATGTGCAAAGTCCATCCCAAAGAACCTTGGTTACAAGCAAGTAACCTTCATTTACCTTTTGAACTGGGGCTGTATAGCAAGGACTCTTCCCGTAAGCAGCACAGACAGGAGGCAGGCATTGCTCATATATAAAGCGCTTTATGAAGATGTAGTTCCACTTAATATTTAAAAAAATAAAATAGTGTATCATCATAAGATAAGGGGCAGAGTCCAGGTTGTGTATTCAACCTTAACATTTGCTTCGCCTGACTCCTGCTTAGCTGTGCAGCCTTAACATTGCCTTATTGTAACTTTTTGCATTTAATTTCCTAAGTTTTTTAAAGATAGAAACTTTTAAAAAAATAATAAAAAGGAGGGGAGGGGAGGAAAAAGGCCCAATTCTAAAACCAACCAGGACCAGTCAACACAGATTCCCGGGTGTCTGCTAGTACTGAAGACTAGGTACGCATTTCCAGACCTGCGCATGTCCATGTCCATACTACACCCTGTGAGGGTGCCTGTCAGCAGTGTTAAAGCATTCCTGGGCAAAATTTTGCTCTCACTTGTACCTATGTAAAGCCAGCCTGATTCCACTGAAGTCAATGGATTTACTCCAGATTTACACCAGTGTAACTCAGAACAGAATGTGACTCATATAACTTTAAAACGTCAAAACCAGATTTCCCTAAACATGGCTTAGCACTTCCATGTCAGTGAGATTTACAAAACAAGCTAGGCTTGAAGGAAATCAGTCCAGTAGCTTGAGTGCTACAATCATTTATGTAAGCAAACCAACTGGCTCCTGTTACCCAGCTTTGAAATATGCTGACTTTCTGAACTGTCTCCCATTGAGTGTGCACCTCCTGGCTTAATGAAAAATAGCTATTGCACGTGCTCAGTGCACAGTTTTGCTTCATTTAAGCCATTCTTTTCAAACCAGCTGAAGTGCCTACTCATTCCTAAGGACTAGATCCAATTGCAGGTGTCAGACTTTGGCCATTTTGGGTGTTCCAAGATATGGTTAGAATTTTCAAAGCAACAAAAAGTGTATTTTTCCACACTTATCACTCAAATGCAGATAAAGGGATTTTAATGAAACTCCCTAGACAAAGTGGACACAAACAAGGAGTTTCAGCTCAGTGTCTCGGGTAAATTTCTCAGAAGTATCTTAGCGTGTGAAAAAAGGAGGCTAGAATGGAAGCTGTTTTGCAACCTTAATGTACAGTTCTACCCTCCTAATGCAGCCCCCTGTCCAGGGCCATCTGACTGCCCCCCCTCACAGGAGCTTCTGGGTACCAATATGCCCTCTTCCAGGACCAGCCAACTGCCCACATAATGCAGCTCCTCTAGGGATCAATATAACAACCCTCAAAATGCATCCCTTTGGGAACCACCTGACCTACCTTGAAGATGATACAGTGGCTGCCCATAAGCAAAGGAAACAAGCTCCAGAGAACAGGTAAATATACAGCTGGGTGTCATAGACGGGGACATAGGTGGTAAGACCTAGTGGTCAGAGCAGGAGTCAGAAGCTAGGAAGCAGAGACCGAGTCAGGAGTCAAGCCAAGAAGGAGGTGTAGAAGCAGGGTCTGGAACAGGTCAGGTGGTCAGGAATGGGACAAGAAGGCAGAAATCAGGAATAGGGTAAGGCCCAGGAGTCAGGCAAGAGGCAGGATCCAATGTAGCAGCCAGCCAGGAATTCATCTAGTTGTTCACACAACTTCCTGTGCCTCCCGGCTTATATAGTGAGTCTGAGGTAATTGGAGAAGCCAGACGTCTCCTCCAATTGGGAGCTTTGTGGACGGTGACTATGGTAAGCAAGGTTCTACCAGCCCATACTTGCTGCTGGTACTAGCAAGCTGCTGGGTGGTGGCTGTGGTCTGGGGACCTGCAGACCCAGGTTCAGGACCCATGATCCTTCACACTGGGGCAATTGATGATTCAACCCCAGCACAAGAAACTTCTAGTTTCCCTGGAGTAGCGTGTCAGCACAGGACCCGCTCTGGGGATGCACCCACGCCAAAGCCTCTGGAAAGCTGTGACTGTTGGGGCTGCATACACACGTGTACTACCAAATGTTCTCGCAGAGGTTCTATAGCCACATGGCCCACCACTACCCCTTCTCTTTCTAGCCACCAAACAGCCAGGTTGGAACTTCCTTGCTCCCCTCCTAACACACATTGCCCTGCCTCTGTCAGGCCTGTCTTTGTATTTCTAGTTAGTACTTTAGATGGCATGAGAGAACCTGTTATTTGGAATCAGGTAATTCCCACTGCCCCATTCCCTTGTTGCTATCACCCTCACCAATGAGATGGTCTCAGAGAATGGCTCTCCTGGCTGACTATTTCAGGACAGGGGCATCTGATAGAATGTGTGTCAGCGTGTCAAACGTTTGCTGGTGGGGAACTGCCCAGTTCCGCTCAAAATCCTGCCTTGTGAGCTGCGGTATGGCCTCCACTCCTGGACAGAACATTTCTCATTCCTGTGAAGTGCTGTCTCCCTTTCACATCCAGTGAAGCTGACGTGTCTCTGACTGCCTTGGTCTTGCTGGGATCTGCTTTCAGCCCCGCTGGTGTGAGCAAGCATTGCATGTACATCACTTCTCGCTGTGAGATGATTTTTTTTCTGGGATCAGTTTTACATTCTTGTCCCTGCCTAGCCATAGAAAAGCTTGTAGTTTTCTCTCATGGTCTCATTCAGTTTCTGTACCATTGCTCCCTTCGCCTGCAATGGGGATATCATCTGCAGTTATTTTCCACCTGGGCAGTCCTTCCGGCATTTGGGAGAGTTTCGCTGGAACACCTCTGGTGCTGGGCTTGTCCCCATCTGCATGCACAGCCATCTATAGCCACCTAATGCTGTTGCAAAGGGTGTCAGCATGCTGGACTCTTATCCAGGCAGGTGCGCCATTCCTCCCCTCACAGACCATGAAGATGCTGGCGTTGGAAAGTGCACGCAACATGTCATCAATTGTGGACAGTGGCTGTTGGCATCTTTGCAGTGCCCAGTCCAGTGAATTTGGGCCTGAAGTCCCCTTTACCACCACCATGCTGCTTCCCCAGCCATACTGGCCTCTCCAGGTGCTGTGCTACCCCTGTTTGCAAACCGAGGTCCCAGGCTCCCACTGCAGAGAACGCACGGCTCAGACGCTGCCACCATGTGTTGTTCGCAGAGAGAAATGCCGAATGCAGATTAAGTTGAGCAAGTGGAACTTTATTAAACTGCGTAGAATTGGAGGAGGGTGAGAGAAGGGTGATCAGAATGATCAAAGCCTGGAAAAACTCTCATAGCGAGAGAGATTGAAAAGATTTAAATTGTTACTTTACAGAGGAGATGACTGAGAGGGGATACCGTTAAACATATATAAAATACTAAATGGTTTAGAGAAGGGAGACTGGGAACTTCTGTTCTTGTCACATAGCACAAGAAAGGGCATACAATGAAACGAAAAGGTGGCAAGTTCATAATAGATGAAATACTTCTTCACAACGCATGATTAAACAGTGGAACTCATTGCCACCGTGTGTCTATTTTAGAAAGGTTCTTATGCCAACCTCATCACCATGGTCTCTGAGCACCTTCCAGCATGCTTTAAGCAACATGACTAACTCCTGTCACATGTGGCTGATGCTCTCTCATCCTCTCCCCAGGGAGAGAATTTGTGTGCAGTTGAGTGGGTTGTTTCGACAGCGTTTTGTTTCACTGAGTTTTCCTTTTTCTTTCTTTTTTTTCTTTCTTTTTTTCTTTATTGTGCATATAAGCTGTCAGTGAGGCCAAGAACTTAGTGAGGTTCCAGAATGGATTGGGCATTTCTATGGCTAACAGGACTAGCCGTCGGTAGGGTAGCTATTTCTAACACATTGTGGCAGGGGTGCATAACTCTGTACTTTAGGGCTTAAAACTCTAATGACTGGAGATCATGATGAGGTCTTCCTGGGGATCGGATTATCCCATATCTGCTACTGGGGGATTCTCAGACCTCCTCTGAAGCAGCTAATGCTGGCCACTGTTGGAGCCAGGCTACTGAACTAGATGGACCACCGGTCTGATCCAGTCAGGCAATTTCTACGATCCTGTGTTGCTGAGGAGACTCTCTTCTAGTTGTAGTTTCCTCAGGGCTGACAATGTCATGCACAAGGTGGTGGAAAACCAGGGAGATCTGCGATGGGAAGGAGGGCCTGTTGGGTGCCAGCGTGGTGGTGGTTGAGGTTAGCATAAGCCATTGTAATGCACCACTCCTTGGCCTGGTGGGGAAGTGTGGCCGGTTTTCTGCATGCCCTTTAATTTGGAAGGGTCAATGAGCCTCTGTGGACAAGCCAGAATTGTGGACCTTTTGAGTTCCAGAGATCTGGGAGAGCTCAGACCACAGCCTGAATGTGCAAGAAAGGGACTAGCCTGTTACACTCTCTATATCAACATCTCATCCAAAGAGCAGGTGTAGGATGTGACCAGCCATATGGGCGGGTGATGACCTGCCAGAGTCCTAAGAAAGCAAGCAACTAAATAAGTTTGGGAGGTTTTGTGTCTGGTGCCTTGTTGATGTGGATGTGGGAGTCCCCCAAGGCAACAAGCCAAGGGTGTTTCATTACCATGGTCACAGTCAGGGCCTTTATGAGCCTTGCAGCCTTTGGCAGTCTGTACCTAAGAACTACGTCAGCGTTAGCTGTGCTTCTGGTTTCCACTGTTAGGTGGCTGGATTTAAATGATTTGGTTTGACGTGTGTCTCTTTTGGATCTAAAGTTGGAGGAGAAGAATCCTGTTCCACCTGCCACCCTGCACTTTCTTGGCTTGTGATGGGCTAAGCAGTCTGGAGGCGACAAGGGGGGCTGGCCTGGGGCTCAGGGTGTCATCCTGCCAGGTCTCATAATGCCGGCTGTATTGTGAGCTTCATCAGTCATAACAGCATAGACTGCTGTCGGTTTGCTGACCACCAATCTTCACTGACCACCATCAGTTTGTGTTCATGTGACTCTGCAGCACCTGCTGTGTGTACGGCCAGGCTCTGAGCAGGGACTAAGCAGTAAATATCTGCCATAAGACATCCTGAATCTGACATGTCTTTTTTCTCTTGGGCCATTCCCAGTTTGGACTGTGATAAGTGATGAGCTGGGTTGAATCAAGGACCCTTCTGAGTGGTGCTGGGTTTCTGGTTCCCAAATGCTGTGATTACAATAGACCCATTTGACACTCAGCTAGCTGAGTCCTCGGAGGAGAGGAAGCTTGGTGTAGTCTGGTCCAAAGGAGTCATGGTTATGGAGAATGGCATGGGAACTAGTGGAAGGTTTTTGCCTTCTTCATGTTCAGCTTAGTCTTCAGTCTATGCAAGTAGGAGCTTCTCTCCAAGTATTCTTCCAGAGTCTTCAATTCCACCAGTAGCCACTGGTCACCCTTGCTGCCAGCCACACAAAGGCTGAGACATGTGGGGGCTTTTGAACATGTTACTCTTTGTGTATTACAAACAAAATATTTCCTTGTATCGGTTTTAAATGTGTTGCCTTTCAGTGTCATTGTGTATCCCCTGGTACTTGCATTGTGAGAGAGGGTAAACAGGAGTGTCAGATCTACCCTCTCCAACGGGAGTGCTGGCCCACGGGATTTCCCCAAAGCCCACTCCCAGGAGAAGGATGCGAGGCAATTAGAACGCCTGGGATGTAAGCGCTGTTCTTCACCAGCTCCTCCGCTAAGTGTGGAAATCATCAGGCACCTCTAGCCCTGTAATGATTCCCTGGCGTGAGATCAGATGATCCCCCTTTCAGATCACTTTGCAGAAGGCCATTGAAGGACAAAGGATGGCCCAACATTCCCTGAAGGCAGCTCTTAACACTTCAGATAAAGCAGCTCCATCTGTTGCTACTGCTGTTACTATGCAGAGAGCAGCATGGCCGCAGTGGCGAAGTCATCCTGCAGGATTGCTGTCTGCAGAGAATACTTACCTTTGGAGGGCCCGGAGTTTTTCAATTCCTGCAGGGTTAGGCTTGGTTCAACTTTTTGATCTTTGAGCGTTTATCAAGCATTCTTCAGGAAGCATCCTGACAGTAGGGTACATCCTTCCAATGTCAGACAGCCCCAGCCTCCTCCATCTACAAACCACCAGAGGGGAGGGATAGCTCAGTGGTTTGAGCATTGGCCTGCTAAACCCAGGGTTGTGAGTTCAATCCTTGAGGGGGCCACTTAGGGATCTGGGGCAAAATTGGTCCTGCTAGTGAAGGCAGGGGGCTGGACTCGATGACCCTTCGGGGTCCCTTCCAGCTCTATGAGATAGGTATATCTCCATATATATAAAACCTTGCAGCAAGATCTAAATCTCAGACCGAAAATAGTGACTTCTCCTTCCACTTCTGGACTCTCATCATTTGTGAAAGAGACTATTTGAAAGCTTCAGAGTGGTTCCTGTGAATTTCTTCATCTTTCCTGTCCCTTTTGAAAACCGTTGGCAGCATGCAGTGAATGGGTTTTTGCAGATCACCGAGAAATGCTTTTTTCCATTCAATTCTGCCCCAAACTACTCCCTTTTGCCCTCCCTTGTGAGAATGTTCTGAGGCTCAGTCACCACCCTCCTTCACGCGGGGAGCAGCAGAAGTGAGACCTCAGCCCAGTGGTGTCAGGGAGGGAGATTACTCTGCCCATTATTTCCTCAGCTCAGAGATGCCAGGATGCCTTCATCCCCTTCTGGACCTAAGAGGACAACCCCTTCCCTAAATCCACAGCACTGGCCTCAGCTCACCCTTACCTTTGCTACAGCGAGATCACTATAACTACAAAGTTCAACATTTGGTGATCACATGAGAAGGCAGGGAATTTGCATCTCCCCATACCTCAGCAATTGGTTGGTGCAGGTTGTTCATCAGAAAGAGTGCATGTCCTCACCTAGACCTGAACTCTTTGCAACTGGCAGCATGGTTAATGCAATCTTGATAAGAGGAGTTGAGGATTACTTATTGCAGGTATGAAAGCACCTGCTGGAGAGTAAAGAAAACAGCGACTAGAAAGTCTTACTAAGCGAAGTGGGAAAAGGTTTTCTCGCTGAACTGGCTAAAAGCTCAGCACCCCAGTCTCGGCATCTGTCCCTAACATCCTGGATTATTTTGTTACTTTTGAAGAAATCTGGATTGAGCCTCTTGAGTCCATTAATAGGACACAACTGGGTCGGCTCACCATGATTCTGGTCAAGGAACCTGTGTTTGGACACCCTACTGTAAAATGATCCTTAAACAGGTTAGCCAGGCTCTTCCCAGCTGTATGGAATTCAGTTCCCTCATGACTCTTACACTTAGTTTTCACTAAGCTGATGCTCCTTTGCAGCCTTTAGGAGGCTGGCTCCTACAGGCCCTTTTCTTCCACCTGCAATGAAGTCAGTGGGAATCACTCCGATCCTGTGGTGGGAGAATCAGGCCCTATCTTACTTGTTTCCAAAGATGGCATTCCTCATACCAATAGCATTAGCCTGGAGAGCCTGCTAATTCCAAGTCTTAATGGCTGTCCACATGGCCCCCCACTCACGCCCAGCGCATGGTATTCCCTGAGGATGAAGGTAGCAGAGCTCGTTCTCCCTGGCCTAAAACAGCTCTGCCTCACATCTGCAAAACGTTCCTATGGTGGAGATAAGTAGAGCTGCCAGCTGGAGCTCCACCCAGCCCCTTATGCAGCATCAGTCTCGTGGCCTGGCCTCCAGGTCTGATGCCAATTTGGAAGAGCAATCCTGCAGTCACTTTTGAATGACTCTTCTTCTCACCCCCTCCTCTCTGGGGATTTGGTACTGCGTATCAATCTCCCCAGAGCGTGGATGTGTGCCGACAGTGCTCACCTCAGAACAGTACGTTTACCCACCAGGAACTCTAGCTTTTCGAGTAACTCGCCAGCCCAGATCTCCACCCACCACTTTGTTGTAGCGTCTCCTAGATTCAAAGTGGAAGGAACTGAGAGGTGGGAACCACCGTGCCTTGTGAAAGGCTGAGTAGAACTGGGCAAAATTGTTTTGGCAAATTATTTATTTGCCAAAAATGCAGTTCTTGGTCAACCAAAACTCTTCACGAATTCAGGTTCAATTCAGCAAATACTTTCAGTGGAAAAAAATGGGGGGCCAGGGGGAAATCCTGGAAAAGTGAAAACATTTTTATTTTGAAATGACGTTTTGTTTAGAAAATTAGCTAGATTTGATGAGAAAAATTCAACAAAAGCAAACAAAAGACTCAAAAAAGAAACATTTCATTTTGGGTTGAACAAAACATTTCATTCAACTCTAAACTATTTTATTTATTTGTTTGTTTGTTTATTGGGGGGGTTGTTTTGGCAAGAAAAACTGGAAAATTGTCATTTGGGGTTAACGTGAAATGAATTTTTTTTGGAATTTTTCCATTCGGCCACTGAACTAAAAACTCAGTTATTCGCCAACTCTAGTGTTGAGGGAGTGTGTGTGGGGAGCCCCAATGGTCACAGCTCTCCAGAAGGCTCCAGCCCGTGGTGCTTTGCACAGAGATGTCCCAGTCTGCTCTGATACCCCCAGGGGCAGGTGAGTAACTGCTCTTTCCAACCAAGAAGCCAAAGCTAGAATTACCCAGGCAGCAACAGAGAGAGAGGAAGGGTAAAATGTCACACAGCATCAGAAAGAGCTGCACAGTGGCTGTGACCAAAGGGAGGCTCTGTCCTGAGAGCCCCAGGTTATTAATTCTGCCTTTCAGCTGGATTGACTGCAGGCTTGCACAGTCTCCCATCCCTGTAGCTGGGTTAAAGAGGCTGCTTCATCCACATCCCATAAGGGTGCATCTGTCTCTCAAAGAAGATTGGATAGTGAAGGAAGCAGCATGGCCTAGCTACGTTCACCCTCGCTCCATCCTTTAGCATTTCACCCCAAGATTTGCTGTTGTGTTTTGTGTCTGTGGAGCACAGAAACAGAGCGTGGGGTGACTTCGATCACCTCTCTGAACTCTGATTCCAGCCCCACATGCACCCTTGCATCTGCCCCACTCCCCATTAGTGACCTGGTCCAGCGTTTAGTGGAATGGGAACAGCTGACAAGAACTGACCATCAGCCCTTTTATTGTGCAGTGACTATTCGTTGAGTCTCTCCCGGGGCCACCCAAACAGGCAGTAGCGGCGCCAGCTTTGCCGGCGCCTCAGGCAGCGGAAGGTCCCGCCCCCGAAATCCCGCCCCCCACAGCGGCAGCGGAAGGTCCCGCCCCCAAATTTCTACGGGCGGTGGGGGCGCAGGCGCCCCCAAAATAGCAGCACCCTAGGCGACCGCCTAGGTCACCTAATGGGTTGCGCCGGCCCTGCAAACAGGCATCAGACAGACCATACTTCAGTCCCAGGACGTTAGTGTTTCCGTTTAAATACACCCTTTAATGCTTACACAAATTCTTCTGATCCCAAGGTTAATCCAGCATAGAGGCGGCTGGGCCCCCACCCAGGCAGATGTCACGTGCTGTTGCTCACTACCCGCCCACCGCAGCAGGAGGCGACGAACTACCCGGTGGTGTTAAACAGCTGTAGTTGCATTGCATTTCACCCATTCTATCTGGTGGGCCATGCTCCGTGATATTGGGATACCCAGACCCGAGCCAGTGGGGCCAAGGACCCAGATGAGGGATGCCTCGACCCATACCAGTGGTACCAACCTACCCAGCATGAGGATACCTGGACCCACCTGTGGGGCCGAGCTACCTGGCATGGGGCTACCTGGACCCATGTCAGTGGCACCAAGCTAGCCAACATGGGGACCAGGATCTGAGCCAGTGAGGCCTTGCGTCTCTGCTCAGGGACCCTCAAACCAGAGTCGATCTGCCATGGTACACCGAGAGACGTGAACCTTCTCTGGTTCCACCCACCCACCACAAATAGCCACCTAGGAGGAGGGCGGGAATAACACAAGCAGGAAAGAAAAATGTTCTTAAAGGAAGAGGCCTTGACTATAACACGTAGTGTAGCCTTCAGTGGCATGTAAACCTCACAGCTTCTGGAGGAGCAGGGGGCATGCTCAGCCTTCTCCATCCATGCCCCTCTCTCACGCATTACCCGCACGGAAGACCTCACACCCTGCATTAATGGGCCAAGAGAAACAGTCAAAACACCTTGTGTGCAACTTGTACCCCACGTCCTGCAATGCCACCTGAGCCCCTGTGGTGACACTCACACCCTGCTCTCTCACCTCCCCTGTGGTGACACTCACACCCTGCTCTCTCACCTCCCCTGTGGTGACACTCACACCCTGCTCGATACCACCTCACTGTGCAGTAGCTTGACTCCCATTCACACCCCATGATACCCCTGATACGACCCCAGCTGGGTCCATCTTGTTCCAGGCTTGGCTCTGCCCTCAGATGGTAGAATGCGCGCAGGAGGTTTCCGTTACGTTCTGATAGCGTAGTGGGATGTAATCAAAGGCGGATTTACATTGTTAGCAGGAGGAAGCTGCAGAGATGACAGGCAGTGTGGTGAGGAGGCTCAAGTTGTCTCAGCCTGTGACCACCGTGTAAAGCGGGAGTCGGGTTAAGAAGCTGCAGAAGCTCTGCGTGTGTATGTAGGGAGCGTCAGGGCCTACCTGCTGGATCTCCATGGGCGTCAAGAGTTAGTGCACCTGGGCTGCGTTTGACCAGGATGTGGATACTCGCACACACCTGTGATACTTCCTCCGGAAACTGACCTTCAGGGCTTTCCCGGGAATCTTGGCTAAAACACTCCAGGCCACCCCAAGAACAGCATTCCCTTGACCGCTACACAGAACCACTCCTCCTGTCCCAGGCTGACCCTGTTCTCCAGCGGCTGGCTACTCCCCCCATGTATACTGTATCTGTATGTTCTTGTGTCTCGGGAGCTCCACCTCACCCCTACCCTTTGCTCTCTCTCTCTCTCTCTCTCTTTCTCTCCCTGTATCTCTCTTTCCACAGACTTTTCAGTAGTTTAGGAGAACTCAGCACCATTTCCCAGCGGAGCTCCGGAACCACCTACACAGTTCGACCTGGCAGCCGCTACCCTGTAACCCGACGTACTCCCAGTCCAGTGAAGCCTGCCCTGGATAGGACAGACCCTCTCAGCACCGTGCGGCCCTATGGATTGACACCTCCCACCATCCTCAAATCTTCCAGCCTCTCCATCCCGCATGAGCCCAAGGAGGTGCGTTTTGTGGTGCGCAGCGTGAGTGCCCGGAGCCGCTCCCCATCCCCCTCGCCCTCTCCCGGGCCCCCCCTGCACACTCTGCACCCACCGCGGCCCTTCATGCAGAAACCCCTCCACCTGTGGAACAAATACGATGTAGGGGACTGGCTGGAAAGCATCAATTTGGTGGAGCATCGAGACAAGTTTGAGGACAATGAGATTGAGGGCACACACTTACCTGCCCTCACCAAGGAGGACTTTGTGGAGTTGGGGGTGACACGTGTGGGGCACCGCATGAACATTGAGCGAGCACTCAAACAGCTGGTAGACAGTTGACCATCCTAGGCAACGCTGGCCTCTTCCAGAGCCAACTTATGGGGGGAGGGGGGCATTTCTACTAGACGAATAAAACCAATTTGATTCTCTTTCTATTCTGACCACTGCACTGAAGGGCGAAGAGCTGAGGAGCGCCCACTCACTCCATACACCCAGAGCCCCAGGTGTGCACAAACACACACGGACACACGCACATGCACACACACAAACACATGCTCAACCCTGCACCAGCCAACACCGCCTTTGGGAAAAGGAATGTTGCATGAAATACACCCTCTTTTCTGTACTAAAGAGTCAGGCCTGTATATCGCTTGATGTGCCTTTCCCCAGGGGCGCTGCTGGTGGCAGGAGGGCAGCGGGTCATGCCCTGGTTGGCCCATGCTCCCCAGTCTGTGGTTGAACCTTGTTCCCCTGCGTGGAGCGGGCTGTGGAATGTATTCTGATCAAAGGGCTGAGGAGAGGCGGGGGAGTGGTCGGTGTTACTGGTGCAAATTAGGAACCCTAGCTCAGTTTAGGGCGATGGGGCTGTCAGCTAAAGGGGCTCAGCTGTGTTGCAATGGTCGTCTTGTGACCCAGGAACTGAACTGATCTGTATGTGATACAAGGTGGGTGCTTGTTTGAATGTCAATTGAGTCCCCGTTTCCTGAGCCGCGGCAACCAGAGGCCTAGGCTACATCCTGCCAAGCCGCCCCTCACCAGTGCCGCGGGAGGGGCTGCCTGTCTGGTAGGCAGGTCAGGGGCCCTCTGTGCTCAGCGGGGCAGGCGGCTGTGAGGCGCCCGGAGGAGCTGCTGAATAGCATGGTAGTAGTGATGGGAGTCTTGGAGGGGCCACGTGGAGAGTGCAGTGCTGGTACTCACACGGCCCCTGACGCCAGCTCAGAGACTGGTGAGGGCAGGCCGGCCCTGAGGCCAGCAGTGCAGTGGGAGCGGCGTCAGGGGTTCCGGGGGTAGGCAGCCTGTTTCCCAAAGGCTGTGAGCAAAGCCTGCGCTGGCATGCGGGCGCCTGGCACTATTGGTGGGCTCCAGCTCAGACAGGCCCTAGTAGCCGCTGCAGCAAGAAGGGCCATTCTGAGTCAATGGCCAAGATGCACGGTTGGGAATGCCCCTGCAGGGAGAACCAGATCTGCTGCCTCTAGCCAATTGCTGCTTCTGCCTGGGGAGCCCCTTCACTCTAGGCTCTTTCAGCAGCTTCCGCCCCAAAGCGGAGCAAGCCTGTTGCCATGCAAACAAGAAAACTGTGATGGTCTTGCCGAGAAAGCCGAGCCGTTGGACTCTGTGTTCCTTTGCCCTATTGCCCTGGGTTGCCCTGGTGAGAGAGGAAGTGAAGCCGCATGGATAGAAGCATGTTTGGGGGATGTCCGAGGGAGGCTGGTGGGGAATCAAGCAGAAAATGCTTTGCCAACGTTCGTGGGGGGTGGGGGGTGGGGGGGAGTCTTCTTTTGCCTCTTGGTTTGGGGTCTTGTTTCCAAGGGGGACACATTGATGGCTAATATATAATCTCCATGCATTTATGTAGAGCAGCTGATGATCAACAAGAGATGATGCTAAACTCCAGGATTCCCATGCCGTCCTAGTCATCCTTATTTTGCATCTTTTTAATCAGCTATATATTTGAAAAGAGAAGAGAAAAAATATCTATATATCTATATCTGTAGCACCTGAGTTTGTTAGCATTTTACTAAATCTCTGTATCTCTAGACTTACCGAGCTGCTCCCTTTCCCTGGGATGCTCATGACTTGGTGAGTTTTTAGTGACTGACTGAACGAATGTTAAAGTCTTTTCAAGAATCTCCATCTCCTTTCGGACTCTCAGGATTTTAAAGATTTAGAAACACAGAATAAAACGTGAGTTTGGGCCACGCCAAGTCTCCCATTCCCAGGCCGAGCTGAACAGAGCTGCAGCTTCCCTGGCACTGCCGCAGTCCTGGGGTGCCCGGTGCAGCAGGTCCTCCCCTGCCTCCCATCCTGAGGAACAGGCATTATCGTCTGAGTGCAGGGAGGCTAGGGGCCCACACCCAGCCAGCAGGGCAAGGAGGCAGGCGCCCTTTGGCTGCTCCCACAGGACTCGAGGGTCAGGGGTGAGGCTGGGGAAGGGGACAAAGAAGGGCCCTTTCAGGACAGAGACTGGGAGGTGGAAGGAAATGCGCCCCTCCCCATTCCAGGGCTGGGCTGGGGAGCTCTCCAGGTCCACTGTCTCTGTGGCTGGGCAGGAGGAAGGCCTGCTCGGAGGGCAGCTGGGAGGAGACGCTCGCTCTGGGCAAAGGGCAAGTCCCCACTTGGTTGCAGGTGCAGTGTCCCTCCCAGCCTGGGGGGATGGTTTTGCCTTTTCACCAGTCAGCTGTAGGAGAGTAATACGGGACCCTGTCCCCTCCCCCCGCAGGCCCCCCTGGGGCGATGGCTGCAGCCCTGGGAGGAGCAGCATTCCTTTATAATGCTGGGATGGGCCCAGGTGTGGATGGAGCCAGGGAGATCTGCGGCTAGCTCCTTGGCTGGTGCTTGTCCCTTCACTGCTGGTGCACTGAGTTGTATCAGGTCTCATGTCTGCCACCACGCCCTCTGGCCCAGCTTCAGACATGAGAGCATGGGGGGGGGGGGGTGTAAATTACAGAAAAAGAAAATAGGCAGGGAGGGGGCTGTCCTGCAGGGCCACCCCAGCTTGGCCTGCAAATGTCACGCGCTTTGATCTCTCACTCATACGGCCAGCCCCACAGTTTCAAGGTGCCCCGTCTGGGGCGGTGTGGGGCTCAGCCCCTGCCCCCTTGAGTGGCTGGTGTGCCCAAAAAGCCAAGTGCCCCTGTGAAGGCATTAACGCTTCTGGTGCTAGAGGGAAGGACAGGGAGGCTCCTCTCCGACCCTCACACATCTTGGAACCCTTACAACCAACAGCTGGTGCAGACACAAGCCATGTGCTGAGGCGCTGCAGCCCCACTGTGTGCTGGGGACGGGGGGCTCTGGGAGCTAGCTCCTGACGTACTCTGAGGGTGCTGTCTCCCCTTCCCTGAGCTGTCACTCGCACACAGGAGCAAACCCAGCCTGTGCCCTAGACCGCCCTCTCCAGAGGACACTGTACTCTGCTTCCTTCCATGTGGGCATTGCACCAATTCGGCCCATGCTGCATCTCGGAGCTTGCAACGTGGGGCAGTGCCATGGGGAAGGGACAGAGAGGGGCTGGGCATCTATAGCCATATTAGTCTGGAAATAAAATCCTACTGTGCACCCTTTATGGACCCCAAACACACACCGGCTAATCCCACGCCCTGACCCAGCCACAACCCAATTGCCCCATTCTCCCAGGACCCCATGGCGCCTACCCCAGCCCAAGCCAAGAACACAGCCGCACATACCCGACCCAGTGCTCACGCCCCATCCCAGTACAGCAGCCCTGCAACAGCCACCATCCCAACTCTCCTCAAATGCCCAGCCTCACGTCCCAGCCACCAGGCCCACGTTCCAGCCACCAGCCCTCCATACCCATCCCCACGTCCCAGCCATCAGACCCACGTTCCAGCCACCAGCCCTTCATACCCATCCCCACGTCCCAGTCACCAGCCCCACATTCCAGCCACCAGCCCTTCATACCCATCCCCACGTCCCAGCCATCAGACCCACGTCCCAGCCACCAGCCCTTCATACCCATCCCCACGTCCCAGCCATCAGACCCACATTCCAGCCACCAGCCCTTCATACCCAGCCACACGTCCCAGCCACCAGCCCTTCGTACTGAGCCCCTGTCATGAATATGGGGGGAAGGGTAGCAACCTTTATGTATCCTTGGCAACTGTACTGGATTGCCTTACCTGTAAAGGGTTAAGCAGTTCACGTAACCTAGTTGGCACGTGACCAGAAGGACCAATGAGGAAAGAAGATACTTTCAAATCTGGGGGGGAAGGATTTGTTTGTTGCTCTGTGGGTTCTCTGGACAGAGGGAGAAGCCAAGCAGGTACAATATCTTCTGAAAATATACCTGGAATAATCCATCTGAAACCACAGAAACTGTGAGTAGGGCAAGGAAATGCGCTAGGTTATCTTTTGTTTTGGCTTGTGAATTTTCCTATGCTACAGGGGTAGTTTCATTGAAGACAAAGGGTCTGGTCTGTCCTTCTGGTTCAAAATGATCCCATTGTGCTGCCACCATGCCCCCCCACCCCCACTCTGACCTCTGGGTACAGATGGGGGGACCCACATGAAAGACCCCCTAAGCTTATATTCTACCAGCTTAGGTTAAAACTTCTCCAAGGCACAAATTCCTTTCCTTGTCCTTGGACGGTATATTACTGCCACCACCAAGTGATTTACACAAAAATTCAGGGAAGGGTCACTTGTAATCCCTATCCCCTCAAAATACCCCTCCCCCAAACCCCTTCTCCCCCTTTCCTGGGGAGGCTTGAGAATAAAATACCAACCAGTTGCCTTAGCCATGTGAGCACAGACCAGACCCTTTGTCTTCAGGTCACTGAAATCAATTAGGTTCTTAAAAGAAGAACTTTATTTATAAAGAAAAAAATAAAAGAATCACACCTGCAAAATCAGGATGGAAGGTAACTTTACAGGGTAATAAAAAGATTTAAAACACAGAGGATTCCCCTCTGGCTCAGCTTCACAGTTACAAAAACAGGAATGAAACTACCCCGTAGCATAGGGAAATTCACAAGCCAAAACAAAAGATAACCTAGCACATTTCCTTGCCCTACTCACAGTTTCTGTGGTTTCAGATGGATTATTCCAGGTATATTTTCAGAAGATATTGTACCTGCTTGGCTTCTCCCTCTGTCCAGAGAACCCACAGAGCAACAAACAAATCCTTCCCCCCCAGATTTGAAAGTATCTTCTTTCCTCGTTGGTCCTTCTGGTCAGGTGCCAACTAGGTTACGTGAACTGCTTAACCCTTTACAGGTAAGGCAATCCAGTACAGTTGCCAAGGATACATAAAGGTTGCTACCCTTCCCCCTATATTAATGACAGCCCCACATCCCAGCCACCAGCCCCACATCCTAGCCACCAGCCCTTCGTGCCCACGTCCCAGCCACCAGCCCTTTGTACCCAGCCCCCACATCCCATCCACCAGCCCCACGTCCCATCCACCAGCCCCACATCCCAGCCACCAGTCCCACATCCTAGCCACCAGCCCTTCGTACCCAGCCCCATGTCCCATTCACCAACCCCACATCCCAGCCCCACATCCCATCCACCAACCCTTCGTACCATCGACCAGCCCCACGTACCATCCACCAACCCTTCATGCCCACGTCCCAGCCACCAGCCCTTTGTACCCAGCCCCACATCCCAGCCACCAGCCCCTCGTACCCAGCCTCACATCCCATTCACCAACCCCACATCCCAGCCCCATGTCCCAGCCCCACATCCCATCCATCAGCCCTTCGTGCCCAGCCCCACGTCCCATCCACCAGCTCTTCATACCCAGCCCCACATCCCATCCACCAGCCCTTCATACCGAGCCCCACATCCCCACACACGGTACTCCTGTACCCATCCCCGGCCACATATTCCAATATACTCTACCCACATGCCCATACACCATAACCACAGCCCCACACACTGTATCTCCCAGAATACACATCTCCAGACGCTGTAAATGCACTCCCCTGCCCCATATCGCCTTACATAACCAACCCTTATCCTCATACACCATACCCCAGCCCCATGCACCATATCCCAGCCCCTAGCCCCATACATTGTACCCCCAACCCCTATCCCCACACACCATACCCACAACCCTATTCCCATACACTGTACCCCCATCCTCATATACTATATCCCACCATACATGACATCTAGCCCCATATCCAACTCATCTACACCCCTTCCCAATCCCCCCATCCCCCCGTCCTATACACTGTGCCCCCCACCACCGTCATACGTGATATCACACACAGTAGCCATGCCCTTACCAGCACCCTCCACATACACCCATGCTGTCAGCATCCAGCCCCACTCACCAGCAAATGCTGCTGGCTCCCTGCAGGCTGCACAAGCCCCACACCACCCAAAAGCCCACTTCATGCAGCACGTGTCCAGTGCTAAACATTTTGCAGCCTCGCCTGTCTCACCAGAGTCCCTTGCTAGTCTTTCTCAACAGTGAGACTCGGTGGATTCCCATTGTTCACCCCAGGGCCGAACAATTGCTACCAGACAGGATTTCCCATTCCACCCCTGACCCTTCGCCCAGCGCCTCAGCTCCCATGCGAGGCCTTGCTTCCAGTCACACCACAGTGTCTGGCACACCCAGCGCCGCTCCCCAGCCATGACCCTGAGATGCAAACTCCGCCCAGAGCTCCCAGCAGCTCCTCAATCTGGAAGCAGGCACCTCGGTCGCAGACTGCAGCCATGTCATCACGCCCCAGGCTGAGGTGGGAGGGGGAGTTCCCTGAGCCTGCTGAACAACGAGCCGGAAAAGCAAACTTTCCTCTTTGGTGTGGTTCATACACTTCTCCCCACCTGTCCTTGCAAGCCCCATCCTGGATCTCTGGGCCCCCCTTGGCAGTTGCAGGCCTTGTCTGGCTCTTGGGCGCCTGAGGGGTGGGTTGCAGTATTACTGGTTGTGTTAGCCTGAGCGCAGGCTGAATTCTAGTTCATGCTCTATGAATTCTGGGTCTTTGTCCCTTCTGCAGCTGTTTCTGGGGCAAACCTGTCGAGACCCTGCCTCCTGCTCTTGGTGGCCACAAGCCTGCAGACTGTACCTTGTCTGCAGCGTGTTCAGCCTGGGACAGGGAAAGCTGGAGACCTTCACCCATTTCTGACGCGCCCTCCCCCATGGCGTTCTTATTCCATGAGAGGGCTGGAAATGGCAGAAGCAGCAGCTCTGCTGACTGCACAGCACCGCCTGGGTGCTTCTCAGCTTCCATCCCACTAAGCAGCTGCAGCCGTACCTGTGTTAGCAAACACTGCGTGATCTCCTGACACTAGACTGAGGCCTCTGGAGCTGTCAGTCCTGGGGACACCACGGCTAGTCCCAGGCAGGCATAACACAAAAGAAAGAAACATCCAACCAAAGTGGCTAAACTCTTTCCTGCACTGGAAACGTCTCTGGCCAACAAGGGCCTACCCGGCTCTATCAGCCAACACGCCGTTTCCCTGCCCACCCAGTACATGCAGCATGGTACCAACTGGCCCATCCGAAAGGCTCTTCCCCTCTTATGGGTCACCCTCCCCTTCCAGGACAAGATTGGCTGGTTCCTCTTATTACCCTCCCACCCCCTGCCCCTGGTGCATGACTGCAGTTAAATGTGTCAGCTCTGCGGAACGGACACAGCACCCTCCCAGTACGCGCTAGACGTCCCAAAGGCATGTGCCTTTGATGAGACACTGTAGAGTTCTGGAGACGTCTCTCTGCAGCAGACGCCTGCAAAATGCTCCCTGCCTGCAGCCCCGGTGCAAGGAAATCACCTGTTAGGCTGCAGTGTGACCAGCTGGGCTGGGTTTCTCTTGAGATGTGCGTTTATTTCCAAAGGCAATTGCTGCGGTTGATGCTTAACCTAAGGCAGTGACAGGCTGAAGCTAGTTCAATAGCTCTGCTTCCTTCTTCCTCGCGTCAGACGACAGAATCTCATTTTGTATCAATCCGAGACACGGTCAGAACCCCCCGGTTCTGGTGAACACAGGACTCTTGGGGGAGGGTCTCCCCTGTCTCGTCTGCCCAGTGAAAGCCATGGGTCATGCCGAGGTCTGTACAGAGCCTTGGTTGCGTCACAGTTTCATTGACTTCTTGGGGAGTCACATCCCATAGTTCAGCAACATTTGCCCAGGGCTCATTCTTGAGAGCCCCATCTGTGGTCTGTTGGCTGTAACGACTGTCTCGTGCATTATTCGCACCCACAGACATCCAGTTCAGAGCTGGCCACCTTCCCAGGTTGCATAAAGTCCTGCTGGCCCCCAGTGGCCTTGTCCCATGGTCATTTCTAGACTCCCCTTGGCAGCAGTGTAACTTGCCAGTTACTGCAGCTGCTGCTCCAGAACTTTGTTTTCTCAGCTGAAGCAAAGGGGATTTTTTCCATGTGTAGATAGCGCTTTCCTGACTTTATACCTATTCTAGCTGTATTGGCATCTCTGTTCCCACCGTCTCCAGACAGAGTGGAACAGCTCCTTCTGAAAAGCCATTTGGGGGGAGGCCGAGTGACCCAGGAAAAGGGAGCCAACCAAGACACGTTAGCATCAGGTTCATGTCAAAAACAAATGCACCCATCTGTCAGGACATCCTGAGCGGCTCAGGATTTGCCATGTGCTGAGGTGACTGTGATTTCTCATGGCTTCTCAATGACTTTTGGTATCTTCTGTATAAACTGAGGACAACGTTTTTGCTTTGGTTTTTTTTTTAAAGGTGTCAATTTTTTTTTTGGTCCAGACTAAATTCATTATTTTTTTGTTATTCATGCTCTTCTATTTGTATTTCTAGACATTAAAACAAGGAAGACTCAAAACCCTGAACACTTTGCTCCTGATGGTTAAAAGCTTTTCCAGCTACAACTGCTTGGAACTAGAAACAAAGTGTGGGTTAATTTTCCAGTCTCACACGCGCACATAACCCTACCAATACACACATACACACACAGACACACACACATACATGACCTGTTCTTTCACCCAGACAAACTCACCTGTGGGTTTTTGGTTTGGTTTGGTTTGGTTTTTTAAATTTTACAGGGTCAGTTTGACTTCACACCTTATTTTGTATGGATTTTCGGAGATTTCTCCTTCTCCAGAGTCATGGAGGTGTGGCCCATGCACCTCCTTCCCCTCAACGTTGTGATACACACACCCCACAGAGATCTATGTTTCTTATATTATTATTATTATTATTATATTATTATTATGTAATAAATTTATAAGAAACCTTTTGTTGTGTTCTGGGCTGTATCTTTGCTCTTGCTTTGCTTTGCTCTTACTGGCTTGGGACCAGGGTGAGCAGATCAGGGAGCAGCACCCCCGGACAGTGAGTCTGTGGGCATCTGGTTGCACCTCCTCATATGCCTACGAACAGTGACACTCAGACCTCAGAGGTTCAGGGGCGAAATTAGCCATCCATGTTCCCCGAAGAGCCGCAGGTGTGGGAATTCAGTGTCTCATTTACTGTTAGTGCTATAGAGTCATATTTAACCCATATGATGGGAAATATGTAGTTTATCTCTATCATTCTCACAGCAAACTGACTGACCAAATATTATTATTTTATCAACTACAAGTGGTTAATGACATAGTAGATGCATCCTGATAGGTTAATAGCTCAGCCTGGTTACTAATTCAATCACACAGAGCTTTAACATCATGTGCTGCTAAGAGCCATAGGAGACACGTTAACAAGCCACTCGCGGCTCCCGCGCCGTAGTTGGAAGCTCTCACCGGGACAGAATCATCACTCAACCAATAGAGGCACAAAACCAACCCCACCCTGACACCCTGCCCAACCCCCTGCAGTAAATCCCCGCAGATTACAGCACTACCTCGCCCACACCCTAGCCAGCCACAGTCAATCGTCCTGACTCCAAGGCCAGGCTGGACCGTGGCTTCCCACACTGCACCCTAAAGGCTCCCAAAAGTGGGCTTTGCTGGGCTGCGGGATGGCATGAAGTCCAGCACCAGGGGCCCTGAGCTGGGAGGGTTGGACCCCTGGGTTGGAGCTCTGCCCTTGGGTGAGGACAGACAGCGAGAGCACTCCCAGCCAAGCAGATGGGGGCGTGAGCCCGGGGCATCTGACCCAGTCCCTGGAGGTGGTTCACATGGAACGGCATGAGGAAGTGGCGGCACGCTGACATCAGCCCTGCACAGTACAGCCGCAGGGCCCCCCAGTGCTCAGCCAGGTTACCACTATGCAGTGCATGTTGCCCCAGGGAACGAGCCAGGAGTCTGGGGCAGGCTCCACACCAGCAAGGCAGGAGAGGTTTCCCCCAGGCAGCTGACCCATGCCCCACAGTCCCTAGCTCGGGCCTTGCACTCCAAGAGCTGAGAGAGAGTCTGCATGACCCTTGGAGTCAGCCGGGGGCATTGCCCGCGTTCTCCGCCAGGGTCGGTCACAGCCGCTGGGCAGTCCCCCTTCCAGCCAGCAGCGCCAGTGCCTGGGCTGCACTGGGCTTCAGCCCCCCAGCGTTCAGCCAGCAGCCCCGCTTGGCCAAGCATGGGGGGACCAAGGAAACGGCACAGGCCAGCCAGGACCCAAAGGAGCTGCAGGGCTTAGTGTCAGCTGCCCAGTGCAGGAACTGGAGCCGAAACCCCTCACGCGTGTCCCACTGCGGCACCCGCTGGCTGAACAGGAGGGAGCCCTCAGGGGGAGGAGGGAATGCCCAGCTGGGGCTGCAAACCAGTCACCAGCCCTTGTGTCTAGCTGCCACAACATGAGTACAGGATCCAAATGCCTCAGCAAGGTGCCTGGCCTCCGCCTGCCGTGACCGGGGTGGCCGTGTCACTGCCCTCCTCAGGCCTTACTGAGGGCCAGAGCCTGGTGGAGCCGAGGACCACAGGCTCCTCACCCAGCTCTCACCAGCTCTGTGGGCCAACGGCTGCTGAGCGAGGCCCAGCCTCCACCAGGGAAATGTGCCTGCCACATGCCTCCTGCCCTGACGTGGGGGCCACAGCACCAGCCTCGCACTAGCCAGTTTTGTGCTTATGGCTGCAAGCCCAGTGCAGGTCCCGGAGCTCAGGCAAGAGCTGGGAGGCAGTGGCGGGGGCCTGTCCCCATGGCTCCTACACTAGACCAGCTTGGGATTTACACAGTCACACGCCCTCATCTTGGGGCTGAAAGGTCCCAGACGGCTGTGGGGGCCACACGCGTGGCTCATCCATGGCTCGGCCACACACACACTGGGACGGGGCTTAGTGGCAATGGAAGCAGGCGGGCTCACGCTGCAGAGTCGCTGCCGTGCGCTGGAGGGCGACGCTGAACACACCAGGGCCTGGGAGCGCCCAGAGGGCGCCTGGCTAGATTCCCATGTAGCTGGGCCTAGCCTTGCACGGTGCCAAGTGAGCTGGCAGAGCAAGGGCACAGCAAGCGAGCTAGACTGGCTGCCTGGCTGGAAGGCTCCAGGGCAAAGAGACGTGTTCAGAGCAACCTGAGAAAATGTACACAGGGCTGGTGGCACGGGGACCATAAACAGGCTGACCAAGGCATTTCTGAGACAAAACAGGCCCATAAGCCCCCACCCAGTGTAAATTTGGAGCCAGGCAACCCTGCCCAGGGTGAGAGGCAGGAGGCGGGCGTGCTGAAGGCTCAGAGAGGTGCGATTCCAGGAGATGGAAGGGCCTACGNGTCACACGCCCTCATCTTGGGGCTGAAAGGTCCCAGACGGCTGTGGGGGCAACACGCGTGGCTCAGCCAGGGATCGGCCACACACACACTGGGACGGGGCTTAGTGGCAATGGAAGCAGGCGTGCTCACGCTGCAGAGTCGCTGCCGTGCGCTGGAGGGCGACGCTGAACACACCAGGGCCTGGGAGCGCCCAGAGAGCGCCTGGCTAGATTCCCATGTAGCTGGGCCTAGCCTTGCACGGTGCCAAGTGAGCTGGCAGAGCAAGGGCACAGCAAGCGAGCTAGACTGGCTGCCTGGCTGGAAGGCTCCAGGGCAAAGAGACGTGTTCAGAGCAACCTGAGAAAATGTACACAGGGCTGGTGGCACGGGGACCATAAACAGGCTGACCAAGGCATTTCTGAGACAAAACAGGCCCATAAGCCCCCACCCAGTGTAAATTTGGAGCCAGGCAACCCTGCCCAGGGTGAGAGGCAGGAGGCGGGCGTGCTGAAGGCTCAGAGAGGTGCGATTCCAGGAGATGGAAGGGCCTACGGCGTAAACCCCGAGAGAGAGTCGGTCCCCCCCCCCCGCGAGAAGGGCTGTCACACTGAAGGGGACTGTATGGAGCTGAGTGAACACGGGGCCTGTGAGTCCGTGACAGATCTCAGTGTAATTTTACACGGGGGCTTGTCCGCCAGTGGGGCTGTTTCCTGCGGGGTCCTGCAGGGGTTGGGCCTTGGCCCTGCCACATATTGGGGCATGGTGGGCGGTGATGAGGCCAGGCCCCATCCACAAAGCTCGGTGAGCTGGCCACACGCAAACTACACACGTGTCAAGGTGGCCACATGCATGCCATGCAACTACCAGCACGGCTAGCCCATGTTGTATTCCCACCTGCTCCTGGCCTCCAGCCCCACTGGCACCTTGGAGCCCTGCAGAGCCATGTCTGCAGGAGGGAGTTGTACCGACGGGCCAGAGCTTGCTCGCAGTCCCGCGCGCTGTGTAAATCCAGAGTCACTCGGCTGGAGTCAGAGTCCCCTCAATCTGGACCCCGGGGCCTCCACCCCCAGAGGGAATAATGCAACCCTGAGCTCTAGGCCGGAGTGACTCTCAGCCAGCATAAAACAGGAGGTTTATTGAGCATCTGAATCAAGCACTGGAAACTCTCCGGGCCCTCGGGCCTAGCACCCCTCAGCCCAGCACATCCAGGTCTCGCCTGTATCCAGGGGGGCTCCGGCTGCTCTCTCACCCCAGTCCAGCCGCTCCCTCCTTCCAGCCGATCATCCGATATCGTCTCCCCCAACAGCTCCTCCCCTGTCCTTTGTCTTTGGTCCCAGGCAAACAGGTCGCCTGGGCCTCCTCTCTTCCATCCTTTGTTCCCCACTGGCTGGAACCGGCTGGTCAGGTCACTGGGGTCCTCTCTCCTCAGCCCTTTGTCCTCCCACTGCCCAGAACTGGCTGACTGCCAAGCTGCAGTGGGCCTCTCGGTCACCAGGTCACTAAGGTCCCCCATCTCCAGGCAGTTGTCCGGGATCCTGACTGCTGGGCGAGGTCACACCTGATCTCCTGCAACAATAAACGCCCTCTCCCTCCACCTCGTTACACACGCAGCACATGGGGAAACTGAGACCCACACAGCGTTCATGCCAAGCACTACAACAATCCCCCACTTCGTCCCACTGTCAAGCCCCATTTGCCGTGCCGTGTTGGGCTTTGCTCAGTGGCAGCTGGGGACTGGTCTAGGGAGGCAGGTGCGGGAATGGGGGGTAGGAGTCAGGAAGGCCGTGGGGCAGCAGGCTTGTGTGGCATGAGGCTTGGGCTCTGTGCCCTCTGCTGAGGGGCCCCCGCTGTCAGAGACCAGGGAGGAAGCTGCGCCAGTGGTGAGGGGCACGTGGTGCAGGCTGAACACGCCAAAGATGCCGACCCTGCAGAGGGGAACTGCCCAAGGATCCAAGCCAGGGATGCCTGTAAGGACGCGTGTGTGGTGGGGCTGCCTGTGAGGGGGATACAGGGGGAGACCCTGTGAGCTACACCCCTGCCCCCGACCTGCACAGGTGGGGCTAGGTGGGGTCTGACCAGGTGGCCCCTCGCCAATGGGCCGGTTACCCACCCCTCAGGCTGCGCCTGCTGGGCTCTCCTGCAGCTCAGCCGGGTCGGGCTGCCCCAGGGCTTGGCGGGATGCTGGTGACCCAGCTGAGTGTCCAGCCAGCTGCCGGGCCTGCCTTGCGCTGTGCGCTATGAGGGGGCTGCAGCTTGTGCTGCCCCCTCCCCCCCAACATGGCTTTGGCCTGTCAGGCTGCGTCTGCACCAGCTAGTGTAAAATGGCCTCTGGCCTTTCGACCAGTGTCTGTGTGACGAAGTGGGAATGTTCATAATGTTTCCTCTGAATACTGTGTGGGTGCCTCAGTTTCCCCTATGCCATTCTTAAGTATCTAGGTGGTGGGAGAAGGGGGTGTGATTGTTGCAGAGCCCTAGAGGGCAGATGTGATGCTGGCTGGACAGAAAATGGCCGACACTCTGTCTCCTGGCAACTAATGACCTGGGCCCCTTCTCTACAAAGGTGCCAGCTGAAGGTGTTGGAGAACAAAGAGATCAGGTGACCTCCTGGCCCAGGAAAGAGACAAAGCCCAGAGGGGAGGGGCTGGATGGGGAGTCAGTTTGGGGCTGGCTGGGGACGAGGAGTGAGGGCAGATGGGGGTGTCTGGCTCACTGCCCCCCAAAATGGACCCAGCTGAGGGGTCCTGTTCTCTGTACCTACAAGCTCTGTTTTAGACCCTGTTCCTGTCATCTAATAAACCTCTGTGTTACTGGCTGGCTGAGAGTCACGTCTGACTGCGAAGTGGGGGGTGCAGGACCCTCTGGCTTCCCCAGGACCCCACCTGGGCGGACTCGCTGTGGGAAGCGCACGGAGGGGCATATGCTGAATGCTCCAAGGTCAGACCCAGGAGGTGAAGCCGTGTGAGCTTCTTGCCCTGGAGACAGTCTGCTGACTGGCTTTGTGGGGAGCAGTTCCAGAGCATCGCCCGGGGACTCCGTGACAGGCTGCTAGCCGGGCACCCAGCGGTCCTGACCCTCTGCCCCCCACGCTCGGGCGCCCCCCAGGGAAGCCGCGTGGTGGGGGGATCTGGAGGGCTGCTGGTGCAGACGAGGCCCTCGCCCGGCTGGAGGGTGGGGCTCATCTCTCTCTGCTCTGGCATCGCCGCAGCCCCACGGCCCTGCACGCAGACTGATGCCTGGCATAGCTGGGGCCCCGAGGTGACAAGAAACCAAAGCCCCAGCGCATCGTGGTACCGAACTTCAGCACCAGAGCCTGGTGTCCCTGCCTGCGACCGGCCGGTGCTCTTTGTATGGGTGTTAAACAGCGGCTACCTCCCACCCCAGAGGTGGCTGCATTTCAGGGGTGGGCGGGTGGGTTTCCTGACGCTGACACATTGACGGAGGAACTGGCATGAACTAGAGGGAGGAGCCTGGTTTGCATATGCAGTGACCCACCGCCAGAAGGACTGAGACAGGAACCCTGGCTGCGCCCCCCCCCGAATGGCTGAGCGGGGTCCCCTGCTGGGGGGCTGCTGACAGACGGCCCAGCCCGCGGGGTCACACCAAGCAGATATTTATTGAAAGGCCAACGCCAGGCGGCGGCAGTGGGGGGAGACTCTTGCCCCGGGGTTTTGTACAAGTCACAGGCGCTCGGGAGTTCCCGTGGAGGGTGGAGTTGGCGATAACTAGTGGGACGCAGAGCAACGGGGCTGGGGCACTACGCTAGCACGGAGCGGAGAGACACGCGGGCTGGCAAGCGGCAGACATGACCAGGCACAGCAGTGGGGGGGCGGAGCAGGGCCGAGGAGCTGGGCGCTCGAAGGCAGCTGCAGGAGCTCAGCTCACAGCCCCATTGCCCCAGCTAGCTCCGGACAGAGCGCTGGCTTCGTAGCCACCGGGCTACTGACTTGGGCTATTGGGGTGCCTGTTGTAACGGCCTGAGCTGCTCCGGTGGTGGTGCACGATGGGGGGGGGGGGCCCACGAACCAGTCCCCCCACTCCCTGGTGACCCCCACACAGGTGCAAGCCCCTCCTGCACCCCAGCCCCCTCAGACCGGCCCCATCCCCCTGGCCGGGCCTGCCTCTGGGCCAGCCCCACGTGGCTACGGCGGGTGCCCTGCAGGGACATTGGCCAGGGAGGGGCCAGTCAGCGCAAGGCGCTGAGCAAAGCAGAGGCCATGTGGCCCAGGGGTCAGCGCCGCACCTTGGGGGGGGGAGGGGACAGGTTGCCAGGTGCATGTGTGTGGAGGGGGTGACTCAGCCCGGGCGTTGGAGCCATGGGGGGAGGGGATGAGCTGGCCAGGGGGGCAGCGCTGTGGGGGGTGATGCCTGATGTAAGTCTGGAGGGTGCCCAGACCGTGCTCCCCTCCGCGCCAGGCACCCCTCCCCCACTCCCTGCGCTCTCCCCCTTCCCCCGCTGGCCCCTCCCCCACTCCCTGCGCTCTCCCCCTTCCCCCACCCGCCCCTCCCCCACTCCCTGCGCTCTCCCCCTCCCCCCACCGGCCCCTCCCCCACTCCCTGTGCCCTCCCCCTGCCCCCTCCCTCTTCCCTGCTGGCCCCTCCCCCACTTCCTGAGCTCTCCTGCTGGCCCCTCCCCCACCCCCAGTGCCCTCTCCCTTCCCCCGCCAGCCCCTCCCCCGGGGTGCCTGCTGCAGGGGGCATCTGCCCTGGCCCAGCCCTTGTGCCCCCTGCTTTAGCTTTGGTCATTGAGGCAGGGGCCCCTGCAGGAGTCTCTCCTCCGGCCCCCAGGCACCACTCCCAGCCCCACCGGGGAAGGGGCCAGGCCAGGGCTGGGTGCCCCACGCCGCCGCCTCCAGCCAGCCCCACCGGGGCCATGCCTGCGCGCCAGCCCGGCTCAGGGCGGGCCCCAGCGAGAAGCAGTGAGGATGTGCAGCAAGTCTGTCGGGTGGGGGGGCCGGAGCATGTGCAGAAGGAGGGTCCAAGCCGGCTGGTTGTGGGGTCAGACAGAGTCTCTGGCCGTCTGTGGGGCTGGATGGGGGGCGGAAGCAGGAGACGCAGTGACTTGCTCCCTTACTCCAGGTAAATGTCCTCTGTGGGGCAGGCGTACTCCAGGTGCTCCTGGTAATATTCCTGAAACGCCCGGCTGCAAGGCAAGGGACACGGTGAGCGGGGGCGGGGGGCAGACGGCACATGAGCCACGGGCCAGGGCAAATCCCGGGGGGGGGGGGGGGGGGGGCC
>QXTE01000371.1:785450-813516 GCA_003942145.1 Platysternon megacephalum
TGGGCCGGGCCCCGTCTCTTCCCCCCTTGGGCCAGGCCCCGTCTCTCCACCTTGGGCCAGGCCGGGCCCCAGTCTCTTCCCCCCTTGGGCCAGGCCCCGTCTCTCCACCTTGGGCCAGGCCGGGCCCCAGTCTCTTCCCCCCTCGGGGCAGGCCCCATCTCTTTGCCTCAGGCCAGGTCCCATGTCTCTGCGTCACGCCAGACCCCTCAGTGCTGTCCCCGTCCCTCCGCCTTGGGCCAGGCTGGGCCCCAGTCTCTTCCCCCCTCCGGCCGGGCCCCCGTCTCTTCCCCCCTTCGGCCAGGCCCCGTCTCTCCACCTTGGGCCAGGCCGGGCCCCAGTCTCTTCCCCCCTCGGGCCGGGCCCCCGTCTCTTCCCCCCTTCGGCCAGGCCCCGTCTCTCTGCCTCAGGCCAGGCCCCATGTCTCTGCGTCACGCCAGACCCCTCAGTGCTGGCCCCGTCTCTCCGCCTCGGGCCGGGCCCTACTGCAAAGCTTTCTTCTGCCAGACATGGGGACAAGGGTTTGGCCTGTGTCACTGTCACTCCAGATCCTGCCCCTGGCCTGGCTCCAGTTGGGGCCAAATCTCCTGTTGCTGTGTCTCGGTCTGATCCTTGTGCACTTCCTGCATGAGGCCATGGGCACCCCTTGCCACACCTCAGACCATTTCTCCAGTTTGTCCAGATCACTTTGAATTTTAATCCTATCCTCCAAAGCACTTGCAACCCCTCCCTGCTTGGTATCGCCCGCAAACTCTATAAGTGCACTCTCTATTCCATTAACTACACCATTGATGAAGATATTGAACAGGACCGGACCCAGAACCAATACCTGTGGGACCCCACTAGTTATGCCCTTCCAGCATGACTGTGAATCACTGATAACTACTCTCTGGGAACGGTTTTCCAACCAGTTATGCACCCACCTTACAGTAGCTCCATCTAGGTTGTATTTCCCTAGTTTGTTTATGAGAAGGTCATGCGAGACAGTATCAAAAGCCTTAGTAAAGTCAAGATATACCACATCTACCACTTCCCCCCTCTCCACAAGGCTTGTTACCCTGTCAAAGAAAGCTCTCAGGTTGGCGATTTGTTCTTCACAAATCCAGGCTCACTGTTACTTATCACCTTATCATCTTCTCGGTGTTTGCAGCCAATCATCCGGCCAAGGGGCCCGTCCCCCCACCCCGCCCCAGCCCAGAGCTCCCCAGCCTCCCTCACCTCGTCATCCTGGCTGTACTCATTCGCCGTCAGGATCAGCTTGATGCCCTGCAGCGTTATTTTCAGGTCACAGGTGGCCGGTGGGCGCAAATGCACCGTCAGCTTCCTGGTGGTGGCGATCTGGAAATGCCCAGGGCGAGTGTAAGCGGGAGAGAGCAGGCTGCTAGTCAGGAACAGACGAGATGGGACCCACCTTCTGCAGGCGCGCTTCCCACCGTCCAGTGCCCCCGGCAGCTAGCACTTCTGCCCCGCTCCCTGCAGTGCCTCTCGAGTCAGAAACTGACCCCCTGGGTAACACCGACCGGAGACCCTCGCCCCGTGCTTCCTGCATCCAGCCCAACCCTTCTGGCTGGCTGTCTGAGACGGACCCGCCCGGTCTCCGAGTGAGGGGGAAGGCACCAGGACCCTGGTAAATTGTTCCAGTGGTTAACTGCCCTCACTGGTAAAAGCTGAATGTGCCTAGCTCCACGCTGCCAGCCACCGGATGTGTTGTGTCTTTGCTAGACTCAAGAGCTGTCAGCTAGCAAAACCCTTCTCCCAAGGGAGATAGAGACTGGGGCCAAGTCACCCCTTCGCCTTCTTTGTTGAGCTCTCACCCTTTAGTCAGTCTCCTGGCTCTTCTCTGGAGCCCCTCCGGTTTCTCCACACCCTTTCGATGTGTGGACACGAGACCTGGGCCCTGCCCTCCCGGGACGGTCTGACTGGTGGTGGCAGCACCTCTGCACGACTCACTACTCTGCCCCTCGTATGGCTGGGGACTGCACTGGCTTTCCTAGCGACACCACCCTGGGAGCTCGCACAGGGCTGCTGGAACGAGGGTGCTGGGCAGCAGTAGCAGCCCCGGGCTTGGAGTAATAATAGCGACCAAATGCCTGGCCTCCATCACCTACAGGGCCCGTGGTTTTGTTCAATGGCTTTCAGCTCCCACGGGTGACCCGACGACCCGATGTTATCAGGACCAGCCCAATATTAGGGGCTTTGTCTTATATAGGCAACTATTTCCCTCCCCCCATCCTGATTTTTCACATTTGCTGTCTGGTCACCCTACAGCCCCCCGGAGCTCACGTTCAGCTGGTTTCCACCATGACCCGTAAGCCCCTGGCAGAGTCACTGCTTTGCAAAGTCCAGTCCCCCCGCCCATGAGTGTGCCCACCATTCTTGGCTCCTAACACCTGCTCTTGCATTTTGCTGTGTTAAAACACGTGGTTCAGTGCAGCAGAGAGCGCACTGGGACCTGAGCGGCCCCACCACCATGTACTGGCCCAGCCCTGTCTGTATCTTCTGCAAACGGCACTCACCACTGCTTTCTGTTTGCTTCCTGATCACTGATGAAGATACTGAGTAGCACTGGGCCTAGAGCAGATCCCTGCAGGAGCCCCCTAGAAATGGCCACTGGATGCTGATTCCCCACTTACAATCACTTTTCCAGCTCAGTCCGTAATCGTTTAGTGTGGGCTGGACGGATTTTATAATAGTGCTCTGTTGTTTTTTATCAGAACATGCTGAAGTACAAAGTCCAATGTCTTGCAGAGGCCAAGTACATTATGTCAACAGGTCCCTTCATCAACCAAACTTTGCGTCATCAAAAATGATATCAGATTTGATTGACAAGCCCTATTTCCCATAAAACCCTTTTGACTGGCTTTAATTATGCTGCCACCCTTGGGAGAGGCCAGGAGTCGGGTAGCCGGGAGCGCCCCCCACAGCCAGGGCTCCTGCCCCATCCCCTACAGCGCCCCCTGCTGGGAGTGGCTGGGACTGGGGTAGCTGGGAGCACCCCCCCCCCAAGCCAGGGCTCCTGCCCCGCTCCCCACAGCGCCCCCTGCTGGGAGTGGCTGGGACTGGGGTAGCTGGGAGCACCCCCCCCCAAGCCAGGGCTCCTGCCCCGCTCCCCACAGCACCCCCTGCTGGGAGAGGCTGGGATCGGGGTAGCTAGGAGGCCCCTGCCCCCAAACCCAGTGCTCCTGGGTTATCACATCAATTCCCTGGGAAGTACAAAGTCAGCGACCCACTTTGCTTGGCCCGCCCGCTGCGGGCTCCCTGTTGCCTCACCTTCTGCATGGCTGCACATAGGATGCCATTTCCCTGATGGTATGGGACCTCCACAGAGCCCAGAAACTGCACGTTGAACCTCTCCACCCAGGAAGGGTTCCTCTTCAGCCCTGAAAACAGAGTCATGCAAGCCCTGGAGAAAACCATCAGCACCAAAGGACCTGGGGGGGCTTGTCCCAGCCAGCAGCCCCCCGCTGAGTGGGGAGGGAGCCAGAGGCATTGCACGCGCTGAGCTGGAGGCAGGGTCGCAGGATACCTGCAGGCGGGCTGGGCACTGGGGAGTGTGGCGTCCCGGCAGGCAGAGCTGCCTGCTGTTTGGCTGACAGAAGCATGAACATCAGCGACCGGAAGAACCCACCAGGTACGTTCTCTAGTGCCCTGCCCTAGGGACCCCCACCTCCTCCCAGTGCCCCTCAGTGCCCACGCCTCCGAGATACCCCTCGCACCAAAACCTGCCCCATAACAGCAGTGCCCTTTCCCCCACTGCAGCCCCAGCAAATGCCTGACCGCTGTGCTGCCCCCTCAGTCGCTCTCAGCCAGGCCAGCTCCTGGCTTCCTCCTCCCTCTGAGGATCTGGGCTGACTCCTGGGTTGTTCCTGCCCAGCGCTCTGACCTCCCGCAGCCCCACTGGGTTCCCAACTTCTCCTGATTTAGCATCACAGAATCGTAGCACTGGAGGGGACCTCGAGAGGTCTCTAGCCCAGTCCCCTGCACTCCTGGCAGGACTGAGTATTATCTAGCCCATCCCTGACAGGTGTTTGTCCAACCTGCTCTTAAAAACCTCCAATGATGGAGATTCCACAACCTCCCTAGGCAATTTATCCCAGTGCTTCACCACCCTGACAGTGAGGAAGTTTTTCCTAATGTCCAACCTAAACCTCCCTGGCTGCAGTTTAAGCCCATTGCTTCTTGTCCTGTCCTCAGAGATTAAGAAGAACAAATTTTCTCACTCCTCCTTGTAACAACCTTTTATGTACTTGACTTAGTATCATCTGTACGTGTCAGCAAGGGGCTAGTGAAGATGCCAAACAAGCCTGGATCTACAGAGACCCCACGAGGCTCTGCTCCCAGCTCCCTATCGTCTGTTCTCCGTGGCCTACTCCCTATCAGTGCCGCTCCTGTCACGCTGGAGCCCCCGCTCTGCATCACGAGGGCAAGGCTCCGGTACTTGGTGTGATAATGGGACACAAGCTTTCCCCAACTGTGAGCTCAGCTGCAGAGGGAGGGCAAGTTTATACGGTGGCACAGAAACCTGTGACAACAAAAGTCGGTGGGTGGGGAAAGGGGCAGAAAAGAGAGCGACTGAATTCGGTGGGTGCAGAAAGGGGCAGAAAAGAGAGCGACTGAATTTGGTGGGTGGGGAAAGGGGCAGAAAAGAGAGCGACTGAATTCGGTGGGTGGGGAAAGGGGCAGAAAAGAGAGCGACTGAATTAGCCCAAACAAGAAGGGCTCCTGGCAGAACTCCTGGGCCGGGTTAAGATCATGCTGCAGGAGAAGTGTGGGACCGGAAAACTGGGCACTGACATCAGTGTGCTGGAAATTCGATCTAACTGGTGCACACAATAACGAGGGGCTGTTTCGCCTTCAGCGGCTTCTGGGGTCCTTACAAGAAAAGAGATTGGGGGGAGGGTGAAAATGACCAGAGGGGAGCTGCTGGGTCCCATGATGCAGGATGACTGACAAATGAGATGGGGAAGCAGCAAGCTTCCCAATCATGGCTGCACCTCCCACCATCTCCTGGGACCCCAGACCTCCGTTATTCCGATCCTTACAGGGGGCCTGACCAGACCGGGCCAGAGGGAGGGACCCAGATGACATCATCTCATCACCGGCTTCAGCCTAATCCTGGACACTGCTTGGGACATGAGACGTCATCTCCCCCGTTTCCCCAAAGCGTGTCCTACTCCTTCCCTGCCTCATTTCTCCTCGTTCCTTTCCCTTCTGTCTAACAAGAGTCTGGCTTAGCCAGCCAAGCCTGCATAGCTTGGAACACTGCTGTGAACCTGTGACCAGAAGGAGTCTGCTAAAAGCAGTGCCCTGAACCAGTGGTTCTCAACAAGAGGTACATGTACCCCTGGGGGTACGCAGAGGTCTTCCACGGCGTACGTCAACTCATCTAAATCATCGATGAAGATATTAAACAGATCTGGACCCAGAACCGATCCCTGCGGGACCCCACTCGTTATGCCCTTCCAGCATGACTGTGAACCACTGATAACTACTCTCTGGGACAGTTTCAGGGTCATGTTAACACCTTTGACTCTTTGGCCCCTTTATTCCATCTAACTCAGTGGTTTGCAACCTTTTTTCATTTGCGGACCCCTAAAAATTTCAAATGGAGGTGTGGACCCCTTTGGAAATCTTAGGCATAGTCTGCGAACCCCCACGGGTCCATGGACCACAGCTTGGAAAGCACTGATCTGGGCTCCTACGGGCTCTGGGGGTAGATAGCCACGCTGCCAAGAGCAATACAGAACGGTTACTCCTCTGTCCGTGGCTGTTGTTCTTCACCGTGTGTTGCACGTCTCCATTCCACGTTAGGTGTGTGCGCGCCCGGTGCCCCAAAGCTGGAGGCTGTTCCCACAGCGGTCCCTGTTGGTGTGGCACATGTGCCCGGTGTCTGACAGTGCTCCCAGTGGAGGGTATAAAGGGAGGAGCCACCCTGAGCACCAGTGTTGCCTGGGCCAAGCAGGGGTTATTAAGATCAACTTGGTGCAGTCCTTCTTGAATCTGAGAATCACCGTAGGAATTAAAGGCATGGGAGGGAATGCATAGAGTAGACTGTCCTTCCTCGGGAATAGCAGCCTGTCCAGGATGGAGCCCGGACTGTAAACTGCCCTGCAGCAGAACTGATGGCACTTCCTAATCTGCTTTATGGTGAACAGATCTACTACAGGTGTCTGCCAAGTGTGAAACAGCAACTGGAGCACTTTGGTTTTCAGACACCAGTCATGGCCCATCCTGAAGGACCTGCGGAGATGGTCTGTCAGGTGGCTCTGTATTCCCAGAAGGTGTGGCCCTTTGAGCATTACTGCGTGCCTGATGCAGGACTTTGAAAGGTTCGCTGCTTCCTGTCGCACACGGCACTGCCCTGCCTGCTCAAATAAAGCATGGCTGTGGTGTTGTCCATGTGGACGTGCAAAGCTTGAGAACATTGGTGTGTAGGGACAGCTCCGGATCTGACTAAGTCCTTGGGTTCAGAGATCTCGTAAGTGTGCTCCCCAGCCTAAGGAGGGTGTCTCTGTGGCTAGGCTCATGGAGGGAAGGGGAGGTGAGAAGGAAACTCTCCTGCACACGTTGGACAGGTTCACCCATCAATTCAAGGAAGCCAGAACCCTTGCAGGCATGTGAACTAGCATGTCCAGTGGACCCATGCGTCTGACGAAGTGGGGATTCACCCACGAACGCTCATGCTCCAATACGTCTGTTAGTCTATAAGGTGCCATGGGACTCTCTGTTGCCATGTCCAGTGGATGTCTCGATGGATGGTAGAGAGACTTCAGGCACCCTGCACACACCTCAGGTGACGACTGCCAGACCGAGTCATGTATGCACAAGTGCCACGTGCCCGAGGCAGCTCAGGCAATTTCTTACAGGAGTCTGAGGTTGAGGCTGGAGAGCGGCACACAGGTCCAGAGTCACTTGGAACCTGGCCTGAGGCATGTAGGCTGTTGTCGAATTGAGAACTGCCTTGATAAACTCTACCCTTTGCAGAGTACAGGATTGAGGTGTCAACTTGGGACTGGATTTGTCTGTTGCCCTCTGCCTGCTATCTGGGGCAGCCTCGGATCCACCAGCTGTCCAGACACAGGAATACTGGAACACCGATCTTCCAGAGCTAAGCAGTTGCCACTGCCATGCACTTGGGGCTCACAACAGGGCCAAGGGGGGACTGTAGTGAACATGTACAACCATGAACCTGGGGACCCTTCTTTGGCCCAGGTGGATAGCCACATGAAAATCAGCGTCTCTCAAGCTGAGAGCAGCTTGCCAATCAACAAGATCTATGGAAAGGATACGGGGAACCAGGGAAACCAGGCAAAACATTATCTTCTTGATGAATCTATTCAAGTTTCATAGATGGAGGATAAACCTCAGGTCCCCTGGACTTGGCTTTGAGGGAATAGCGAGAGTAAAACTCCTTTCACCAATGTTGTGCCGGTACCTCCTCTATGACTCCCAACCTGAGGAGAGGCTGTTCTCTTGTTTGAGAACAGCCTGACGAGATTGGCCACTGAAAAGGGATGGCGAGAAACTGCAGCGTGTAGCCCAGTCCCACAGTTCTTAGTCCCCACCAGTCTGTTGTAATGGCCTTCCAAGCACTGAGGAAGTGAGACGGCCTGTTTCCAAAGGGAGCAGTGGGACAAGGAATAGCCCCATGTATGGATATGGTGGCCTCAACTGCAGAGTCAAAGAGCCTGCTTCGAACTAGAGAGTTGCTGAGAAGAAGCAGAGATGGAAGGAGGAGGTGGGCTCCTTCGCTAAGATTTAGGTCTCCTTCTAGCCTGGTCAGGTTGTTTTGGGGGATAGAATGTCTGTCTCTGTTGGCGTTGAGGATGGCACCGTTTCCTCTTTGGTACTAGAGCACAGATACCCAAGAACCCAAGAGTCGCTCTAGAATCCTTGAGCTGTCGTAGAGCCTTGTCCATTTTTTCAGAGATGATTCTTTTCTCCAAGGGCAGGTCTTCAATTGTTTGTTGGACTTCACAAGTATGTCAGCAGATTGCAGCGAAGAACAGGGAGCGCATGGTTACCGCCATCACTCTGAGTCAGCCAATCTAGAGCTACTTGGTGGGATGCTCTTGCCACCCAAGGGCCTTCAGCGAGCATGGCCTGGAACTCCTTCTCGGGCTTCTCTGACAGTTTATCCAGGCACATGATCGTCATATCCCAGTTACAGAAATTGTACCTAGCCAAGAGTGCTAGATGATTGGCTACATGAACTTGCAGTCCTGGTGCTGAATACATTTTTTGACCACATAAGTCCAACTTCTTCAAGTCTCTGTCCTAGGGGGTAGGTTTTGAGTTTTCTCACTAACTGCAGTGACCATCAAAGACCCTGGGGGTCGGGTGGGAGTAAAAATGTTCATGCCCTTGTAAGGGGACCTGATACCTACTCTGTCCTTTTAGCCATGGGAGACAAAGATGAGGGTGTCTGCCAGAAAATCTGTATTAGTTCCTGTATAGCGTCATTAATGGGCAATGCCACCCTGTTTGGAGTGGCTGTGTGGAGCTGTCCACCAATCTGTGTTGATTTTTCCGAACTAACTCCACCTGTATGCCCATGGAATGAGCCCCCCTCTGTAGCAATACTTGATATGTTTTACAGTCATCAGGAAACCCCAAAACCAGAGCCCCATCTGGGGATGATGAAGACGTATTTATGGGAGTCGGAGCAACTTCAATAAGTGCTGCTAGTTTCCAATGGTCCAGTTGCACAGACCAGGTGCCAAAGGATACACATGCTCGATAAAGGTAATTGTTAAATGTAATTGATAATGCAATTGATAAAACTGTAAAATTGTAGAGGTGATCCCGGCAATTACAGACCAGTAAATCTAACGTCAGTACCGGGCAAATTAGTTGAAACAATCGTAAAGAATAAAATTGTCAGACACATAGAAGAACATAAATTGTTGGGAAAAAGTCAACATGGTTTCTGTAAAGGGAAATCATGTCTTACTAATCTATTAGAGTTCTTTGAAGGGGTCAACAAACATGTGGACAAGGGGGATCCAGTGGACATAGTGTACTTAGATTTCCAGAAAGCCTTTGACAAGGTCCTTCACCAAAGGCTCTTACGTAAATTAAGCTGTCATGGGATACGAGGGAAGATCCTTTTGTGACGTTATGCAGTCTATATGGTTTTATAAAAACATGATAAGTAAATATAATGTAACTGGAATAGTTTTATAAAGGTCTCTTGTAAGGTATTATAAAGCTTATAATCTACTGAGTGTGATCATCCTATTTGTATAAATGTACCACTCTTGTATCTGAAACTAGAAATATAACTCTGAGGGCCTATTGTAATTATGCAAAGTGTGGGCCATTAATGGTGGTTTGGAATCTTAATGGCTCCCATCAACCAGAACAATTGACTGGGGCTCTGTTTGCAGGCAAGCCTTCCTGTGAGTCAGGCTGGGAGGAATGAAGGCTTGGGGTCTTACAGTGACATGTGATCATATCACCTGAACTGGAATTCATCTTTAACCTGGTGCTTTTTCAGTGAGGGGGGGTGGAAACCCAGAGGAACAAAGATATATAAAGGGGTGGAAGAGAACAAGGGGGGAAAAGAGAAGCCATCATGAAGAATCCCCTAGCTACCACCTGAGCTGAAACAAGAGCTGTACCAGGGGAAAGAATTGTGCCCAGGCCTGGAAGGTGTCCAGTCTGAGGAAAAAACTTCCTGAAGCATTTCTGAGGGTGAGATTATCTCTATTTAGTTTGATTAGACATAGATTTGTGCATTTTATTTTATTTTGCTTGGTGACTTACTTTGTTCTGTCTGTTACTACTTGGAACCACTTAAATCCTACTCTCTGTATTTAATAAAATCACTTTTACTTATTAATTAACTCAGAGTATGTATTAATACCTGGGGGAGCAAACAGCTGTGCATCTCTCTCTATCAGTGTTATAGAGGGCGAACAGTTTATCTGGGTTTAGACCCCATTGGGGGTTGGGCATCTGAGTGCTAAAGACAAGCACACTTCTGTGAGCTGTTTTCAGGTAAACCTGCAGCTTTGGGGCAAGTAATTCAGACCCTGGGTCTGTGTTGGAGCAGACGAAAGTGTCTGGCTCAACAAGACAGGGTGCTGGAGCCACTGAGCTGGCAGGGAAAACAGGAACAGGGGTAGTCTTTGCACATCGGGTGGCAGCTCCCAAGGGGGTTTCTGTGACTCCAACCCGTCACAACCGGACTAGAAACTGAAGCAATGAGACTGAAGGACCAGACCAGGGATCAGAGGCTGCAACAACCATTGAAACACAGAAGAGTTTCCCAGTATTCCAGAACTGGGGAACTTGAGCCCCTACCTTTTCCATCTTATCTGTTTATTGTCTGACATATATATATATATATGTGTGTGTGTGTGTGTGTANCTCCTCATCTCAAAAAAGATATACTGGCACTAGAAAAGGTTCAGAGAAGGGAAACTAAAATGATTAGGCGTTTGGAACGGGTCCCATATGAGGAGAGATTAAGAGGCTGGGACTTTTCAGCTTGGAAAAGAGGAGACTAAGGGGGGATATGATAGAGGTATATAAAATCATGAGTGATGTAGAGAAAGTGAATAAGGAAAAGTTATTTACTTGTTCCCATAATATAAGAACTAGGGGCCACCAAATGAAATTAATTGGCAGCAGGTTTAAAACAAATAAAAGGAAGTTCTTCTTCACACAGCGCACAGTCAACCTGTGGAACTCCTTACCTGAGGAGGTTGTGAAGGCTAGGACTATAACAGCGTTTAAAAGAGAACTGGATAAATTCATGGAGGTTAAGTCCATTAATGGCTATTAGCCAGGATGGGTAAGGAATGGTGTCCCTAGCCTCTGTTTGCCAGAGGGTGGAGATGGATGGCAGGAGAGAGATCACTTGATCATTACCTGTTAGGTTCATTCCCTCTGGGGCACCAGGCATTGGCCACTGTCGGTAGACAGATACTGGGCTGGATGGACCCTTGGTCTGACCCAGTATGGCCGTTCTTATGTTCTTATGTAAAGGTGGTACCGAGGTCGGTACCGGAATCGGTATCAGGCACAGCTGACTCCCTTTGAGGCAACCTAGACTTAGGTGTAATGGAGAGGCTGATCTCAAAGTAGTGGGCATATGGCATGGCCAATAAAATCAATGTGGAACATGACGGGGCAAAAGAGGCCAATTCTATTGACTCCAAGAAGTTCTGTCTCTGGATCTACTTACGCATTTAGGCCTGGCATGCACAAGCATGGGAGTCTAATGAAGAAGGGGGAGAAACCTGGGACCTCCTGCAATACGAACAGGAGACACATGATCCAACCTCCAACTCCGACAAACCGTCGGAACCATCCCCTAGACAGGGTAGCCCAGCACCAAGCGGGAGTTGCTGGGGAACTGGAGTGGGGCTGATGGGTGGAGGTAACGTCGCAGCTGACGAGTGATCAGTGCCAGCTGTTATCCTTGAGTTTGCACCAGTGGCTTCTTCACAGCTGACGCTGAGGTCAGGGCTGGCTGTGGTGCTGGCACTTTGACAGCGGGCGCTGATGCTGGTACTGACAACCGCGCTGGCATTTGCACCGTGGAAAGAGGAGGTGCCAAAGTGTCCAGGTCAGTTTGAAGCACAGAGGAGTCCAGGACTAAGAGGCACAAAAGGTCCTTGGCTGCTTCAGACACCTCTGGTGTGGCTGGTACCACCCAGACTGGTTGCACGGCCCTGTGTGGCGGTGCTGATGTTGAGGCTGGCTCCATGATATGGTATAGCTGGTGTCAGTCTCAACGGTACCAAGGACTGCACTAAGGGGGGACATGATAGAGGTCTATAAAATCACGAGTGATGTGGAGAAAGTGGATAAGGAAAAGTTATTTACTTGTTCCCATAATACAAGAACTAGGGGCCACCAAATGAAATTAATAGGCAGCAGGTTTAAAACAAATAAAAGGAAGTTCTTCTTCACGCAGCGCACAGTCAACTTGTGGAACTCCTTGCCTGAGGAGGTTGTGAAGGCTAGGACTATAACAGCGTTTAAAAGGGGACTGGATAAATTCATGGTGGCTAAGTCCATAAATGGCTATTAGCCAGGATGGGTAAGAATGGTGTCCCTAGCCTCTGTTCGTCAGAGGGTGGAGATGGATGGCAGGAGAGAGATCACTTGATCATTGCCTGTTAGGTTCACTCCCTCTGGGGCACCTGGCATTGGCCACTGTCGGTAGACAGATACTGGGCTAGATGGACCTTTGGTCTGACCCGGTACGGCCTTTCTTATGTTCTTATGTTNCTTCCCCACGGGCCTGGGGCCTCCCTGGGGCCCCCAGATAGACCTAACTAAAGGGGGTCCTGTTGTCTGTGCTGGCAAGACCTGTTTTGGACTGTGTTCCTGTCGTCTCAATAAACCTTCTGTTTTACTGGCTGGCTGAGAGTTATGGTGAATCGCAGGAATCCAGGGGTGCCGGGCCCGGACTCCCCCACACTCCATGACACACCCTCTCCAAACATTTTAAATAGCAGCGCTGAGGGGCCCTGTTACTGTGCAGACAGCAGTGCTGGTAACCGGGAGACTAACGCATCACTAAGTCCAGGTCCCAGGTACCTGACACCCAGAGCAAACTAGTAATAAGAGAACGAAAGTGAAAAAACCCGGCTAGGACAAAACCTGAGTCCTATTACCTGCCTAGGAAGATTTCTAAACGATTTACAATGGGAAATAATCCCCTTCGTGTGCTCCTGTGCGTGGGATACTCCGCCTACCAACCCCAGGCAGTGAGAAGGAACCAAAGGGGGGTCGGGGCAGCTCTGTCCTTTATGGCCTCGGCTGGGAGCCGACATAGGCTGCCTGCGCTGCCCCGACGGGTCCTGCTGTAGGACAAATCTCTGTCTTCGGCACACTGGGCGCACACACACCTAGCGTGCAATGGACATGTGCAGTCACTGGAAGAAAAACCTGGGGTTCCCCCGACCCCACGGCCAGGCCAGGGGGTCTGACTCACTCTGCTCCTGGCCTGGAGGTGCAGCGGGTGACCCCGGGCGTGTCTGTGCCGTGCTGCTTTCCCTGGTCCCTAACACCAAGGATCCTGCGCTGTCCAACTGCAGCTCCCTGGAGCGGTCACTCCTTTGCTGCCCTTCCCCTGTAGCCTGCCAGCCCGGCTACGAGCCGCAGCCTCCCAGCGCCCTGTTACGCTGGCTATCGCCTGGCCCTCCTGGCCCGTCTCCCTGCTCCCAGCTCTGGCTACAGACACTTCAGTCCGTTCAGGCTCTTCTGCAGTGTCAGGGTCAGAGCGACTCCACCTGCTGCTTTACTGCGCCCGTGGGGCAGGACCGGCCCTGCTACTGGAATGGAGGAAAACTCCTCTCTTCCCTGCCAGCTTGAAAGCCTCCTACCGGGCCCTGTCTGCCAGGGACCAGGATTCCTCCTGCCCTAGTGGAGACGGTCAGAGCCAGGCCGGCTCTCAGCACAGGAGTCATGCAGCTCCTAAGGCTCCCCCCCCTCCACACACACACACAGGTGCCAGGCACTGGAAGGTCACTGGGAAGTTCCCTGTGTCACCCCCATCTCCACTCCTCTCCCCAGGGCCCTGAACCTGCTGCACGTGGGCTCTCATTCACAGGCGCTTCCCAGCATGCTTTGGGGAACCCACCCCCTCCTGCCTGAAGCATCATTTGCCCTGGCACAGCATCTGCTTCCTGTTAGGGCAGCCACAGATCTCTTGGGCCAGGTTCCTCACTACGATGCTTCTGTCTCTCTGGTGACTCCCTGTCAGCGCTCACCTCCCTGGAGCTCTCCGCTCAGACATCTCCTCTCCTGGCAAGGGCAGCGGGTGTGCAGGGATCAGCACCTATTCCCCACTGCCTCTCCTTCCATGCCTTCCTCTCCTGCCACTGGCCCACGAGCTGTGTCTCTGACAGGCTCAGGTACGTGTGCAGACAGAAACACCGGCCGGAGTCAGCCGGGCGCCCTTTGCCTCGGCAGAGAACCCAGCAGCTGTTCAGGCTCCCAGAGCACCTAACAGTTATGGATCCTTGGTGGTCTCCACCCAGAGACGGGACCACTGTGCCCTGGGCAGCCTGGACCATCAACAACCAACCTCCATCACCCAACTGCTGCACCATTGCAGGCCCTCCTGTGCAACTGTCTGCTCCCTGCCCCGTGTGCTCGCCTGCCCCCTCCACAGACTCTGGATGTTCGGGACAGTCCATACGGATTCACGCCCTCCTCTGCCCATAAGAACATAACAGCGGCCAGGCTGGGTCAGACCAAGGGTCCATCTAGCCCAGTGTCCTGTCTGCCGACAGTGGCCAATCCCAGGTGCCCCAGAGGGAGTGAACCTAACAGGGAATCATCCCGTGATCCATCCCCTGTCGCCCATTCCCAGCTTTGCTGCTGCACTCAGCCTGCAGCTGTCGAGCGACCCCAGTGGCCCGTGGGTTTGCTCTCGCTCGGCCGCTCAGAGCTCCAGAGCCCAGGACAGGCTCCTGGTGGGGGTAGGGGGGTGAGTGGTGGATTCCTGGCTGCTTTCTCAGTGATTACACAGTATGAGCTAGGGGCACTTGGGCGGCAGGATGGAGTCAATGCTCACCCATCTGGGTGGGCGTGTCTGTGGGGGGGTGTTTGTGTGGGGAGGGTCTCCCTGGCAGCCCTCCCCATCTGCAGCAGAGCGTTCTGGGTCACTGCCAGCCTGCCACCCACTCGGACTGAAACTGTGGCAGTGCCGTGAGCTGGCTCTTGCTGTCCTGGCACGGCCGGTGGCAGCACCAAGGGCTGCAGGTGCTCAGGGGTCCCGCACCACAGGGAGGGAGGGGAGGGGGGATGCCTACCGATGACCTCCTTGGCTTGGCTCACCACCTCGTGGGCATAGAACGCCGGGAAGATGCCTCTCTCTCCAGTCCGCATGTTGTAGCCTCGGTACCAGTAATCATCCTCCTCCAGCTCCACCAGGATCGGGTCGTCCACATCCAGCTCCAGCTCGTCCTCGTGGCGAGGGATAAACCTGCGAGCAGAGGAGGCGGCGCCAGGATGGGGGGAAGGGGCATTGGGTGGGGGAGGAGGGCAGAGGAAATGTGAGAGAGAAAGAGAGAGATGGAGATGAAGACGGGCGAGGATGCTCTTGCACACAGGAGCCAGAGGCACCGTGCCCGGTTCCCGGCAGCCCCCTCGGGCCTTTCCGCCACAGCAGGGGGCAGGACAATCATAGGCAGACTCGGGACTCCTTGGCACCAGCCGGGCCACCATCCTATAAATGTATCTAACAGGAAACGGTGGGCTGCCTGCCTCACCCCCGTTCATTGCCCTGGGGCTGTGTATTTATCAGCTGCTCAGCCCGGGGATGAAGCTGTTTCCTCCTCTCAGTGCCAGGCAGACCCCAACTCGTTCCTGGCCAGGCGCCCAGAGGGGCAGCGTTGGTGCGGCCCTGGGGTCCAGGCTAGGGTGCTCTTCTCACCTGAAGACAGCCCGGTGAGTCTGCTCCCGTTCTTCCCCGTTCACCATGCATGAGAACAGCCCAAAGGACTCCGTACCTACGGAGCAGAGGAGAGGTCACTGCAGCACGGCAGGAGGAGGACACGCAGGAGGCACCTCGCCAGCCAAGCAAAGGACAAGAGACCCGAGCCACTCGGGCCTCTCTCCTCAGCGGGGAACGCCTGGCCCCGAGCCAGTCGGGGCAGCCCTTCCTGTATTAATTCAGCCCCCACAGACTGGTGAGAATGTCTCCAGAAAGGAAGGAAGGAAGACGGCCCAGCAGTTAATGCACTAGCCCTGCTCCTCACAGACTCCTTGTGTGACTTCGGGCTTATCGACAGGGCCTCGCCGCCAGAGTACAGGGATGCGACTTACAGCACATACCCAAGTGCTGGGCTGGGACTGCCCTCGGCGGATGCTGCTGGCATGAATTCGAAGGTACCTCGCCCACGCTAACGTAGTCCTGTTTGAAGAGGACGATGTTAACACGAACTAGGTACCTTTGAGTTCTGCCCGCAGTGTGGCACGGGGAAGTTACAGACCAGCACTTGGGTGCGCCCTGCAATTCACACCCTCGGCGTCGGGACGCGGTGCAGGGTAGACACAGCCATTGTCTGTCTGTGTCTGTGCAGTGAGGAGTGCAGCATTGCCCTGCCTTCCGGGGGCGCGGTGAGGACACAGGAACTGAAGAGAGTGAGGGGGCTAGGCAAGGGCCCTACCTGGAGAGAGACGTAGGTTTAGGGGTGGCCCAGTCTGAATGTGTGACTCTCCTACAGGGATAGACATGGCTGCCCCCTCTCTGGGGCGGGCAGGGGAATTGGTACTTACTGGAGGAGCGGGATGTGCTATTGACAAAGACATTGAGGAACTTCTTGGAGAACTGGAGGTCAGCTTCGGGGGAGGAGTCCTCCGAGGAGCTCTGCCCGTCCTGTGCCGTCAGCCCCTCCCCAAACTCGTCCTCGTCCTCCAGGTCGCAGTTGTCACAGGCTCTCAGCAGCTCACTGTCGTCACTCAGCACCGAGGTGCAGCGCTTCAGGCTCACCAGCTCCAGCTGCGTGTTCTCATCCACCACCAGAGTGTATTTGATGGAGTCGTAGACCAGGGACTCATCCAGCGGCCGCGGCTCCTGGGCCACGGGGGGCGGAGGAAGCGGCAGGTCCTCCTCGAAGCTCTGCGTGTCGTCGTGGAAGGGGGAGCCCTTCAGGCTGCCGAAATAGGGCACATCATCCTCGTCCGGGGAGTAGGCCAGGTTAAAGCACCGGTTGGTCTTGGCCGTAGAGACGTCGAGCATGGGCAGGAAGGCGTCAGGGTTCCGGCCCAGGCTCTCTAACCGGATGTCATCGATCATGTCATTGTCCTCCAGGATCCCCGAGTCCAGGTCCTTATCGATGGCCCAATCCTCTGGCCCAGCTGCCGGCTCCACCTCTGTGCCCTGTTCTCTGGACGCTGGGGCCGAGCCCTCTGTGCTGGCAGGGGAGGCGAAAGGGAAGCTTTTCATGGGCCCCGTGCAGCAGCCAAAGTTTGCCAGCACCGCCGAGCTGCCCAGCCTGTCGATGGAGAGGGGGTGCCCCAGGAACACTGGCGTGATAGTGTCATTGGTCGGGTTGCTCATGAATAAATAAGCTCCTGAGTCACTTCCTGGAGGCGAGGACCCTGTGGCAGGGCTCGTGCTCGTGGGTTTCTCGTCCTCGGCGCTCTGGAGTGAGCTGCGCAGAGTCTCCATGTCCACCAGCTCGATGCTCTGCTGGGAGCAGGACAGCTTGGCCGGCTCTGCTTCGCTCCCCGGGGAGTCCCGCAAGCTGGGCTGCATGTCCAGGGACTCGCTGAGGATCTCGGGCTCCAGGTCAGAGGCCGGGGAGATGGTGTCGCAGAGGGAGTGGGCCTGCTGGAAGCAGTCGTCCGGGCACTTGAGCGGGTACGAGCCCTCCAAGATCATCTTGTTGACGAGGTTGCTGAGCAGCCAGGGTGAGTCCGAGTCCTCGCTCAGGTCAGGCTCCGACTCGGAGTCAGAGTCGTACTCGCTGTTACCCTCGTCGTCCACCTCCGGCAGGAGCTTGGGCCCGATGGGCAGGTAGAAGGAACGGCGGATGCTCTCCAGGCTGTGGTCCGGGTCAATCTTTAGATCCAGGGGACTGGACCCAGATACATCTGTCTGGTCAACGGGGGCGGAAGAGTCCTCCGGGTTCAAGGTGTCGTAATAACCCTCCATCTTCAAGTCGGCCAGGCTCTCTCTCCTCACCATGCTCCTGTCCCTCAAGCGGCTCTCCAGCAGCTCCCCCTCCAGGGTCACCTCCTCCTCCTTGCACTTAACCAGCAGCAGGGAGTCCTTGATGCCCATGAGCCCCTGGCCTTCAAGCTCCGTCTCCAGCTCGGCCTCCGAGGTGGGGGAGCTGGCCTCCTCGATGGAGTTGGTGAGGTGGGAGGACCTGCCACTGCTGCTGTCGCTGCTCAGATCCAGCTCTGTCTCCGAGATGGAGGAAATCATGTTGCTGACCAGGCGGCCCCCACAAGCAAAAGCTGCCTCGATTTCCCCCTCTACATCTGAGTCAGAACCCGGGGAGCTGAGGTCGTCACTGTGCCGGCCGCGGGGCAGGAACTGCTTTGAGCTCCTGCTGGTGAGATCTGCCTCAATGCCCGGGTCGGACGACGGAGACGTGGTCTCGGAGGAGCCTGACGGGAGCCCACGCATGCTGGCAGCCCTACTGCAGAGGGGACCCTCCCCTTCAGAGCTCAGCTGCTCTGTCAGCCCCCTCAGGCCGACGTAGGCCCGCAGAGTGCACCCCCCTTCCCCATCGCTCTGATCATAGCCCGTGGGCAGCTCTTCCTCAGACAGGGGGGTGCTGGACTGGCCAAGGGGGGTGATGGGGGAGCCACGACCAAGAGCCAGGCCTGCTTCCCCCTCAGCGCTATCTGCAGGGGGACCCTCCTCACTGGGCTTTTGTCCCTCCCTGCCGCTGGCTGCCTCGGGCCTGAGCTTGGCACAGTCGCTGTCGGTGGCTTGGGGCTGCCGGGAGTTGGCGTCGCAGGTCTGGGGCTCCTTGCTGGCTTCCGAGTGAGGGGCTATGTTAGGAGGAGCGGCAGGCCCTGTTGGAGAGAGAGACTGTTTAGGCGCCGGCTGGCTGAGGTGAGATGGGGAATGTGGTGAGCATGGTGCAGAGGAGATGATATTCATATTATAATCTTCCCCGGCTCTCTCCGGCGGTTGGTTACCATATGCCCGAGACTCATGTCTGTTGCCTTCCAAGTCATAGAAGGAGGGTTTGAGCAGTGTCTGGGCCTGCCCTGTTTCCTCAGTGGTCAGCCCCAGGCCGTTCTGACTCTCCAAGCAGGGGCCATCTTGGACACAAGGGTGAGAAGGAGACAGGTGCCCTGAAAAGAAAAAGCCAAGAGCCTGAGATTAGAGCTTTGAACCAGTTCCCGCCCGCCTGGCTAGGGCCCCTCATCCTCCCCCTGCTTCACTGGGAAAGCTGGCAGGAGAGTCCCCAGGCCCAGCTCTGATCCCTGCTGGACAGTGCCCCACGCACGTGGGAGGCGGGAGAAGCTGGCTGGAGGGGAAGGATCCCCCAGGCCGTGCCCCTGGGGATGAGCAGGACAGGCCCTAAGGGCCAGTCCAGAGAGGAACAACCAGGGCCCGTGTGCTCGGCAGTGCGTTGACGCACAACGTGGCAGTGACTCTTTCCAGCAATGACCAGTGTGGAGGGTGGATTGTTTTGCCGTGTTCTCCAGGCCCCCAGCTCTGTGGGCCTCAGCAGTTAGGCTGGTGTCTGGGAGCTCGGCTCAGAGTCTCCTTCCCCCGCCCCACGTGTGCCAGGGAGGTGGGGTCAGCGGTTCACCTCCTCCGCTCCCCAGATCTCGGCTGCTGCTCTGCTCTCGAGGCAGCTGGGCTGCCCAGCCTGCGCGGTTGGCTCCATGGCCCCCTCCGCCTGGTGCTGTAGGACAGTGCTGGCAGCCGGCACCGTCATCAACCCAACAATCCCTTGTGGGGAAAGGAGCAGCACCAGAGGCAGCTGCAGGCAGAAAACGGTGCCAGGAGCCTGGTGCAGCAGAGTAACGAATCCGACAGCAAAAATCCGACGTTCTGTGGGATCTTGGGAAACGCCGAATTCCAGGGCCCCCTAGTCACTGAGCCCGCGGGCCCCTGCGTCCGTCAGCCCCTCTCTGAGCCATTTTCGAGGACTGAGAGCAAAGTGCGGCTCTGCCTTCCGGGTACGAGCTGAGCTCCCAGCCATCGGGCAGCCCTGGAGACAGCCCGAGGGGAGCAGCGTGGGGAGGAGGCGCAGAGGAAGCACGAATCTCCCCAACACAGAGCTCGGACACAGCCCTGGGGGAGAAGCTGGGCCTGGAACCCCTCCATGGAGCAGCTCACCCCATCTCCTGAACCTCCAGCCTCGGTTCCCCAGCCCTCCCCAGCCCCAGGGCCCAGAGCAGAGCCTGGCTCTTGGGGCAGCCACACAGCTGAGCTCAGATGCACAAGCCCCCGCAGCCCTTCTGCTGGTGCAGGTGGGGGGCTGCCGCGAGTGGGGGAGGGGGGATGCTCACCAGCGTGTGAGGAAGAGGAGGAGGAGGAGGAGTGGAGAAGGGTCTCCTGCCAGGTGGCCCGCTGAGCAGGTGGGGGAGGAGGGTAGCTGCCGTTGTTGTTCAGGGAATCCTGGTCAGAAAGAGAAGAGCCGGTGAGTTTAGAAACGAGGGCAGGGGGTGTCTGGGGCCGAGGGAGGAGGGGGAACAAGGAAGTGAGGCCACGTCTACACTGGCAGTGCGTTACAGGTATCGGCCGGCCAGGCTCCCGGACTCCCAGCTCGGCAAAGCTGGGCTGTGCCTGGGAGAGAACAACACCCCACGAGTGAAACAAGCAGTAAAAGCCCCTGGGGGTCCCGCCTCTAACCCCCGCCGGAGAGAGCGAGCTGTGCCGGCCGAAGTCTGGAGCGTTCCTCTGCTCCGAGGGGAAGCAAAGGCTAAGCCCGCATGCCTCCAGATCGAGTCTCTGCGAAAGGCCCCTCTGTGCTCGTCAGTCCCCACTCAGACACGGGCTCCCCACAGGGAATGGACCCCCGGCTGCCGCTGCACATGCTGGGTGAACGACAGGTCAGACAGCGTCTCCTAAACTCTGAAAGCTGAGCCCTGAGTCAGCAACCCTGTCAACCCCCTATCCCCACAAGTTCCCCCCCTCCCCAGCTAGCCCCTTCTCCCCCCCGGGACGCCCAGTGCTCCGGGAAACTTCAACCGTGGGGCAGCTCCTCACGCCAGGGGACTCCCATCCCTGTCTGCCATGCTCGGGAGGAGCGACGGAGCGACACCAGGGACAGTGTCAGCACTGCCAGCTGGGTTAGCACCACTGACAGGAATGGGGCAGTTCACACCACACAGCGAATGTTTTAGGCTCTCTGCAAACTCAGCATCGGGCACCACACGTGTAACAGCTAGAGACTGACTTGTTACACTGAGAGCTGAGACTTTGAAGGAGAACCCAGAGGTCCATTGGCTCCCCCCATCAGGCTTTGTGTCCCCCAGATGGGGAAACACTGATGCAAGACATGCTGCCAGCACCACACGATCTTCCCCTGACAATCTGACACATGCACAGGCACACGCAGACACACACGCACAGAGACACAGACACACACACAGAGACACAGACAACCAGACACAGACACACGCACAGAGACACAGAGACACAGACGCAGACCGACACACAGATACACAGAGAGACGCACAGAGACACATATAAACACAGACACACACACAGACGCACAGACACACACATGCACAGAGACACATATACACACACGCACAGGCACACGCAGACACACACGCACAGAGACACAGACACAGACAGACACACAGATACACAGACAGACACACAGAGACACATATAAACACAGACACACACACAGACGCACAGGCACACACATGCACAGAGACACATATACACACACGCACAGGCACACGCAGACACACATGCACAGAGACACAGACACACAGATAGACAGACACACACACGCACAGAGACACAGACAGACACACACACACAGATATACACACAGACACACACGCAGACGCACATGCAGACACACATGCACAGAGACACAGACACACAGAGACACAGACACACACACAGAGATAGACACAGACATAGACACACACACACAGACATACACACAGACCCAGACACACACAGACGCACAGACACACACACAGACGCACACACACAGCAGAACAAAGGCAGAGCAAACGCTGCAGATGGGGCGAGGGGAATGTGATGAGGCTGTTGTGACTCCGCTGAGGAAAAGCAGCACAAGCGGAGGGTGGATCCCGCTCTGCAGGGCTGTGCAATAGCAGAGATACTCAGATCTTTGCCAGACTCCACCGTGAAGAAGGAAGAAAATCCGTTCTGTTTGATCTGCTCTAGTTTTCACCTGGTGCCCTCCACTGGGTACTGGAACCCCGGCCTGTCCAGACAGTTGGTGAGTCAGGGCGATGCTGCACCGAGAAGTGAGCAGTGACTTGGAGATGAGAGGAAAGCAAATGTAGTGTTTCCGTCTCAAAAAAAGTGAGTAGAATGATCGCACATACACAATGGGAAATGACTGCCTAGGAAGGAGCACTGCGGGAACGGGTCTGGGGGTCAGAGGGGATCACAAGCTAAAAAAGGAGTCAACAGTATGACACTGTTGCAAAAAAAAGTTAACATCATTCTGGGCTGTATTAGAATCATAGAATCATAGAATCATAGAATCTCAGGGTTGGAAGGGACCTCAGGAGGTCATCTAGTCCAACCCCCTGCTCAAAGCAGGACCAAACCCAACTAAATCAGCCCAGCCAGGGCTTTGTCAAGCCTGACCTTAAAAACCTCTAAGGAAGGAGATTCCACTACCTCCCTAGGTAACCCATTCCAGTTCTTCACCACCCTACTAGTGAAAAAGTTTTTCCTAATGTCCAACCTAAACCTCCCCCTCTGCAACTTGAGACCATTACTCCTTGTTCTGTCATCTTCTATCACTGAGAACAGTCTAGATCCATCCTCTTTGGAACCCCCTTTCAGGTAGTTGAAAGCAGCTATCAAATCGCCCCTCATTCTTCTCTTCTGCAGACTAAACAATCCCAGTTCCCTCAGCCTCTCCTCGTAAGTCATGTGCTCCAGCCCCCTAATCATTTTTGTTGCCCTCCGCTGGACTCTCTCCAATTTATCCACATCCTTCTTGTAGTGTGGGGCCCAAAACTGGACACAGTACTCCAAATGAGGCCTCACCAGTGCTGAGTAGAGGGGAATGATCACATCCCTCGATCTGNTCAGAAAACATGACCTGTGAGGGCAGATTAAAAAAACTGGGTTTGTTTAGTCTGGAGAAGAGAAGACGGAGAGGGGACATGAGAACAGTTTTCAAGTACATAAGAGGTTGTTACAAGGAGGAAGGAGAAAAATTGTTCTTGTTAACCTCTGAGGATAGGACAGAAGCAATGGGCTTAAATTGCAGCCAGGGAGGTTTAGGTTGGACATGAGGAAAAACTTCCTGTCAGGATGGTGAAGCACTGGGATAAATTGCCTCGGGAGGTTGTGGAATCTCCATCGTTGGGGATGTTTAAGAGCAGGTTGGACAAACACCTGTCAGGGCTGGTCCAGATAATACTTAGTCCTGCCTCAGTGCAGGGGACTGGGCTAGAGACCTCGCGAGGGCCCTTCCAGTTCTACAATTCTATGATCCTGGCAATGACTGTCCCAACCTCACTCCGCAGGAGAAGAATGGTACAAGCTGCGTGAGGTACTGTCATAAACAGATAGTTAAGGGTTAATGCCTTTTTTACCTGTAAAGGGTTAAGAAGTTCACCTAGCCTAGCTGACACCTGACCAAAGGAACCAATGGGGGGACAAGATGTTTCAAAAGGAAGGAGGGAAGTTCCCTTTGTCTTGGGTCAGTTTCAGTTCTGGCCGGAGAGGAAAAGGAATCAGGAATCAAACAGGGTAGTGAGTATTTAGTGAAGGAATTAGCTTATGTTTATTTTCTTTTTGTAACTTGTCTTGGGCATTATAGGAATAATCAAATTGGCTATTTCTTGATGTACTAAGGGTTTTGCCCAGGGGAACATCCTCTGTGTTTTAAATCTGTTGTCTGTGAGATCAGCTTGTATGCTATCTCCCAGAGGTTTTTCTTTTACCTTTCTTTTCTTTAATTAAAAGCCTTCTTTTTAGAAACCTGATTGATTTTTCCTTGTTTTAAGATCCAAGGGGGTTGGATCTGGGCTCACCAGGAATTGGTGGGGGAAAGGAGGGGGGATGGTTAATTTCTCCTTGTTTTAAGATCCAAGGGTTTTGGATCGGTGTTCACCAGGGAATTGGTGGAGGAGTCTCTCAAAACTACCCAGGGAAGGGTTGTAGTACTTGGGAGGAAAAGATTTTGGGGGAGAAGACTGAGTTTCCCAAATGACTCCAATATTTGGGTGGTGGCAGCATACTGATCTAAGCTGGTAATTAAGCTTAGGAGGTCCCATGCAGGTCCCCACATCTGTACCCTAAAGTTCAGAGTGGGGGTGAAACCTGTGACAGGTCCTGAGTCCCTTCATCTACTGACAGCAAAGGGAGTCAAGGGGCAGTTTGGGCCCTTACGAGAAAAGGTCACTGAGGATGGGCTGGAGGTAGCAGCACTGCGAGTTGCTCAGAATCAGCCTCGCCAGACAAACCGTGTGACTCTACTATTAGTATTCACCTGCAGGGCCAGAGCTGTGTCAGCATCTGCCGGGTAAATCACACGCGGCGGACACGTGTGATACAGCATCTCCCAGGGGGCTTGGCTGGGGCACAGTCACTGAAGACTTGCTGAAAGGTTGTAAACAAATTGTCCTGGAAGCAGCAGAGAGGGACCTGGGGGAGCGTCTGGCTCAGCCCCGGCCCCATCAATTATCCAGCACAGGAGGGTTTAATGACATTTGCAGATTAGACTCTGAGAGGAGCTGTGAGTGCAAGAGGGGATAAAGCTCTAATCCTGGGGCTGAGAAAGATTAGAGATGTGGGCAGGAAACAACAAGAGATTGGGCAAATCCAGCTAATCCAGCTGGGGCAGATCCCGGAGCCCAAATCTGTGATGGGGAGAGAAACACAGAGAGCAGCCATGGTTCTGCTGCATGACCGGGGGCCAGCGAACCGGACAGGACTCTGGCAGGGAATATGGCTGCAGATGAAGCCAATGAGATTCTATGATGCATGTCCCGAGGGATCATGTCCTGGAGCAGGGGGAGGCTGAGCAGAGACACCCCAGGATCCTACATTCCCAGAGGCCGCCTTGTTCTGGGGAGCAGAGAAAGGAGAGTCCTTCTCTCCACAGCCCTGGGGACACCGGGTTTAACTCTGGGCGCCTCCTCTCCAGAATGCTCTGCAAATCGCTCAGTCTGCCCGGCTTGGCTGCCTGATGTCCAAGGAGGGGACACGACCCCAGGCTGCAAATACACACAGGAGACGGGAGACCTCCAGGATTACTTGAGCAGGAATTTAGTAAATAAATGATCAGGGTGATACCTGGAGTGGAGCTCGGGATAACGGGATAGAATTAAGGAACGAATAATTTATATGGAATCTCAACAACTCTCTCAGCAAATGACAGGGGATCTGGCCAGAAATCCCCACAAAGGGAAGGGCCGGGGGCCCGTCGCTCCCTGACAGGGGGTGGATCCGGCTGGGAATTGCCCCCAGGGGAAGGGCCGGGGGCCCGTCGCTCCCTGACAGGGGGATGGATCCGGCTGGGAATTGCCCTCAGGGGAAGGGCCGGGGCCCATCACTCCCTGACAGGGGGTGGATCCGGGCGGGAATTGCCCCTGGGGAAGGGCTGGGGCCCCGTCGCTCCCCGACAGGGGGATGGATCCGGGCGGGAATCGCCCCCAGGGGAAGGGCCGGGGGCCCCATAGCTCTCTGACAGGGGGGTGGATCCGGGCGGGAATTGCCCCCGGGGAAGGGCCGGGGCCCGTCGCTCCCTGACAGGGGGTGGATCCGGGCGGGAATCGCCTCTGGGGAAGGGCCGGGGCCCGTCGCTCCCTGACAGGGGGATGGATCCGGCTGGGAATCGCCCCCGGGGAAGGGCCGGGGCCCGTCGCTCCCCGACAGGGGATGGATCCGGGCGGGAATCGCCCCAGGGGAAGGGCCGGGGCCCGTCGCTCCCCGACAGGGGGATGGATCCGGGCAGGAATCGCCCCCGGGGAAGGGCCGGGGCCCCGTCACTCTCGATGGTGGAAAGAAATGTTTGATACTCTCAAGCCCCGTTCTGAAGGGGTTGGCCCACTGCTGGCGCCTCCTCATGGCCAGCCGTGGCATGGCAGCTCTCTCCCCTACGCTCTGCGGCCACTGGCTGCTCCACTTCTGTCGTGGCCTGCCTCTTCCTGTGCCCTGGCCCTCCGGCCGGCTCACTTCCAAGCCTCTCCCCTTCTGGGGTCGGCTGTGAACAAAAGCCAGGGGAATTAACACCAACAAACCGAGTTAGTGAGAGAGAAGGGAACGCCTCCCTCGCAGGGTGTATCACGACTGGGCCCTCCCGTCCCTCAGGGAGGGGCCTCCAGGCAGTGCTCCTGCCTTCCCTCGGCCCTTTCCTGAGGGTCTGGTCTCATCCCTGGGCTGCCCACAAGTGAGCTGTTCTGCTCCCCTGTTACCTCCTCCTCCAGCCTTGTGGGTGTGGGGTGGTGGGGCTGGCTGAGCCCGGGGCAGCTCTAAAACCCTTGTTATCCAGCGTGGGGTTTGTGTCCCCCTCCCCCTCACGATGGCACCCGGGGAACCAGGCCCAGCGGACGGTTCACCCTGCCTCCCTGGAAAACCAAATCAGCCTTTTGGTGGGCTTTCCCCGCGCCATGCTGAACTGGGAAGGTATACGGCTGGCGGGACAGGTATCAGCGCACAACGCAGGGGCAGGGGTGTCCTTCGTGGCACGTAATCATCTTAAGGGGCCTTCTGGAGAAGCTTCCCTCTGGCTGGATCCTACCTGCCCAGGGTCCTCACCTCCACCTGCCAATGTCACAGGTTTTGGGCTCCCATCTCTCCACGTCTCCTCAGCTGCTCCCTCCAGGGTCTCTGGGGTTGGTTTAAATTCCCTCGATACCTCTGAGAAATACTCCCAATCCTGTCCCAAGATCGTGGGGTAGGATACTGTTGAGGCCAGCCCCATTACAAGCCACTTCGTGTGTTCCCCAATGGCACACTTCTCCGTGGGGCACACCCAGAATCCACTAGGCCCGTGACCTCAGTTCCATTTATCTGCATCGGAACCGTTACTTCAGCTGGAGTTCGTTTATGGGCCCAGCATTCTGCCGTCCACACCTGTTCATAGCCACACTCCTTACGGGGGACTCGTGGCACCAGTGACCTGGGGGCCCAGATGAAAAGCAAGTCCCTGCTGCTGGCCGAGTGGCCGCTGGCCCTGGGCCCGCTATTTGAGACAGCCCTTCCCTATGTGCCTTGTCTGCTCCCCCTCCATAGGGGTCCCAAGGGCCTTTGTCCGGACTGGGGTCTGGGATGCCGGGGTTTGCTACCAGAGCCCAGTCCAGGGCTCAACAGCCAGCTGGGCACCTTAGAGGCTGGTGCTTGCAAGACCAGCGTGTCTGATTGCTGGGTCCTCAGGTTGGGCTCTCCCTTGAGCTGAGGTGCCCTTGGCCTCGGGCAGTTGCACATATGAAGCAGTTAGAGCCATCTCTGCAGCTAAATAATTCTCCCTCAGCCAGGCGCATTGGCTAGGGACTCTGGGCAGCGTTTGAGCACCCAGCCCCTGCCCGCACACAGAAGAATGGGGGTGAACGGCTGCACCACACTGAGCTCGGCCACCTCCACTGCAGCCTGAGTCTCCGGCTATTGCCACTTTAAACACAGGCCTTTTAATTTCTGGGCGACCACGCGGGGCCTGGCCCCGGGGGCATTTCTCCCCAGGGAACCTCTGTCAGAAAGTCTCCTCCGTGATGCTGAGGTAGTCAAGTATGGCCGCTTTCACCTGCACGTGCTCTTGGGCAGATGCTGCAGCCAACCCTGCGCTGGTCCCGTCAGGTACGGTGCCAGGAGGGTGGCCCGGCGGGCATGAGGCTTCCATGGCCACTTCTTCACATATCAGGAAGGCCTCAGGACCCACCTTTGTGAGTTTCACTGGCACGGGCTGGACCACTGGGCCGGGGCCTACAACCCCAGGAGGGAAGCCCTGGGGAGACCCTCCGGCTGCATCAGAGCTACCAGCTGCTCAACCAGCCTTTTCTGCTGTTGTGCCCCTGGGTCCCAGAGAACTGCTGCTGCTGGGCATTTCCCACCGCTCAGCGCGGCCCACTCAGGCTCTGCGCAGATGCAGATGCCCTGCGTCACTTCTGCTCCACTCACATTTCACAGCTTCTCTGCAGCCACAGGGGCCAGAGACTTGACTCTGTTCTTGTGACGAACGCTCAGAGTCTGGACAACAAGACAGCAGCCCCCCTCCCCCCACATGCCACACGCAGGGAGATGGGCCCAGCTTGAGCCCCGAGCTAAGGAACCATCTCCCCGCGGCATGGGATGGGACGGGACCACGGTTGCCAACTCTCCAGGACTGTCCTGGAGTCTCCAGGAGTTAACTATTAAACTTTAATTAACGATTCCGTCAGGTGATGAAACCTCCAGGAATACGTCCAACCAAAACTGGCACCCCGGCCGGGAGGGGAGGGGAGG
>QXTE01000371.1:817506-840790 GCA_003942145.1 Platysternon megacephalum
TCCCCGAGGCCCCGCCCTCGCTCCGCCTCTTCCCGCCCCCTCTCCGCCTCTTCCCCGAGGCCCCGCCCTCGCTCCGCCTCTTCCCGCCCCCTCTCCGCCTCTTCCCCGAGGCCCCGCCCTCGCTCTGCCTCTTCCCGCCCCCTCTCCGCCTCTTCCCCCGAGACCCCGCCCCCTCTCTGCCTCTTCCCCGAGGGGGGACTTACGGGGAGGGGGAAAGAGGCACAAGCAGCAGAGGGACTCAGGGGAGGGAGCAAAAAGGCGCGGGCGGGTGTGTCTTTGGGGGAGGGGGCCAAGCAGGATCAGGGCATGGGGCAGAGGGGGCGTGGAGCTGGGCCTTTGGGGAAAGCAGCCTCGGGGTAGAACAGGTGGTGGGGCAACAGTCCGGGCAGTGCAGGCCCCCCAAATGCAGGAGTCACGCGCTGCCCATGTCCGTCTGTCTGGCCCCATGTCCCCCCTGTGTCTGTCTGTCTCTATGTGCCCCCCTCCGTGTCTGTCTGGCCCTGTGTCCCCCGTGTCCGTCTGTCTGGCCCCAGGTGCCCCCCCATCTGTCTGTCCCCATGATCCCCCCATATCTGTCTGTCTGTCTCCATGTGCCCCCCCCGTGTCTGACTGGCCCCATGCACCCCATGTCTGTCTGTCTGGCCCTGTGTCTCCCCCATTCTTTCCCTTCTCTTTTGCCCCCTCTCCCCACCTTTGCTGCTGGTGTCTGGGGCTGAGCCCGACATCACTGTCCCTGCCTGCCCTCTGCGGGCTCCCCTCTCCCTCCCTGCACCCTCCTGGGCCTGGAGTCGCTGAGTAAGCCCAGCGGAGCGCTGAGTCACCACTGTCCCCAGGCGCCTTGTCCCCCAGCTGGCTCGGCCAGAGGAGCAGATCAATCCTGGCGTGTCTGTGCGAGCGGAATTCGTGGCTGGCTTTCAGCACCTGCCAGCTGCACCCCTGGCACCAGCAGCGTGGCAGGATACCAGCAGCGGGCAGGATACCAGCATGGCAGGTGCCACCATGTGCTCTGGCCCTGCTCTTGGGGACAGTGTGGTAGGGGAGCCGGGATCCTCTCTGCATGAGCAGCTTAGCGCCAGGGCCCCAGGACTTGTGCTAGCAGGGGCTGGGATATGCTCACAGATTAGAGAGCCAGAAGGGACCATTGTGAGAACATAAGAACGGCCAGACCGGGTCAGACCAAAGGTCCATCTAGCCCAGTGTCCTGCCTGCCGACAGTGGCCAATGCCAGGTGCCCCAGAGGGAGTGAACAGAACAGGGCAATCACTGACTGATCCATCCCCTGTCATCCAGACCCAGTGTCTGGCAGGCAGAGGTTTTGGGACACCCAGAGCATGGGGCTGCATCCCTGACCAAAAGCTCTGTGTTGACTCTTCCCCAACTAATTGTGTTCATCTGTGTGTCTAACAATTCTGTTCTTTACTCTACTTTCAGCCAATTCGCCTGCTATTGGGGTTAGGCTACCCAGCCTGTAATTGTCAGGATCGCCTCGGAAGCCTTTTAAAAAAAAATTGGTGTACATCTGGTCCAGAAGCTGATTTAAATGATAGGTTACAAACCACAGTTAGTAGTTCTGCAATTTCACATTTGAGTTCCTTCAGAACTCTTGGGTGAACCCCACCTGGTCCTGGTAACTTATTACTGTTTAGTGTGTTTAGTTTAGTAATGTTTAATTTGTTCCAAAACCTCCTATAATGACACCTCAATCTGGGACAGTTCCTCAGATTTGCCACCTAAAAAGAATGGCTCAGGTGTGGGAATCTCCCTCTCATTCTCTGTGGTGAAGACTGATACAAATAATTCATTTAGCTTCTCTGCCATGGTCTGTGATCATCTACTCTGACCCCATGTGTAACACAGGCCAGAGAACTTCCCTGAGATACTTCCTGTTTGAAGTAGAGCAGATCTGTTAGAAAAACATCCAATTGATTTAAAATTGCCAGTGGTGAAGAACCCACCCTGACTGTGGGGAAGCTGCCCCAGTGGTTAATAACCCTCACTTACAAAATTGCACCTTATTTCTAGTCTGAATTTATCTGGCTTCAACTGCCAGTGCTGGATCTTGGTACACCTGGCTTTGCTACACTGACCAGCCTTCTATTACTCAATAAACTGTGATCAATTCACCCCTTAACCTTCGCTGTTAGCTAAACAGATTGAGCTCCTCGAGTCTATTGCTACAAGACCTATTTTCCAAACCTTCAATCACTCTTGTGTCTCTTCTGGGACCCCTCTCCAGCTTATCAACAGCCTTCACGAATTGTGGGCATGGAACTGGACACAGGATCCCAGCAGTGGTCTCCCCAGTGCCAAACACAGAGATGAAATAACCTCTCTGCTACTCGAGATTCCCTGCTTATGCACCCCAGGATCACGTTAGCCCTTTTGGTCACAGCGTCGCTCTGAGAGCTCAGGTTCAGCCGATTCTCCACCATGACCCCAATCAGAGTCCCTGCTTCGCAGACAGAGCCCCCCATCCTAGGACATGGCCGACGGCCTTTGTCCTCAGGTGTCTACATTGACACTTCATCGGAGCTTGCTGGTGCCCAGCTCACCAAGCCAATCAGCCTGGCTGGTGTCGAGTCCCCCTCTCCTGCACAAGCTCCCCGGTGCTAGGAGGAGAAACCAGGAGGCCGCTGCACAGAAGGACTCTCTAACGCTCTGTGACGTTATTGACATAAACTGTGACCGTATAGATCATTGCTGCAACCACTGTTATATATTTGCAGCAAATATTGTACAAAAGTTGTCGTGTAAAGTGTCTATAAAAAGGTTAGAATTTGCTGGTTATGATTATACTATCTGTATGTGTGTATCATTTTTGTAGTTGAAGTTATGAATATTGGCTATGTACCTGTATCTCAATGTGTTTGATTCTAAGAGGCATTAGTGAAGCATTTGGTCAGCTCTTGAGAAAGGAATTTGCAGATTAAGTGTCCAATCAAGAAACACTTAACTGAAAATGGACTTTGGGAGACTTCAATCCACATGAGAAGTCTGCCTGGGGACGTTCAAGATAGCATGTGAGCAATGGCTGCTCTACCTGTAAAGAACTGAGTCATGTATGGACATGTGACTTGCCCATGTGGCTCCAAACTCCATCTTGCTGCTGTGATTTTCCACAGTAAGAACAAAGGGGTCCTTCCACAGGGCAGAGAATATAAAAGGCCCTGGAAACCCCTCCATTTTGTTTTCAATCCTGTTTCTTACCTCTGGAGGAACTTTGCTACACTGAAGCTCTGAACAAAGGACCGATGATCCATCCCAGCTGGGGATGTTCCAGAGACTTGATTTGAACCTGCAGTTTATTCCATTACTGCTACAAGCCTGAACCAAGAACTTTGCCATCACTGTATGTAATTGATTCCATTTAACCAATTCTAGCTCTCATCTCTATCTTTTTCCTTTTATGAATAAACCTTTAGATTTTAAATTCTAAAGGATTAGCAACAGTTTGATTTGTGGATAAGATCTGACTTGTATATTGACCTGGGTCTGGGGCTTGGTCCTTTGGGATCGGGAAAACCTTTTTTTTTTTACTGGGGTATTGGTTTTCATAACCATTCGTCCCCATAACGAGTGGCACTGGTGGTGATACTGGGAAACTGGAGTGTCTAAGGGAATTGCTTGTATGACTGACGGTTAGCCAGTGGGGTGAGACCGAAGTCCTCTCTGTTTGGCTAGTTTGGTGCCTTAATAGTAAAGGAACCCCAGCTTTGGGCTGTAACTGCCCTGCTCTAAGCAAATTGAATTGATACTCTCAGTTGTGTCCCACCAGAGGCCGCATCGTTAGATGCTAACACCCCGCAGGGCCGTCCGTCAGACGTTGCTGGGGTGAGGGGCTGGCAGACCTGGAGGAATGGGACGTGCTGCAGGCTGGGATTGAGGGACATCAGCAGAGCCACAGATGTCAAGGTCAGCAGGGACCATTGTGACCTGTATCCGGGACCTGCCCCACAATCACTCCGACAGCAGATCTCTGAAAAACCAGCAATCTGGTTCCAACCCAGGATGGAAAGAGGCTGGGGTGCTGCTGCTTGGGATTGAGGGGCATCAGCTGAAGTGTGTGCACGTGCGTGTGTGTGTGTGCACGTGCGTGTGTGTGTGCATGTGTGCACGTGCTGGCACACACATGCTTGGGGAGCCCGCAGCAGGGCTCAGGGCAGAGGTCTGGGGTAACAAGGCATTTCACTTCTGCCCTCTGAACTTTCCCCATTGGGATTTATCTGGGGGGAGGGGGGCATCGCTGGTTGGGAGCAGGAGCTCAGTTGTGCTCACCCTGCAGTGGGCTCCCATTTCTGGGTGGCAGCACATCGCCTTGTTGGCACGCGCGGGCACCAGGGTCTCTGCCTGTCTCAGCCCCGCCTTCCCCCCTCACCTTCTCATAATGGTCCGAGTCATAGTTCAGTCCAATGCCACAGTCATCCGTGATTTCCGACAGGTCCTCGTCGTCAAACTCCTCCAGGCTGATGTCCTGCGGGGGCCTGGGACAAAGGGAGAGCACGCAGAGATCAGGTCTCCTGGGCCACCCCCACACAGCCATCCCCTACTCCGCCCTGTGTCCATGCAGGGAGGCAGAACTGGAGACTGGGGGCCTCTGGGCAGGCAAGGGGCCTGTCAGGCCTCAGGGGGCAAAGTCCCAACCCCTTTGTGGTGGAAGGAGGTGCTGGAGAGGAGAGCCGACACTGAGGCCAGGAACAAGCCCGTTCGCACACGCTGCCCCTTGCACGTGGAGTCCCCCTCTCCCGCCCATCGGTTCACAGAGCCACCACCCACCGCCTCACACACGCCAGCTCGGCTGGGACCCCCACGAGAGCCAGCCTGAGAGCGGACGGCAGGGCCGGGCCTGGTCAGGGTCATGTCTCCCAGCCACGGCCCCTGTTCAACCCAAACGCTGGCACCTCCAGCCTGCACCCGAACAAATGTGTGAGCCCTCGTGTTCCTCTCGCTGCCCCCTGGCGCTCCCATCGCTGGGTCTCCTAGGGCCGAGCTCTCATGGGCAGGGACTGGCTCCGTCTACACCTGCCCAGTCCCCAGCACAATGGAGCCCGAACTTGCCAGGGTCTCTGGGTGCTGCCAGCACCCACACACCAGCGGGACGGGTAAGAGGAAGGCCCCTGTCTGCAGCGTGGGACACGCCCCTGGGTGGGGCAGAGGGAAGGGGTCAGAGACGCACGCTGGCGTCCCCGGTGGGGTTCCATTTGAAGTCTTATTTTTAACCCCTTCTAACTTTCTCAGCCAGAGCCAAGGCAGAGCGACCCCCTCCCTTCAGGGCTAGTCCTCCGGCTGCTCTGGCTCCAGCCCCAGGGAGTTTGCTTGGGGAGCTGACGGGGCACTAGGGGGAAGTTCCAGGGCTCATGGGGGCTCAGAGCTGCCACAGGGAATTTGCTCTGTCATCACTAGAAAAGAGTTTCTCCCCCCGCCCAAACTTCCTGAGCTCTGGGCCCCATCAGGCTTGGGTTAGTAACGCCTGCAGCGAGTGCACGTGGCTGAGGGGGGAGCTCGGCGGGAGTCAGACCAGCAGTTTCTTTCGCACCCCGGGAGTGGGGCTTTCTCCCTGGAGCCCCCGTCTCCGAGAGCAGGGGGTCCTGAAGGGGAGCTCCCCGCAAACAGCTGCCCAACCTCCTGGTGCACCTTCTAATCCCTCCTTTGCCCTGCTGCCTACGAAACGCCCGAGCCCGGCCTACGACACTGACCAGTCCTCTCTGCTTCCTTGTGCTTCCCTGACAGCCTGGCTCTCGTCTGACACTTCGATGGCCGGCTCCCTGGGCAGGGGAGGCCTTTTGTTCTGCCTGTCCAGTGCCTGGCCCAGGGGGTTCTGGTCCAGGGCTGCGGCTCCCCCGGGTACCAATAATAAATAACCATGTCACCGTGAATTGCAGCAACTGAAGAGCAGCAGCGGGACACGGCCCATAGGCCAGCCTGGAATGAGCAGCCCTGAGTCTGTCGAACTCCAAAGCGAAGTGAATGTGCCTGGGGCTGGCTAATCGGGCTTTGTGCCCATGTATGGGGGTGTGAGGCCAGCGCAGCGGAATCCAGTGTCAGGTTGTTGCTTCTCATTACAGAAGCCGTTGTGTCCGACAAACTGCACTTCACCCACCACTGCCATGCAGCCATCTCTGGGGAGCAACACGGAAGCTGCTGAACAGCAACAGTGCACAGGCATTTAGACCAGGAAGTGCAAAAGACTCTTGTATCTGAATGAGGCTGCAGGGGGGATGTAGGGAGGCATAATGGAGCCATCCAGTTTGGAACGTGGCACGAATATCTGTGAAAAGCAAATTCCCACGTGTGAGTTGTCATGGAAACTCAACTTTAAACTCACACTGCACGTGCCTGTACACCCACCCAGGCAAGGCACAGAAACAGGAGCATGAGCACAGCTCAGCAGCCAGCCCTGACCCCGGATTCTCCCCGCGTGCCAAACAAAACTGGCCAAGCGTGTGGAGTGGGGCATAAACGGGAGGCGGCTGCGACCTGCTCCTGGCCATGGCTCTTGGCAAGGCCCTGGTCTCTGACCTGCCTCCACCAGTGCACCGGCCACGAGCGACCCTGGGCTTGCTCCTCTCGCTGGCAGCTGCCTCCCTGCTGGCCAGGCCACCCCCTCTCCAGACTCCAACCATGACGTGCCCTAGAAACTCCCTCCTGCCCTCTCCCCTCTTCCCTGCAGTGCCTCCCGGGGCCCTGTTCCAGCTGCATGCCCCCCTTCCGTCCCTTCGTGTGACCCTCCCTGGCTGGATTTGCACGGTACATGATCCCAGGGGGCAGGCCCTGTTCCAGCTGCATGCCCCACTTCTNCCCTTCCGTCCCTTCGTGTGACCCTCCCTGGCTGGATTTGCACGGTACACGATCCCAGGGGCAGGCCCTGTTCCTGCTGCACGCCCCCCTTCCGTCCCTTCGTGTGACCCTCCCTGGCTGGATTTGCACGGTACACGATCCCAGGGGGCAGGCCCTGTTCCTGCTGCATGCCCCCCACCCAGCACATGGCTTTGGAGGCACCGAGCGGCTTTCCGGCCTGCAAAGTGGTACATGGATATTCCCAAGCAGCGGGGAGGCCACCTCTGTTATCTGCTGGCAAGTATTCACTCAGCTACACCAAGAATAAAGTTCAAGGAGTCTCCTCCCGCCTCTGTTCCTGCCACTAAGGGGCTCAGCAAAGGGCTCTGGGGAATGGCTGAGTTTGCACTAAAAGGGGTGAGACACAAACCCATCAGGGCTGGACCCTCGGCGGCAGGAAAGGAAACCGCCTCTCTGGGGAATGAGAGGCCCGGGGTCAGAGACCCTGCGATGCAGCACGAGCCAGACATGAGCCCTTCTCCCTGGTCTAGCTGGAGACAAACCACTGCCTGCCACCCGCCAAGTCCACGCCCCCACGGTCAGTACGGGAGAGAAGACAAGCGCGAGGTGCCCAGGAACCTCAGGCGCTGGCGGCTCCTGGCGCTGCCGGACAGGGACTCTGCCTTGCCTCACCGGTTCCAATGGGAGGAGGCTCCGCACTGCCAGGGCAGCTGCATGCCGAGAGGAGTCCCAGCCACTGGCAAACCCTGCGCCCGTTCCCTCTGCGGCTGCGCTAGGCACTGCAGGGATGCCGCATCGCCAGCCCCACGCACGGAACATCACCGGAAGGGCCCAGGAATCAGGAGATTTTTCATTTGCCTTCTGCCCCTTGGGGGTCACTCAGGTCATGTGTTCAGGCTTCTTGCCTCGGCCACAAGGGCTGGAAACGTGAAACCGAGATTCTCATGGGATCCCGGGACTCCAGAAGCTGGGGCTGCCAGAAAACACCCTAAGCAGCACTAGACTCCCGGCCAAACCATGAACCTTGGCACTCCGGGGAGTGTGTGGTCACAGAGGGTCCATTGGTGTGTCCTGAAGCCCACAGAGTCATTAGGCTCATTCTCCCACAAGCCCAGGGGATACCAATGGCCACGAAGGGCCAGGCCAGGCCATCTGAAGCTTCCCAAGAGAAGAGTCTTGTTAAACTGGAGCGAAGGGAACGGTTTCAGTAACTGAGGGCACGTCTACACTACAAGAACAGCCCACGGCAGCAAGTCTCAGAGCCCGGGTCAGCTGACTGGGGCTTGCACTTGGGGGCTAAAACTAGCAGTGTAGCTGTCCCGGCTCAGGCTGGAGCCTGGGCTCTCAGACCCTCTCCCCTCGCCGGGTCCAGTGCCCGGGCGGGAACGTCCACGCTGCTGGTTTAGCCCTGGGCTCCGAGCCTCGCTGCCGGCAGGTCCTTTTTGCAGTGCAGACGGCCCCCGAGAGGTTAGAGAGCTCCCGAGAAGACTGCAGTTACCCCAAACCAGCCAGAAAGGAAGGGACGGAAGGAAAGGTTAAATTCGGAATAACCCCAGCACTGGCAAGGATGGCCACAGACCCGGTTCCCCTACACCTAGCCCTGTGGTGGCTGTGGCAAGCCGCGGCCCAAGGAAAGGGAGGCAGTGGAGAGCTAGATCACGGGGGAGAGGCAGGACCCCCAGCCGTTCCAGGCCACTCACTGGGTGACCGTCATTTTACAGACAGGTAATGCACAGTCCTCCTGGGCCAGGCCTGGAATTACAGCCAGACAGAACGTGTGCGTGGAACCCCTTCCTCCGGGAGCCCAGCAGTGCAGAGACTTACAAACGTCACAGCCCTTCGGAAAAACCAAAGAGAAGCCGTGCTACTCCGCAGGCCTGGGCGAAGACGGGAGCCGTGCTGGAGTGACCTGAACTGCACTTCTGCACTTCCTAGGTGTTGGGGTTATTTTAACTCTAACCTGACCAGAATTCCCTGCAATTCTGATCCCTCTCAGGTACTGCTCTGGCCCTCACCAGTACAGCACCGAGCACCCTGGATTTCATCTTCACACACCCCTGGGGGGAAGGGTCACTTTTGTAACTGCAACAGTCTTGCAGGGGGGTTTATTCTGCAGTTCCCGCTCTTCTCCCCGCCTCTCTCAGCTCAGTACCATCTTAATGGTGCGACGCGCCAGACAAGTGTTACCAAAGCGTTAAAAAGAAAAAACAAAAAGTGAGGCAGAGCTGGTCAAAAAATGTAGAACAAAACATTTTCCTGCCAGACAACAGGATTTCATTGAAACTGTCTTCAAGAAAAGGTCACTTCCAGCAGCATTTTCTCTCAGGAAAGTTGGCACAAAATGTTTTGGGTCAATATTAATCTGTCTCAGCATGGGCTGCTGCAGTGCCTCATGGGAGCTGTAGTTCCACGCTCCCATTCCCCCCCCGGCTGCTCTTGCTGCCTGGCCAGACTACATCTGCCTTGATGCACTGTGGTCTCTCCCTGGGGCGGATCACAAGGCATTATGGGAGATACGGGCCAGCAGAGAACGGCAGCATGAGAGAGGCCCAGGAGGAGGAGGCCCTGCAGCAGCCCAGGCAGGCAGAGCTCACTGCCAACCCTAACAAAAACTTTTCAACATTTCCGAATCAACGTGTTTCTGACTTTTCCCTTCTGTGACAAGTTTGGCTGTTTGCCATGATCCCCTTTTCCAAGGAGCTGCCGGCAGAGCCCTCACGCCCCTGCTGGGGTGCGTACGACTTGCCCAGGATGGACCTTCACACGACGCTGGGGGTTCGAGCCTCTGCACCCACTTGCCTTTGCTGGCCGTTTCTGACAGCAGCATGGCCAGCCCCAAACATCCCCACGTCAGGCCCCCACAATCACAGAACTAGCATAAAACCAGGAGATTTAAAAAAAGAACAAAAGTGGGGTTGATTTTCTCTGCCCTGTGGCTCTGCACTTGGCTCCAACCTTTAGTTTTTCCCCTCAACTGATGGGAACAGAAACTTACTGGGTGTTTTTGAAATGAAAGGAGACTCTTACCTAATCCAGCAGCTGGGACCCCGGGGATCAGGAGACCATGCCAAGAGTCGGCGAGCCTGTGACTGACAGGTCGCTCTGTGGCCGGCTCAGCCTAACGGAGCCCTGTCTGGGAATCCCGTAGACGTTTTAGAATTCGGAAACGTCTCTAGACAAGCCAAGGGAGCCAGGAGGAGACGGGAGCGGGAAGTGGGGTCCCAGGCCCCAGACCTGGATTCTCATTCCCCGTCTAAGTGTCGCCTCCTGAACGGTGCCGGCTGCTGGGGACCTCACGAGGTCAGCAAGAGCCATGGGTCGGACGTGGGGGGTTATCAAGTTCCCAGGGACCTTCCAAGATCCCCAGCAGCTCTTGTGAGCTTCCGAAGGCAGCCGGGAGGCAGCTCTGCAGCGGGACGGGGGGAGTCCAAGGGCTGCCAGATGTGTGGGCAGGAGCTCTTCAGCCAGCCCCCGCTGGAGACCCCCTACCCTTAGCGCTCCCCAGCAATCACTGACGAGCAATTTCCCAAAGAAGCCTGCGCTGCCCTGCCCCAGGATTAGGCTCTGCCCTCAGCCTCGCTGGTGGTTTCCGGGGGCGTGATCACCACCTGGGTTTCTCCAAGTCCTGGCTCCCAGAAAGAGCTTCGCTGAGTCTCCTGAAATGTGGGCGAGTCGTCGCCCGCTGGCCACAGCCACACGTGCAAACCCCCGCGGAGCCGCAGTGTGCTGGCCGCTGCCTCTCCACGATAAACCACCAGCCAAGTTTCCAGGCCTGACACGAGAGCACCTGAGTGCTCCCAGTGTGAACGAAGCTTCCTCTGTGGGGCTCCGCCAGCCCCCTCCCCGTCTCGCCAGCCACCAGCCCGCAGCGGGAAGGACCATTCCAGAGCACGCTCCTCTGGCCTTTGGGGCTACCGCCGAACTTACTGGGGGTGGGGAGGGCTGGCCACCGTCTGCATCAGGAGATGCTGCTGCCGCCTGTCTGCCCCCTGGAGTTACCAGAGCAAGGCCTGGCTGCTCCCCACTCCCCCAGGCTGCCATAGCCCAGAGAAAAGTCGGATCCGTCCCCTTTGGGCCCCGGCTACGAGAGAGGCGTTGCTCCGGGCGAGGGGGCTCTGCTGGTGAGCAGGTGCCAGCCACTCTCTGCGGCTACTGCCTGCCAGGCCCCTGACCCCACAGGCCCCCACGGCCCTCGGCTTTAGAGGCAGCCAGGGGCTCGCCCGGCTGCTGCTGGGTGCTCCCTTTCCTTGGCACATGGACGCTGAGATTTTCCAGCTCTCTCCAGCCCCACCCCCGCCTGCTTTCCTCCCAGCAGGATTGGGGGGGGGGGGGCTGCCTTGGGCGAAGGGGCTGTTGCGTGGGAGGGTCAGAAGATCATGTTGCCAGCAGCCCCCGCCCCATACAGGAGGCAGCAGAGTGCACCCCACAGGGGCTTCTGCAAGGGAGGGGGTCGCCTCGGAATGGGAGCTGAGCATCATCTCTGCCCCCCCCGGCTGAGGCCTGGGTGCTGCTCGGGGGGAGGCTGCTGGCCCCATGGGCGTGGGATGGAGCTAACTCCTCCTCTTTCATAGGGCGTGGGGGGAAGGGCTGCTTCCTGGACTCTCTACAGCCCCAGAAACGCCACCCCAGGGTCACATCCCGGGGCGACGGGGAGGAGGGTGGCCTAGGGGCCGCGGAAGGGAACCTTTGCCTGGGGGCTCTGCCGGGCCGGGCTGTGAAGCCGTGTGCAGGCTCTGAGGGGAGCCCCTGGGGCCTGTCCCCTCTGGCGTGTTGTGCAAACACACCAGCGAGGGGGAGGGAAGCAGATCCCTGCCCCGGGCGGGAGGGGACCTGGCATGGTGACAAACATCCCCATGCCTGGGCGTGAGGCGGAGTGTGGTGAGCGGAGTCAGTTCCCCTAGCACTAACCACTCGCTCGTGGCTGGGAAGACGCAGCCGGGCCTGTCTCTAAAGGCAGAAGGTTACTCGCAGCGTGAGGAGGGAGCTCAGCTGGAGCACGGAGGGGACAGGCTCCTGCAGCGGAGGTGGGCAGGGGGCAGGGCTGCTCCTGGGACCTGATCTCTCTCCCTCCTCAGAGCACTGAGTCGAACCGCGGGGCCTTGGGGCAGGGACCAGTCTCCATTTGCCTGGAAAACGCTGAGCACAGGCAGGACAATAACCAACCCCCTGGAGATCTAACCCTTCCCTCTGCTGGAGACAGGGCTCTGCTCGGCTCTTAGGGCCTGTCTACACTGCCCCAGACACCCGCGGCTGGCCCCAGACGCGCAATCGGGGAACTGACGGATGAACGCAAGACGATCTGGGACAGTGTCAGAAGGGGAGGAGGAAAGAACCAGCCGGGGAAATGCAGGCAAGGCCCCTCAGAGGAAGCCACCCCGAACCCCAGTACCCAACGGGCACCATGGTGGAGGGAGACGGTGGGGGGTGGAGAGGAGCTGGTGCTCCTCTCACCACAGGGGCTGTCATAGCCCCTACCCAGGTCTATGACTCTATTCCCCAGCTGTCCTACCATGCAGGGACCCTGGGGCTGGGGGAATCAGGTGATGAACAGCAGTGAGAGCTGCCCAGTCTGGAGCAGAACCAGGAAAAGACATGCTCTTGTCTGGGTCGTGCCCTAAGGCACTGCCCCCTCCATCCCACCAGCCTAGCATCCCCTTCACTTCCTCCCACTCCCATCCTACCGTCCTTATGCTGCCCCCAGGCACCCTCCATCCCAACCCCTCTGCATGACTCGCTGCTTCCACCAGGCCCACAGTGAGACACAGTGAGAAAGATACCGGTGGGTGTGTGCCCGCCCCCCATGCCTGTCTGACCAGCCGTGGGCACCCCACCCAGGGCTCAGCAAAGCCTCGGGGCTGGTCTCACAGCAACGGCCAGTCCCTGCTCTCCAAGTGCCAAGCTCTGAGGTCAGTCACAGTGCAGGAGGAGCCGCGCAGCCCAGCCCCGGCCTCGCTGAACCATGGCTGTGACCCGAGCGGGCGGAGGACGAGCTGCCCTCTCTGCAAGGGGAGAGGGAATGTTTCTCCCCCGGTGCGGTAACCGTGGTTCTCTGGGACGCCGGGCCCTACGGGGGTGCCGCCTCTCGAGCCCTCGGCGGAGATGTCGAGCTAGCAGCGCCCATTCAGCCCCCGGACGCGCACGGTGCCTCCTCGTGGCAGACACCGAGGCTGTATAAGGGTGTGTTGGCGAACCACCCTCGGTTCCTTAGGGAACAACGGAAGCAGAGAGGAAGGAGGGTGGGTCGTGGCGCACCCACAGGGACACACATCTCGACGAACTCCAGTTACTGCACAGGGTGAGTAACGCTTCCTTCTCCTTCGAGTAGGCTCCCGCTGGGGGCTCCTCTCCGGGCGGCTCCCGGGCAGTACCCCCAGAGGGAGGAGGGAGCATCGGAACAGGGGCCAGAACTGAAGACAGTACTGCAGAGCCGAGGGCGTGGAGCAGGGTGTAACGCTTCGAAAACGGGCGGACTGAGCTCCAAGTGGCAGCTCTATATACCTCAGATACTGGGACGTTCTTCAAAAGCGCAGTGGACGTTGCCTGTGCTCTGGCCAAATGTGCTCTCACCAGCAGACTCGGAGCAGGTAGAGATACAACCCGCTATCCATTTCTAAAGCAGTGTGATGCTGTTGCAAAAAAAAGCAAACATGATTCTGGGATGCATTAGCAGGTGTGTTGTGAGCAAGACACGAGAACTCATTCTTCCGCTCTACTCTGCGCTGGTTAGGCCTCAACTGGAGTATTGTGTCCAGTTCTGGGCACCGCATTTCAAGAAAGATGTGGAGAAATTGGAGAGGGTCCAGAGAAGAACAACAAGAATGATTAAAGGTCTAGAGAACATGACCTATGAAGGAAGGCTGAAAGAATTGGGTTTGTTTAGTTTGGAAAAGAGAAGACTGAGAGGGGACATGATAGCAGTTTTCAGGTATCTAAAAGAGTGTCATAAGGAGGAGGGGGAAAACTTGTTCATCTTAGCCTCTAAGGATAGAACAAGAAGCAATGGGCTTAAACTGCAGCAAGGGAGGTTTAAGTTGGACATTAGGAAAAAGTTCCTAACTGTCAGGGTGGTTAAGCACTGGAATAAACTGCCTAGGGAGGTTGTGGAATCTCCATCTCTGGAGATATTTAAGAGTAGGTTAGATAAATGTCTATCAGGGATGGTCTAGACAGTATTTGGTCCTGCCATGAGGGCAGGGGACTGGACTCGATGACCTCTCGAGGTCCCTTCCAGTCCTAGAATCTATGAATCTATGAACAGAAATAGGAACCCCCTTATACCTGTCTGTGAAGGAGATGAAGAATCCAGGCGATCTCCTAAACAGCTTAGTCCTATCCAGGTAGAGGGCCAAGGCCCTTCTAACATCTAGGATATGGAACCAGGATTCCTGCTGAGAACTGTGAGGTTTTGGGAAAAGTACTGGTAGATGGATGGATGGATGAAGATGAAAACCTGACGTAAGCTTTGGAAGGAACCTAGGATGCAGCTGTAGAGAGACCTTTTCATTAAAAAACATGGAAAAGGGGAATCTGCCATCAAGGCTCCAGTCTCCATGACCCCACGAGCCAACATGATGGGAACTAGGAAGGCTGTCTTCATAGATAAATCAAGTAGGGAGCAGGTCGCCATTGGTTCAAATGGAGGTCTCGTGAGGTGGTTGAGAACCAGGTTGAGGTCCCAAGATAGGATGGGGTGTCTAATGTGGGGGAAGTGGTTACCTAAACCCTTAATAAATCTGGATGATACCAGGTCAGCAAAAATGGAGAATCCCACAAGGGGATGAAAGGCTGAGATGGCAGCCAGGTGTATCCTGACCAAACTGATGGATAACCCAGATGCCTTCAGATCCAGCAGGTAATCTAGGATGAGGGAAAGGGGAACTAATTCCAGCTGGAAGTAGTGACGACCATACCAATGGACGAACCTCTTCCACTTCTGCTGGTATTTGTTTGCATTTAACTGTAGGTCCAACTCTTGGAAGAGAGCAAGGGCCTTGTGCGTGTAGACAAGCATTGAGAACTGGTTAAAAGACAGGGAACAAAGGGTAGGAATAAATGGTAAATTCTCAGAAGGGAGAGGGGTAACTAGTGGTGTTCCCCAAGGGTCAGTCCTAGGACCAATCCTATTCAACTTATTCATAAATGATCTGGAGAAAGGGGTAAACAGTGAAATGGCAACGTTTGCAGATGATACTAAACTGCTCAAGATAGTAAAGACCAAAGCAGACTGTGAAGAACTTCAAAGAGATCTCACAAAACTAAGCGATTGGGCAACAAAATGGCAAATGAAATTTAATGTGGATAAATGTAAAGTAATGCACATTGGAAAAAATAACCCCAACTATACATACAATATGATGGGGGCTAATTTAGCTACAACTAATCAGGAAAGAGATCTTGAAGTCATCGTGGATAGTTCTCTGAAGATGTCCACGCAGTGTGCAGAGGCGGTCAAAAAAGCAAACAGGATGTTAGGAATCATTAAAAAGGGGATAGAGAATAAGACTGAGAATATATTATTGCCCTTATATAAATCGATGGTACGCCCACATCTCGAATACTGTGTACAGATGTGGTCTCCTCATCTCAAAAAAGATATACTGGCACTAGAAAAGGTTCAGAAAAGGGCAACTAAAATGATTAGGGGTTTGGAACGGGTCCCATATGAGGAGAGATTAAAGAGGCTAGGACTCTTCAGCTTGGAAAAGAGGAGACTAAGGGGGGATATGATAGAGGTATATAAAATCATGAGTGGTGTGGAGAAAGTGAATAAGGAAAAGTTATTTACTTGTTCCCATAAAATAAGAACTAGGGGCCACCAAATGAAATTAATGGGCAGCAGGTTTAAAACAAATAAAAGGAAGTTCTTCTTCACACAGTGCACAGTCAACTTGTGGAACTCCTTGCCTGAGGAGGTTGTGAAGGCTAGGACTATAACAGCGTTTAAAAGAGAATGGATAAATTCATGGTGGTTAAGTCCATTAATGGCTATTAGCCAGGATGGGTAAGGAATGGTGTCCCTAGCCTCTGTTTGTCAGAGGGTGGAGATGGATGGCAGGAAAGAGATCACTTGATCATTGCCTGTTAGGTTCACTCCCTCTGGGGCACCTGGCATTGGCCACTGTCGGAAGACAGATACTGCGCTGGATGGACCTTTGGTCTGACCCGGTACGGCCGTTCTTATGTTCTTAGACAATAACATTGCCGTGAAAGAGCAGCCTTTGAGTAACCGGTTGTCGGGGTACGGGAAGACAAGAATCGCTTCCTGCCGAAGGTAAGCTGCCACTACTGCTAGGATCTTTGAAAACCCTCTTGGGGCCGAGGATAGGCCAAAGGGGAGCACTCGGTTCTGGCAATGATTTTGGCCTATGGTGAATTATAGGTATTTCCTGTGCGATAGGTGTATAGTTATCCTGAAGTAGGCCCAAACCAATCCCCTTCCTCTAGTGAAGGAATTTATAGTTGCCAGAGTCGCCATGCTGAACTTCTGAGGCATCACGAACTTGTTCAGCTGTCTTAGACCCACGATCAGCCCCAACCTCTGTCCATCTTTGGCGCTAGAAATATTTTGAGTAGAACCCTCTGGCTCTGTGAGGGGAAGGGAGCGACTGCTGTTTAGAGGACACTTGGGTGGTCATGGAGGGCAGTTGGGCGGCCCTCTTCCTCAGAGATCTGTCTCTCTTTCTGGGGGGTTCCATGGGCCAGTGGTACCCCATGCACTGAGCAGGCCATGATCTCTGGGCAGTTTCCTGCTCATAGGTGCATATATGCCCCAGGGATGTAGGGCAGACCTGGAGTCCTTCAGCATGTGCAGGGAGTCATTTGCGGTCTCCGAGAAAGTGTCTGACCTTCAAAGGGGAGGTGCTCCACAGTGCTCTGAACATCTCTCCGACCCCGGAAATTGGAACCACGGTGCCCTGCACACAACTACCGCTGGCGAGATGGATCTGGCAGCAGTGTCCGCGGCATCTAGGGGCTCCTGGAGAGCCGTTCTGCCCAATAGTTGGCCCTCCACAACTACGGACTGGAGTTGCTCCTGGCAGTCTTGTGGCAGCCGTTCAATAAAGGCCGTGAGCTTGTTGTAACGAGTAAAGCTGTATTTGGCCACGGACTGTCTGACAGCCCACGATCCGGAACTGCGGGGCTGCAGACGAGCAAGACTTGCCTCCAAAGAGATCCAGTCGCTTTGGTTCTTGTCATGGGGGGAGTTCTCAAACAGTGCTGCTTGCTCCACTCATTCACCGCATCCACCACTGGGAGGCTGGGGGGGGGATCGGAAAATAACCAGTGGAATCCTTCAGGGGCAAGGAGTGCTTCATGTCCACCCTTTGACACGTCAGTGCAATAGTGGCCGGTGTCTGCCCTGCCGTCCGAGCCAGATCCAGGGGAGCCTCGTTACCAGATAGTGCCACACTGGAGGGTGGTGCCAACTGGAAAATATCTGCAGATCTTTGACCTCCTCCGAGGGATCTGCAGGGCGATAGCTACCCTTCTAGTGAGGGCCTGAAACTGTCTGAAGTCATCGGCCATGGAAGGTGGTGGAACCATAACTTCCGCATCCGGTGACAGAAATGGGATCCTGCCTCATCTGCTGGAGCTGACGATACCGGTGACGATGGGTGTACTGCAGGCGCTGTAGATGTCCGGCGCCCGTGTTTGCAGCGTCCCCCCGGCTGGGCTGCATGGGTCGGTGCCAATGGCTGGGACAAGGCACACGATGGCACCAGCTGCTGAGGGGAGTGCTTCGGTGCCGATCGCAGGGCCGAGCTCGATGGGACCTGGTGCTTTCTCTCCTTACTGGTGCAGGCGCCCTCTCCGTGGAGCTCCAGGGCGTGGCGGGCCTGCTGGTGCCGGAGGGAGAGTCCTTGGCCTCAGCCGTACCCTCGGCGACGGCTCTCTTTTGAAGTTGGCTCCTTAGAGTTAGAATTCACACTCCTCTTTTTGGCTTCCCTTTCGGAGGAGAAGCACGCCCCAAGGTTGATGGGGTGCTGGGTCTGGCCGAGGACAGATGTACGGGAGGCGGGCGGGGACCTGGCCCAGAGGGTGGCTGCAGGGAATATCCAATGGCCAACAGTCTGAGCTTCATACCCCTGTCCTTCCTAGCCCTGGACTAAAGAGCCAAGGAGAAGTAGCACTTCTGGGAGACGGGGGACTTCCCTTGGCAATGGACTGTCGCATACCGATTATATACCGATTATTTATATACCGATACAGCACCCCAGCAAGAGAGGAAGCGTTAGAAGCCTGGTGAACCGGACACCCGCACCAGGAGGGGACAGGTGTCCCAGGGGAAAGGAGAGGGAAGAAGCCGTACTCTCACCTTAGCTAACTATTACTAATCACTAAACAGTCACCTACAACCACAAACTAACTGAAGAAGGAGAAAAGGCCGAGTATGCTCTACGAGGACCCGCTGCTGCTCCGTCTCGGGCCAAGGCGGTAGAGAAGGAACCGAGGGTGGTTCGCCCGCACACCCCTTGTGACGAAGCGGGAATGTTCTTAATGTTTCCTCTGAATACTGTGTGGGTGCCTCAGTTTCCCCTATGCAGTTCTTAACTATCTAGGTGGTGGGATAAGGGTGTATGGTTGCTGCAGAGCAAAGGGCCAGTGCACATAAATGCCTGACACTTTGTCTCCTGGCAACTGATGGCCTGGGCCCCTCCTCTGCAAAGGTGCCAACTGAAGGTGTTGGAGACAAAGAGGTCAGGTGACCTCCTAGCCCGGGAAAGGGACAAAGCCCAGAGGAGGAGGGGCTGGAGGGGGTTTCAGTTTGGAGCTGGCTGGGGAAACAGAGGGGTGCCCAGACGGGGCTCTGGCCCCCCTGGGGCCCCAAGATGGACCTAACTGAGGGGGTCCTGTTGTCTGTACCGGCAAGACCTGTTTTAGACCGTGTTCCTGTCATCTAATAAACCTCTGTTTTACTGGCTGGCTGAGAGTCACGTCTGACTGCGAAGTGGGGGGTGCAGGACCCTCTGGCTTCCCCAGGACCCCGCCTGGGCAGACTCGCTGTGGGAAGCGCACGGAGGGGCATATGCTGAATGCTCCAAGGAGAGACCCAGGAGGTGAAGCCGTGTGAGCTTCTTGCCCTGAAGACAGTCTGCTCCGAGGGAGAGGAGGCTCCCCAGAGTCCTGACTGGCTTTGTGGGGAGCAGTTCCAGAGCATCGCCCGGGGACTCCGTGACACCCCTACACAGCCTTGGTGTCTGCCAGAGGAAGGCACTGGGCGCACGCATGGGCCGAACGGACACTGCTAGCTAGAAATCTCCCAGTGAGGGCTGGAGAGGTGCACGAGCCCCTGAAGTGGAGCACCCATAAGGACAAACCCTGTGAAGGCTCCATGTCCAATCTACAGCTCCTGGTATGTCAAGGCACCTGCCTGCCACCCGCTTCCCACCTGGGGGCAGCCGAGACCTTAACCTAGGTTAGTAACCAAGGAAAAGGCCTGGCCACGTCCAGGAGCGCCGCCAGCTTTTCCGGCGCCCTAGGCGGCGGAAGGTCCCGCCCCCGAAATGCCGCCCCCAACAGCGACGGCAGAAGGTCCCGCCCCCAAAATTCCACGGACAGCCGGGGCGCCGGCGCCCCCCAAATAGCAGCGCCCTAGGCGACCGCCTAGGTCACCTAATGGGTTGCGCCAGCCCTGGCCACGTCGCAGTCCGACGGCCCTTTGAACGCATCCGTCCCGCATGGAGCTGCCCAGAACTTGACAGCTCTGCCCCGCTCCGAGTTCTCCAGGGGCTTGCTGCGAAGCCAGAGCCCAGCCCCAGCAGAGTAACACAAAGCAGGCCCTACAGTCCCTGGCTCAGGCTCATTTCACAGAGAGGGCAAGAGACTCCCGCAAGGTCACAAGGAATTGGCAGCGCTGGGACGCGAACCAGGCGTCCTGATTCTCAGCCTAGCACCGGGCTGTAGGGAGGAGCAAGAACAGCGTCAGCCCAGAGAGGGAAATCTGGGCAGCCCCGTGCACCGGCCAGTCCTGCAAAGGGTTTGTAAACCTGGCTTGTGCCCTTCCCGACGGAGAAGGGGGCCTGGGAGGGGTTGTGCTGAGCGGTGAGTAGCTCCTGCTTGTCTGTTACCTCCACAGTGCTGGTGCGCAGGGCTGGGCCCTGCCTAGGGCTCTCGGGGGTGGGGGTGGCGGGCACTCAGCACCTTCAGCGAAGAAGCCAGGATGCTAACTGTGTACCAAGGCTTCCTTTCTCCCCCGTGTTAACCAGCCACCGGAGTTCAACAAGCCCCAACCCCAGAGCACAACTCCCCTCTCCTCCCAGCACCCCGCTCCCGCCCCTGGGCTTGCAGGTGGCCCTGTCCCATTGGCTCGCCAGTCAGCCTGCTGAGTGGGCCCTGGATTTCTACAGCAGACAAACTAGCATCTCTTTGGTGTCCATGAGTGCCAGGCCGAGGCAAAGCCCAGCCATTGTTTGCTCTGCCGCGGCACTCGGGCAATCCCCATCTTTGCACCTGCTCATCTTTACACATGGCCTAGGAGGGGACCCCACCAGCATCCAGCCTGCGACCGAGTGCCACATGGCACAGCCACAGAGCCCCCTCGACGGCAGCCTTTTCGCTCTCTGACTTCTAACCGGCGGGCACAGGGCCACCCTGCCACGTGCCAGCGAGCCCGGGGAGGTCAGGGACAATCCTGGGAACCTCCCTGCTCGAGGGACTGCAGTGGGCCTGACCCTGATCTCCCCTGCCCATATGCCCCCCCTTTCCCCAGCTTCCTGCTTCACCCTGGAGCGTGAGGGAGCAGACGCAGGCCCAGCCTGCCGGTGCCAGGATCGGTTCCCACCCACGTGAGAGCAGAGCGCGGCTCCAGCCCGAGGAGTCTGGGCCAGTGTTGATCTCTGCAACGGGAGCTGCGGGCCTGTGGGGATGGGCCCCTGGGAAACGCCAGGAGTAACAATAAACAAACTGGAGCCAGACCAGAGGAGAGCAAAGGATCGACTTCCCGGGAAAGATTAAACCGGCTAAATCTGTCGAGTTGGGCTCAACGGGGGCGGGGGAGGGGACGTGCTCAAAGCCTGCAAATCTCTGGAGGGCGTAAGTCCCAAGGACACAGAGCGTGACACGAGGGGTGTAACTAGGGCAAGGACAGGCTGAACAGCAGGACGACTGCCTGGCAGAGTAGCCGACGGGACTAGGGAATCGCGCCGGGGAAGGGCCGGGGCCCCGTTGCTCCCTGATGGGGGATGGATCCGGCCAGGAATCGCCCCGGGGGGAAGAGCCAGGGCCCGTCGCTCCCCGACAGGGGGTGGATCCGGCCGGGTATCGCCCTGGGGGGAAGAGCCAGGGCCCGTCGCTCCCCGACAGGGGGTGGATCCGGCCGGGTATCGCCCCGGGGGGAAGAGCCAGGGACCGTCGCTCCCCGACAGGGGGTGGATCCGGCCAGGAATCGCCCCGGGGGGAAGAGCCAGGGCCCGTCGCTCCCCGACAGGGGGTGGATCTGGCCAGGAATCGCCCCGGGGGGAAGAGCCAGGGCCCGTCGCTCCCCGACAGGAGGTGGATCCGGCTGGGTATCGCCCCGGGGGGAAGAGCCAGGGCCCGTCGCTCCCCGACAGGGGGTGGATCCGGCCAGGAATCGCCCCGGGGGGAAGAGCCAGGGCCCGTCGCTCCCCGACAGGGGGTGGATCCGGCCGGGAATCGCCCCGGGGGGAAGAGCCAGGGCCCGTCGCTCCCCGACAGGGGGTGGATCCGGCCGGGAATTGCCCCGGGGGGAAGAGCCAGGGCCCGTCGCTCCCTGATGGGGGATGGATCCGGCCGGGAATCGCCCCAGGGGGAAGAGCCAGGGCCCGTCGCTCCCTGATGGGGGATGGATCCGGCCGGGAATCGCCCCGGGGGGAAGAGCCAGGGCCCGTCGCTCCCCGACAGGGGGTGGATCCGGCCGGGAATTGCCCCGGGGGGAAGAGCCAGGGCCCGTCGCTCCCTGATGGGGGATGGATCCGGCCGGGAATCGCCCCAGGGGGAAGAGCCAGGGCCCGTCGCTCCCTGATGGGGGATGGATCCGGCCGGGAATCGCCCCGGGGGGAAGAGCCAGGGCCCGTCGCTCCCCGACAGGGGGTGGATCCGGCCGGGAATTGCCCCGGGGGGAAGAGCCAGGGCCCGTCGCTCCCTGATGGGGGATGGATCCGGCCGGGAATCGCCCCAGGGGGAAGAGCCAGGGCCCGTCGCTCCCTGATGGGGGATGGATCCGGCCGGGAATCGCCCCGGGGGGAAGAGCCAGGGCCCGTCGCTCCCCGACAGGGGGTGGATCCGGCCGGGAATTGCCCCGGGGGGAAGAGCCAGGGCCCGTCGCTCCCTGATGGGGGATGGATCTGGCCGGGAATCGCCCTGGGGGGAAGAGCCAGGGCCCGTCGCTCCCCAACAGGGGGTGGATCCGGCCGGGAACTGCTCCCCCGGAAGGGCCGGGGGTCACAACACTGGGGCATTCAGAGCCCTTGGGAATGGGCACGTGGGGTGGGTCCCAGCCCTGGTCCACAGGATGGACGAGGTGGGATGCAACTGGGCTTTTGGTCTCTAGTTTCCGAGCTTCCATGATGGGAGGGGCGGGATCAGCCCTACGCCAGTCGAGGGAGGGGGCTCTCCGTCTCTGCCCTCTGCCACACCACGGGGCTAAGCTGTCGGCCTGCAGCTCGGCTCTCACAAGTGGGGTCTGTGCCGCTGCCCTGCCCCCTTGTTTAGGATCCACTCCCCAAACACACCATTTTCTGATAACGTCAGTGGGGACCGACGCCCCCTCTCCCCCCCGTGCCCCCAGGGAACCAGCCACTAGAAGAGGTCTCAGTCCTGGGGAACAGGACGGGTCCTGGGGGCCAAAAGAAAATGGGACAGAGAGTGAGGCCCAGAGGCTGTGAAGCCGCCACCCCACAAGCTCACTACCTTTGGGGGCAGCTCCCCCATACGCACCCCAGCTGATGGCCCCTGTGGGGCTGGACCCAGCTCCTGCCATGGGGCAGGGGAACTGGGGACAAAGAAACCAACCATCAAGCCCATGAGGTGAAGGCCCTGGGCTACTGGGCTTAGTGCTTTGGGACAGGTCCCTGCAGCCGGACGGCTGGTGCTCTGGGAGGCAGGGGCCCTCGAGCTGGGCACGGGGTAGGCTCTGACCTGGCCTCTCCTCAGGGTGTCCCTGGGAAGCCTGAACCCGCGGACACTTCCCCCTCCTTGTCCCCAGGCCAAGGGGAGCTGGCTGGGCAGGGCAGACCCAGGCCTGTCCCAAGCCCTCCACCCAGTCCCCCTTGGGGCAGGCCTGGGACACCAGCCCTGTGGCCCTGCCCGGGAGCTGGGAGCATTGCAGCAGCTGCCTGGGCCAGTGCGCCCCCGCCGGGGGGGGGCAAAGACTCAGCCCGGGCGGGGGGGTGGGGGCAGGGAAAGGCCCGGCGTGGGGAGGGGGGGAGAAGTTGGGAGGGGGCAGGGAAAGACCCAGCCCAGTGGGGGGGGCAGGGAGGGGGGCAGGCAGAGACCCGGGGGGGGCAGGCAGAGACCCAGGCCGGGGGGG
>QXTE01000371.1:844063-863362 GCA_003942145.1 Platysternon megacephalum
CCCACCAGAGCTGGGGGGCAGTGTGTGTATAGGGGGAGGTTCCCACCAGAGCTGGGGGGCAGTGTGTGTATGGGGGGGGTTCCCACCAGAGCTGGGGGACAGTGTGTGTATAGAGGGGGTCCCACCAGAGCTGGGGGGCAGTGTGTGTATGGGGGGGTCCCACCAGAGCTGGGGGGCAGTGTGTTTATGCGGGGGGGTTCCCACCAGAGCTGGGGGTCAGTGTGTGTATAGGGGGGGTCCCACCAGAGCTGGGGGGCAGTGTGGGGAGGGGGGAGGAGCAGGCAGCACTCGGGTTGCTGCACCAGACCCTTAGCTGCAGCTGTGTTGTTAGTGCCTCTGGGAGGGCAGGGCCGGAGCGGTGTGTACAATGCGTGAGCTGCCTCTGCTGCCGGTCCCCTGGGTGTGCGTTGCCATAGCGCTGCAGCTGGGGACTGTTAGACCCACAGTACATCCTTGTCAGGTGTTTGCTACTCCTGGAAAAGGCTCTTGTAAGCACTAAAGGCTCCTATAGGATACGGGCAGAAGGGCAGCAGTCACTGCTCCAGGCCAGGCCCCAAGGGACAGGGCAGCGGCTGGCTCCCTGGGGCCGTGATGCTAACACCAGCTGTACCTGTGCCGCAGTAAGAGAGGCTGATTCCCACTCCCTGGCTCCTGTGAGCTGCTGACAGACTAGTTCAACTCAGGAAACCTCCCGCTTGCTCAGGTGTACATGGTCTCCCTGCAGAGCTGATGTGCTGCAAACCCACTGCAGAGCTGCTGCTAATGTGCCAGGGACACTGCTACCAGTGGTACAATTGTAACCTACGAGACCTCCCCTGCCAGTCCTGGCTCCATCACCATTGCAAGGACACAGTCCCTGCTGACATCACCCCTCCTGAACTCCTCAGCCAGGGAATTCCAGTCCCACTGCATCGCTTTGCCATTTCTCCTCTGGGTTAGTGTTTGTAGCAGGAGCGCAGGGCTGGCCCCACACAGCCCTGGAGAAGGAGGGCCCCTGCCCCTGCCCCTCCTCTGCACAACACCACCCTGCCTCCGGCACCACCCTGACCCCCAGCTTTTAATTAAAGTGCCCTGAGCTGGTTGAAGTCAATCCTACAACCCCCAGCCATCTCCACGAGCTACGCTGAGAGAAAGCCGCAGCGCCGGGACTCCACAGGGATTTCACACTGGGATCGCTCTCTCAGTATAAAAACAACCTATCTTTGGAAGGAGCAAAGCCCTAAGGTGCAGCACAGGCCTAATCACCGTCCCACCTGTGCCAGGACCATGGCATCCCGGAAAGGTGGGGTCGAGTCGGGTCTGAGTGCCAGTAGCTGTCAGGACAAGAGGAGAGAGGAGCTCTCCCTGCCAGAGGTTTTGGTCTGAGAGGAGGCCTGTGTGACGAAGTGGGAATGTTCTTAATGTTTCCTCTGAATACTGTGTGGGTGCCTCAGTTTCCCCTATGCAGTTCTTAAGTATCTAGGTGGTGGGATAAGGGTGTATGGTTGTTGCAGAGCGACAGGCCAGTGCATATAAATGCCTGACACTTTGTCTCCTGGCAACTGATGGCCTGGGCCCTCCTCTGCAAAGGTGCCAACTGAAGGTGTTGGAGACAGAGGTCAGGTGACCTCCTAGCCCGGGAAAGGGACAAAGCCCAGAGGAGGAGGGGCTGGAGGGGGGTTTTCAGTTTGGAGCTGGCTGGGGAAACGGAGAGGTGCCCAGATGGGGCTCTGGCCCCCCTGGGGCCCCAAGATGGACCTAACTGAGGGGGTCCTGTTGTCTGTACCTGCAAGACCTGTTTTAGACCATGTTCCTGTCATCTAATAAACCTTTGTTTTACTGGCTGGCTGAGAGTCACGTCTGACTGCGAAGTGGGGGGTGCGTGCAGGACCTCTGGCTTCCCCAGGACCCCGCCTGGGCGGACTCACTGTGGGAAGCTGTCACGGAGTGTGGGGGAGTCCGGGCCCTGTACCCCCGGCTTCCTGCGATTCACCATGACTCTCAGCCAGCCAGTAAAACAGAAGGTTTATTGAGACGACAGGAACACAGTCCAAAACAGGTCTTGCCAGTACAGACAACAGGATCCCCTTTAGTTAGGTCCATCTGGGGGCCCCAGGGAGGCCACGGCCTCACTGGGAAGATCTCAGCCCCGTCAGGGCTCCCCTCTTCATTTCCAGCCAGCTTGCCAAAACCCAAACCCCTTCCAGGCGTCTCCTTTCTCCCTTCCCCCCGGCTCCTCCCCCAGCCTTTGTCCTTTGTCCAGATTCCCAGTGAGAGGTGTTACCTGGCCTCCAACCCCCCTCCTGGGTTCTCATGTTACATGCTCAGGTATCCTTCCTTCCCCAATGCAGGCAGTCCCAGCCCAGCTCCCCTGCAACCTTCCCCCTCAGTATTCAAAGAACACAACAAAACATTCTCACTTCGTCACAGAAGCGCACGGAGGGGCATATGCTGAATGCTCCAAGGAGAGACCCAGGAGCTGAAGACGTGTGAGCTTCTTGCCCTGCAGACAGTCTGCTCCATGGGAGAGGAGGCTCCCCAAAGTCCTGACTGGCTTTGTGGGGAGTAGTTCCAGAGCATCGCCCGGGGACTCCGTGACAGCCTGGCAATTGGTAACCACCAGAGGCAAGAGGTCCCAGCAGCATTGTGCATGGCTGGAGATGGATGAGGATAGGCAGACCAGGGCCATCACGGAGAAGAGATGCAGGAGGAATTTCATGAAACTAGAAGTTTCAAATTGATACCAAGTCCACAGTGTGAACACTGTGGAAGATACCGCTCAAGTTCCAGCAGGTCCCAGGGAATGGAGAGCTGTACGGGACACGGTATGGACGGCAGCCGTAAGAAAATCAAGCTGACCCACAAAGAGTTCTCCAACCGTCCAAGGGAGACAAACAATTCTTGTTGGAGATGAAATACGCAGAGTCAAAAGAACATTCTACAAGGGACAGGTGGAGAAACCAGACTGTGCGCTGCCTTCCCAGAGCCAGGACACGAGACGTCACTCTCAGTCCGGACAGGTTTCTGAAATCGATGGGCAAGGATCCATTAGAGATGGTTCATATCAGCACTAAGGACGCGGCATCGCAGGATCGCTCACAGATAACAGACCACTCCAGGGAACTCGGAAGCCTGCTGAAGAAGAATGTCCTTGAAACGATCTTTTCTGGGAGCTTTCCTGTCCTGTGAGCCCAGGAAGGCAGAAGGCGGAAGATGCTGGAAACGGTGCAGGGTTTTGGTTTCGTGCAACATTGGCCCATGTTCTACAGGGAGAAGGGGTGGGATAGTTTGGCTGGCCTCCATCTCAGTAGAAGGAGGACCAATCTCTTTGGGGACGGGCTGGCCAGAGTAGTCAGGAGGGGGTTAAACAAAGGGGAGGGTACAAAGAGGGAAGATACGAGCTCTCAACACAAAATCAAGATGTTGAGAACAAAATGAACCAAGAAACCGAAGGACATGAAGAGAAGCAATTCTTGACTTGCCGATACACCAATGCTAGGAGCCTGGGTAGCAAACAAGAAGAATGGGAATTGCTCATTTAGGAGCATAAATTTGATCTATTTGGTGTCACTGACACCTGAGTGGATGATTCACAGGATTGGAATGTTAAAATGAATGGTTATGACCTATTTAGGAAGGATCAGGTGGGCAAAAGGGGACTGGCATTATCTGTTTTCAAGTCACTGATAACACAGAAGAAAATGATCATGAATGCATATGGATCCATGTCCTAACAGATAAAGTCCTAGCTGGTGTCTGCTATAGACCCCCAAATCACACTAGAGAACAGGAGGATCGCTTCCTTACACACCTACCCATAGTGTGTAGGGGAAAACCTACTTGATCATGGGGGGTTTCAGTCTGAGTGACATATCCACGAGGTCTCATGCCGCTAGTGCTAAACACATCCTTGACATTTCTCAACTTTCTGTATGACAATTTCCTAACTCAAAAATGTTGCGGCCAACATAGGCAAATTCTATATTAGAGCTCATCCTAACAGATAAAGAGGAACTGATCACAGAATTAGAAGTTAATGGTAGCTTAGGTACAAGCGATTGTGCCTTAATCACATTCATAATGTGCAAGCACAATAAAGTCCAGACCAGTTACATAGAAACTTGGTGCTTTTGTAGGGCCAATTTCACAAAGCCAGAAACAATTATGAGCCAGATCTGCTGAGGGGAACAATTTAATCAGAAAAATGTAAATGATAATTGGGAATCATTTAAGAACATCTTACTAGATGCACAAAAAGCCACAACTGAGGAAGAAGGCTGTGCAGGTTAAAAAAAAACCCACAACAACCTGGTTTAGAGGGGAAGTGAAGGCAACTGTAAAAATCAAAAATATATACACTAAATAGGAGAGAGAGAGGAAGTGATAATAATGAATATAAATCAGAAGTGAGAAATTGTAGAAAATTGATAAGGGAAGCCAAGGGACACAAGGATACCTCTTTGGCTATGTGACAGGGTGCTCTACTCATCGCTGGATTGTGCTTCCCCCTGGCTGTTCTGGGGATTAGCTTCATGAGGTCAGTGCCCCATCCTGCAGTTGCACACCATCTCTCTGTCTTGCTCTCTCAGTCTACAGCCCCTCTCTTATTCCACAAGCTGCTGCTGCCTCCTTGTGACTCAGCCCTCCAGCCAGGTCACTCTATGCATTTTCCCCTTCCAGGGTACCACAGTCTTCCTTCAGGAATCCCTGGAAGTCTTCTGAATCACTGCCACATAGTGCTATGCCCTCAGTGGCTGGCAGGGGAACCTGGGACCACCTTCTACTCCAGGTTCTGGCTCAGAGACTCTCTAGTGAGCAGTCAAGGGCTGTTCCCTTCTAGACCTTACAGCCTTTCCCTGAGCCCTTTCCTTACCATCTGGCACTCCTCCTCCCTCCAACTCCCATCCCAGGGGGTAACTGTAGGCTACCTGTCTCTGCAGCCTTCTCCCAGGGAGTGACTGAAGCCTTTCCCAGCAGCCCCCTTCTGCTGCCAATTTCCTGCCTTTGTAAGTCCAGCCCAGCTTGGTCCTCCTCAGCTGGGCTCCCTCACTCAGTCCAGGGATTCCCCTCTGCTGTGGCTTGTTGGGTTAATTAGCCCCCTTGTCATCCTGCATTAACTCTTTCAGGGCAAGTGTGGGGTGACCACCCCATTCCAGCCCAGCAGAATTACGGATAATAATAATGAGGGTTTTAAAAATATACTAGGAACAAAAAGAATCCTGACAATGGTATTGGGCGATTACTAGATGGACATGAAAAATTATCAATAATAATGCAGAAAAGGCAGAAGTGTCCAATAAATATTTTTGTTTTTGTTTTTTGGGGAAAAAAGGATCATACAGTCTCATCGTATGGTGATGTTAACACTCTGTCCATTCCACTAGTATCTCTGGAGGATGTTAAACAGAAGCTACTAAAGTTAGACATTTTTAAATCAGCAGGTCCAGAGGACTTTGCATCCAAGAGTTTTAAAAGAGCTGCCTTAGGAGCTCACTGGACCATTAACATTGATTTTCAATAAGTCTTGGCGCACTGGGGAAGTTCCAGAAGACTGGAAGAAAGCTACTGTTATGTCAATAATTAAAAAGGGTAAACAGGATGACCCGGCTAGTTATTGGCTTGTCAGCCTGACGTCAATCCCGGGCAAGATAATGGAGCAGCTGATAAGTGACTCAATTAATAAATGGAGGATAATGTAATTAATGCAAATCAACATGGGTTTATGGGAAATAGATCCTCTCAAACTTACTTGATATCTTTTTTTTTTGGATGAGATGACGAGTTTGGTTGACGAAGGTAAGAGTGTGACGTAATAGATTTAGACTTCTGGAAGGCACTTGACTTGGTACCGCAGGACATTTTGATTAAAAAAACAGAATGATATAAACTGAACACGGACACATTAAATGGAATAAAAACTGGCTGACTGATAGGTCTCCGAATGTAACAGGAAACAGGGAATTGTTATCGAGTGGGCCCTGCAGGGATCGGTTCTGAGCCCTGCGCTAGTTAACATCTTTATCAATGATGTGGAAGGAAACATAAATCATCACTGATAGAGCTTGCAGATGACACAAAAATTGGGGGAGGGGTAAATAGTGAAGAGGACCCGTCACTGGTCCAGAGCGATCTGGATCACCCGGTAAACTGGGTGCAAGCCAACGATATGTGTTTACAGAGAGCTACATGTAAATGCAGACATCTAGGAACAAAGAACTTAGGCCAGGCTGGGGGACTCTCTCCTGGGAAGCAGCGACTCTGAAAAAGATTTGGGGGTCATGGAGGACAATCAGCTGAACAGGAGCTCCCAGTGTGACCCTGTTGCCAAAAGAGCGAATGTGATCCTAGGATGCATAAACGGGGACTCTTGAGTGGGAGCAGAGAGGTGATTTTACATCTGTATTTGGCACTGGTGTGACTGCTGACGAAGACCTTGTCCAGGTCTGGTGTCTGCAATTCAAGAACTATGTTGATACATTGGAGAGGGTTTGGAGGCGATCCACAAGAACGATTAATGGATTAGAAAACCTGCCATATAGTGCTAACCTAAGTCGATAGAGCTCCTTCACAAAGAGATGGCTGGAGTGACCTGATCACAGTTTATAAGTATCTGTAAGTACCATGGAGAACAAATATTTGATCATGGTCTCTTCAGTCTAGCAGAGGAAGGTCTAACACGGTCCAATGGCTGGAAGTTGAAGCGAGACAAATTCAGACTGGGAATAAGGTATACAGTTTTAACGGTGAGAGTCGTTAACCACTGGCAATTTTAAAATTACGATTGGATGTTTTTCTAAGAGCTCTGCTCTGGGAATTATTGGGCAGTTCTGTGGCCTGCTACGCAGAGGGTCAAAAAGACCCCCAAAATCGGGACTGTCCCTATACAATCGGGACATCTGGTCACCCTAGGCCCGTCTGGATGAGCTCTCCCCGACAGCTGGCGGCGCAATGGGGCAAAGGGCTTCAGGAGCAGCCCGTATCTGAACTCTGGGTCTCCATCCAGTGTCTGAGGGCAGGGATCTGTAAGTGGGGTGCAGCGGAGGAGAGGGGAGGGGAGTGTTCAAGGGACATTGGTCCCCTGGGCATCGGAGCCCTGCAGGTAGGGCTGGGTCAAGACCAAATGCTCCTCTCCTAGGGTCAGGACACCCCAGCTGCAGCTGTGAGAGCTGCCACTGCCTCCCTCACTCCCTGGCAGACGAGGGGGAGGGGCAGTGGCAGGACCCCAGCGTGGTCTCAAGCCCAAAGGTTTTGGGGTGGCAAAAGGGCCCGGGGCCGCATGAAAACTCCCCCTGTGCCCCCGCCCGCGAGTGCCAGCGACCAGCCCAGACGTGACACTGCTCTGAACTGGGTCTTGGAACAGTTTGAGTGAATGGGGCCTGTGCTGGAAGATCTTGGGCACGCCTGGCCGGACAGCGCCGAGGGGAGGGGAAAGAGGCTGCGGAATCTCTGGCTAACATCGGTCAGTTCCAGCTTCCCCAGGTCACTGGCTAAAATGACCCTGCTCAGTTCGTTCTCAAGGGGGGAAGAAATGTGACAAAAAGGGACTTTTCGGTAATATTTTTATAACCCCGAGGTGTGCCTCAGTTTCCCAGATATTTGGTCTGGCTGCCCAGCAGGGGGTTAGGGGTCTGGAAAGAACGGTTAGCTCTCAGGGCAGGCTACAAGACATGCCGGGCTGTCTGACCCCGAATGGGTCACTACAGATCTCTGGCCAAGGCCCACCCCATCTCAGGGCAGAATCCAAGGGGACAATGGTAAATCCAATCACCAGGACATGGACACCTAGCGACCCAGAGGGAGGTGGATTTCCCTGAAGCTGAGCACAATCCCCCTGCTGGAGAACACGGGGCTGGGGAGGTGGGAGGTAGGGGTAAGAGGTGGCTGCTGGAAGGAGGCGGGTGCTGACCTGGGAACCGACCAAGGAGCTCGGAGGGAGACAGACAGAGCTTGAACACGGGGGCGATGAGAATGGACGATGCTTTAACCTTCGATTCTCTGCGCTGCCCTAGGGGCTTCCTGTGCAGGATTAACCCGCCTGTTCTGACAGCGCTGGGGGAGCATCCCTGCCCAGGCTGGGCGAGGTGCATTAATCCCTGCAGAGTGGGCACGTCGCAGCTGGATTTCCTGACCAGCGCTCACGGGGTGAAGCAGGAGGCCTGAAGCCCCAGAGGTTCAGTCTAAGGAGGCGGTGAGGCCACATGGGTCACCCTGGAGGAAGAGAGACCCCTGGGGGTCTGGCCCACTGACAGGCTCCTCCTGGAGACTGGTCTAAGTTGGGGGGCATGACAGCTCCCGTTGGGATGAGATTCGGGGTCTCTTGGTTAAGAGACCCTGCCATGGCCACCCTCTTACCTGGCCTCTCTGTTACCAGCAGCAGCCTCCCAGATGCTTTCCCCTTCTCTGGGGCTTCCCTCACCCCTGGGCAGGGCAAAGCTGTCTGGCCGTCGGCCAGCCCTGCCTGAGTCCCCCGCACTCTCAGCTGGGGGCTCAGCTCGCCTCTGCTTCCCTCGTCAGGGCAGGAAGGGAGCGGGCTCTGTCACAGCATCCGGCTTCCCAAAGGTTACGCCTGAGCCAGTGTGACCGGTGGGGCCCTGTCTCTGCCCCACCCAGGCTCAGCCAGCTGTCCTCAGCTTAGCTGCCTTTCCTGGCTGTTGCAGGCGAGTGGGGAAAGCCCCCCCACCCGGCCAGCCGCTCCAGTCTGAGCCCCCTGCCAGCGCTTGGCTCAAGCCTTGGCTCTTACAGGGAAGGGAGAGGGACTGAGCTGTGTCTCAGGGTGATACAGTCATTCCCGAGGAGGAGGTTAAATGCGGGGTCATGGAGACACCCTGACTACCAGCCACCCAGGAAGCTGAGCCGTGGGCAGGACTTGGAGCCTTGACCCAGCCCTAGATGGGGTTCTACCACGTCAGGTTTGACAAGGGGTTTCTCTGTCCCTGAATCTCTTCACCCCCTGAACGTCTCCCCATTAACCACCGCCTTCCGCTCCCCCAGGGGGTCAGACGCGTCTGAGCCCAGGAGAGTACAGCAGGACACGGGTACACCCACTTATGCCCGGTTTTCCCACAGATGTTGCCCTGCAGGTCCGTGAGATCCCGCAGCAGGTGTCTACTGGGGACAGCTGCTCCCCCCACTTTGGGTTTACCCAAAGTCCCACTTCTGGGGTGCCCCCACTGGTTCAGAGTCCCCAGTCTTGGCTCCATCCATCTGGCTGCGCGCATCTGTAGCTCTGGGGCGGAGTAAGGGGTGAGACAGCGGAGCTGGTCTGCAGGGTCAGCATGCTGCAAATCGCAGGTCTTCTCACAGGCAGTGAGGTGGGCAGCAGTTTCCACGCCCCTTAAACTGGGGCAGCAATTTGGTATCGAGGCTCCCTGCAGAATTGGCTTCCTGTGGTCTCCCCCCACTTACTCCTTTTGCTCCCAATTCTCCAGTTCATGCTGTCGCTACTTTTCCTGGTTTTTCCGTTGTTCTTACTCCTGTTTTCATGGCTCCTCGTGGACAGCTCAGTCCCTTTCATGGTCCGCTAGTCTCTGTCGCTCTAGCTGAAGCTCCTGCACTTCCACCTCCAACTCCCACCACTTCAAATCTATCAATGGGGAACCAGGCTGGGAGACGCTCTATTGCACGGGGAACTGAGTCATGAGAACACCCGGCTACTGCCATGACTGCTGCCTCTCTCATCCTGGGACCCTGTCAGGAACCCCGCCTGGGTCTGGTTCTTGGTCCAATCATCCTTCTCCAGCTGCGCAATCAGCTGCACCTTGTTTAACCCTGTCCCTCTGCACAGCTCTGTGATGCTCTTGTTAGGGGGGGCGGTTATATGCCATTTTGTTGCTGTTTCCTTTGACTAACATTGTTTTTACTGCTGCAAGTCACTTATTGCAAAATACTACTGGTGCATGCAATATCCCACTACTGCCACCAGCTGTCACTGAGCCACAGGATCTGGGCTATATCCCAGCTTTTAAATGCTTCCTAGATTTGTACCTTCCCAAGCCAGAAGGGACCGTTTTGATCATCTAATCTGGCCGCCTGTGTAACACAGGCCAGAGAACTGCCCCACGATAATTCCTAGAGCAGAGCTTTTAGAAAAACATCCAATTGTGATCTAAAAATTGTCAGTGATGGAGAATTCACCCCAACTCTTGGTCAGTTATTCCCATGGTTAATGACTCTCCTTACTAAATATTGATGTCTTATTTCCAGTCTGCGCCAGAAGCTGATGCCCCTTCAGTTAATGCTCTGTCCTTGAGGGCTTGGTTGTTGGAGCTGGTAACCAGCCTAGTTCCTCCGGCCTCCTTTCCTGGCCCAGCCCCGGGCCCAGCCCCGAGCAGACACAACGATGCACTCACCTGCTGATTCATTATGCTAACTGCAGCCTTTTAAGAGAAGTGCTTCGTTCCCAGGGACGGAGCCAAGACAGAGGGGAAGTGCATTACTGTTGCTCCAAGCTGCTGCAACCGCCTCCCCCCTCACGGGGTCCCAGAGCCCAGGGGAACCAGCCCGAACAGCTACACTGCAGGTTACACCCCCGGCAGCTTGAGCCCCGCGAGCCAAGTCAGCTGACATGGGCCACCCAGAATGTAGACGTACCCACAGAGCCCAGCCAGGAGCAGGGGGACACGGCTCAGAGAGGGGGCTGGGGCCTGCTCCCAGGGAGCCCTGCATTAGGTTGGCTCAAGGCTCCTCTTGCACCATGAATAATCCATGCTGTGCTAATCTGAGGCTGCAGTCTGGGCTGGGGCGGGATCCCCACCTAGGGCCTGGAATGGGGCAGAGCAAAGCCTGTGGGCCAGGTGTGGGGCACAGAGAGCAGGGAGGGGTCTGCGCTCTGTACAAGGGGGTTGCCCTGCACGGGGGAGCTGTGACCTGTCCCCAGCTGTCAGCACCACAAGGAGCTCCCTGGTGAAGTGTCTCGGGGGTTATGCTCCAACCTCAGCCAGCAGGGAATTCCCCGTGTGCAGACTCCAGTGGGGCGGAGGCACAGCTTGGTGGGCCTGGGCCACGCACGGCCCCTGCAGGCGGTGACCGCTGCCTCCCCCAGGTGGGCGGTTGTGCTGCACAGGATGGAGCAGTGCCACACTGCGCTCGGGGTCTTTTGCCTGGGAGAGCTGCAGGCTCAGCCGCTCTCACCCTGCCCCTTCCTCCCGCAGTCGTCCTGCCCCAGCCCTCGTCTGTCGGGACACGCCGAGCCCTCGTTCTGTGATGTGGCTCATCCCCTATGTTCAAAGCCCAGGCCGGCCGCGCCCCAGGGCCTGGGAATGTCGCGCAGGGTCAGAGGCCCACGCTGGGCCCCTTAGCGCCGTTCGGGGTGACTGAAGAGCCAGCCTGACTCCCGGCACCGAGTCAACAGGCAGCTGTGCATCCCCCCAGGTGGGGCCTGTCTCCTAGGCTGCTCAGCACCAAGCTACAACACCTTGGCAAGCCCATTGCTAGCAGGCGAGCTGCACAGCTGCAGGCCCCTGCTGACACCCAGCTGGGCTCTCTTAGCATGTATGGGCCCTGGAGGACAAAGCCACCGCAGCCCATGGGACACACCAGGCTAGCTGCTGCAGGGTGTGTATTCACCTTCCCCCAAAGCCCACGGCTGCTCTCCTGGCGTCCCCGGGCAGAGCTGCTGCCAGCCCTTTCCCTGGGCTCCTCACGCCGTCTGTGGGCACCACGGCTCCAGAGCGGCCCGGCTGTGTTTGCAGGCCCTTGTGGGGCAGGATCTGGCTGAATTCAAAGGCCAGAGCAGAATCCTAGGACTGGAAGGGCCCTCGAGAGGTGCTAGGCTGGTGCTCTGCCATCACCTCAGAGGAGCTGGATGAGGCCTGGTCTCACCCACACAGGGCAGATGGGGCTCTGTGCCCAGCTCTAGCCCTTGCCAGAGCGTGGCATGAGGGCCAAGGGCGGGTACTTCTCCCTGCTCCTTGTGCCTCCAGCTCCTCTCCCCTGCAGTGACACGGCCCGTCTCCTGCAACTGCTGTCACCCTGTGAGGCTTATGGGGGCAGCCTGGGGGCTCTACCCCCTGCCCCACTCTGCATGCAGCCCCCCATGGACTCGATGGCTGAGGAAGGGCCCTGGATGCAGAGCGGAGGGTCCCCCTTGGGCACCTGGGAGTGCATGTGCTGGTCTGGGCTTTATAGACGCTCCTGGATCCCCACTCTCTGCTGTGCCAGGGTCCTTCTCCAGCGAGGCAGGGCGGATGCGTGCCCGAGGCCACAAAGGGAGGCGGGGCAGGCCCAGAACCCAGGTGTCCTGGCTCTCAGTGCCAGCACTCCTGCCCCAGCAGCCACCAGGCTCCCCACTGGTTATTGCAGCTCAAGCAAGACGACAGAGCTGTTGTACCAGGGTGTTTTATTAAGGACAGGGAGCCCCTCCACAGGCCCCTTGCCCCGGGTAAGGTGGGCATGGGATCCCCCCCATAATACCACCGCACTCAGACAGGCTGAGGAGGGGAGGAGAGTCCCCGCTACCCGAGCTGCAGGGTTGGGGAAGGGCAATACCTGTGGCCCCGCCACAAGAAGGAGCAGAGGGAGATGAGGGCAGAGGACTCTCTCTTCTTCCCTCGGGGGCTGCATTCTTCCCCAGTCTTGGGGGCGGAGGGTTTACCCCCCCCCGTGCCCCAGGGGCAGGAATCAGGTTGCATGTAGCTGATGAGTGGGGTGTATGGCTAGGAAGTGGGGGGCAAAGATGATGAGCAGGGGCACAGGTTCCTAGGTGGGACTCCCTCCTGCTAGGAGAAGGTCCAGGTAGGCCCCGGCGACCAGATCCTCCTCCTGGACCCCCAGCTCCTCCATCAGCCTCCGGGCCACCCGCTCACCGTCCTCGGGGCTCTGCTGCTCACTCAGCACCACCTGCAGAGGGCACAAAGGGCTCAGGTCAGAGCAGGTTGGCAGGGAAAGCCCCTGGAGCGAGAGTGGCAATCCACCCCAGAGACAGCCGCATTCCAGCAGCAGGTGGGGTGACCCCTCCGGCGCCTGGCTCACCTCCAGCTCCAGGAAATCACCCAGCCCCTCCACACGGTCCAGGTGCACGCGGGTCTGTCCCACCACGTAGAGACGACGTTCCTTCTTCACCACGCCCTGCACTCCAAGCGCCTGTGACAGCACAGCCTGCAGAGACATGGGGCCGGGACAGCTCAGCCAGCTACAGAGTTCTCCCAGATCTCCCTCCCCCCGGCCATGAACCGATGTCCCATGACACTGCCTGGCACCACCACGGGCTCAGCGCGGAGACTGAACCCTGGCCATCCCGCCCACCTGCCTGGGTCCCAGCCTCAGCCACCAGGGAGCGATGGTCCATGGCCAGGGCCCATGGGGTTTTCCTGCAGCACCGTGATCCCAGGCAGGGCTGGCAGGATCTGGAGCATCCCAGCAGAGGTGCAGCAGCTCTTACCATGGGGTTGGCTGCGTGGACAGGGGCAGCCAGTGTCATGGGGGAGGGGCTCTTACCACCGGACCCAATGGTCCAGCAGGCGGGTCTGTCCAGCACCATGCCTGTCCCACTGAGCTACTACAATTCTCTGGACAGCTCAGTGAAGTGGGGGGCGAAGCAGCACTGGGCACATAACTGGGATAGATTCCAAAAAGCCTTTGACAAGATCCCTCCGAAGAGGCTCATTATGTGGTGGGAAGCAACACGACTGTCATGGATCAGAACTGGCTGAGAGAGAGAAGCAAAGAGCAGGGTGAAACAGGCCATTTTCATCCCATCAGAAGGTGGGAAGAGGGGCCTCAAGGGTCTGTACTAGGTCCCATGTTTGTTTATTACCAATGAGGTGGTGAAGTTTGCAGAGGACACAACATTCGGGACCAGAGAGGACGGTGAAAAACGTCAATCCCAAGCAAGCCAGGGAAAGGGCAACACTGTGGCCGATGAAATTCAACATCAGTAAGTGCAAAGTAATGCACATTGGAGGGGAAAATCTAAACTACTCACATACCTTACAGCAGTGGTTTTCAAACTTTTNAAGAGGGGCCTCAAGGGTCTGTACTAGGTCCCATGTTTGTTTATTACCAATGAGGTGGTGAAGTTTGCAGAGGACACAACATTCAGGACCAGAGAGGACGGTGAAAAACGTCAATCCCAAGCGAGCCAGGGAAAGGGCAACACTATGGCCGATGAAATTCAACGTCAGTAAGTGCAAAGTAATGCACATTGGAGGGGAAAAATCTAAACTACTCACATACCTTACAGCAGTGGTTTTCAAACTTTTTTTCTGGTAACCCAGTTGAAGAAAATTGTTAATGCCTGCGACCCAACGGAGCTGGGGATGAGGAATTTGGGTGTGGGAGGGGCTCAGGGCTGGGGCAGAGGGTTGGGGTTCAGGGGTGAGGGCTGTGGGGTGGGGCTGGGGATGAGGGGTTTGGGGTGCAGGAGGGGGCTCCGGGTTTGGGGGGCTCAGGGCTGGGGGGGGAACCGGGCTCTGGGCTGAGGATGCAGGCTCTGGGTGGGGCCGAGGATGAGGGGTTTGGGGTGCAGGGACTCCGGGTTTGGGGGAGGCTCAGGGCTGGGGATGCAGGCTCTGGGGTGGGGCCGGGGATGAGGGGTTTGGGGTGCAGGAAGGGACTCCGGGTTTGGGGGAGGCTCAGGGCTGGGGATTGGGGTGCGGGCTTACCTCAGGCAGCTCCTGGTCAGCGGTGCAGCGGGGGTGCAGGGGCAGGCTTCCTGCCTGTCCTGGCACTGCAGACAGCGCTGTGCCCCAGAAGCGACCAGCAGCAGGTCCGGCTCCTAGGCGGAGGCGCGCCCATGGGAGTGCGGAGCCGGTTCTTGGGATGGGGGCAGTGCGGAGCCCCATGGCCCCCCTGCCTAGGAGCCGGACCTGCTGCTGGCCGCTTCCAGGGTGCAGCGCGGTGTCAGAACAGGTAGGGACTAGCCTGCCTTAGCCGGGCAGCACCGGCGAAGGGACTTTTAATGGCCTGGTCGGTGGTGCTGACCAGAGCCGCCGCGACCCAGTACTGGGTCATGACCCACAGTTTCAAAAACCAAGTGACCCTAGAGCCCCCTGACAGGTGTTTGTCCAACCTGCTCTTAAAACCCTCCAGTGACGGGGATTCCACAACCTCCCTCGGGAGCCTGCTCCAGAGCTTCCCTGCCCTGAGAGTTAGAAAGTTTCTCCTAATATCGAACCTAACTCTCCCTTGCTGCAGATTAAACCCATTGCTGCTTGTCCTGCCTTCAACGGACATGGAGAACAATTGATCACAATCCTCTTTATACCAGCACTTGACATTTTTGTAGGATGTTCTCAGGTCCCCACTCAGTCTCTCTTCTCAGGACTAAACATGCCCAGTTGTTTGACCTTTCCCCACAGCTCAGGTTCTCTAAACCTTTCGTCATTTCTGTGCTCTCCTCTGGACTCTCTCCAATTTGTCCCCAACTTTCTGAAAGTGCAGCACCAGACCTGGACACAGTACTCCAGCTGAGGCCTCCCGAGTGCAAAGCAGAGCGGGACAGTTACCTCCCGTGTCTAACATACAACACTCCCGTTAATACACCCCCAAATATTAACCTTTTTCACAACTGCATCACATTGCTGACTCCTATTCGATCTGTGATCCACAAGAACCCCCGGCTCCTTGGCAGCAGTGCTGCCACCTACCCATCATTCCCCAGTTTGTAGCTGAACATTTGATTTTTCCTTCCTGAGTGTAGTACTTTGCATTTATCTTTACTGAATTTCATCCTGGTACTTTCAGACCAGTTCTCCAATTTTTCAAAGTCATTTTGAATTTTAATCCAGCCCTCCCAAATGTTAGCAACCTCTGCCAGCTTGGTGTCATCTGCACATTCCTATTATTCAAGTCATTAATGAAGATATTGAATAGTACTGGACTCAGAATAGACAATCTTGATTTTAAAACGGCCAGTGACGGAGAATCCACTACCACCTTCGGTAAATTGTTCCAAGGGTTAATTACCCTCAATGTTAAACATCTGTGCCTCATTTCCAGGCTTTGTCTAGCTTCAACTTCTAGCCACTCGATCATGTTAGAGCTTTTTCTTCTAGACTGAAGAACCCACGAGCCCCATGTTTGTAACTTACAGACGGTGATCAAGGCACCCCTTAGCCTTCTCTTTCTTACGAGAAACAGCTTGAGCTCCTTGAGTCCATCTGTCAGGAATCCGGGCCTGCCGCATCTCCAATCTCCAGGCAACCTAATGAGCACAGGCGGCCTGTAGCAGGCTGCCTGACGGGTGGGAAGAGTCAGCAGACCAGCTCTCTAGCCCAGCAGCAGTTCAGTGACTGCTCAAAGATTCGCCCATGACCGTGATAGCCCCTATGATTGCTGGTTCACAGCATTGCCTCACTCCAGATAACCTGTCTCTGACCCGGGCTCTGGCTCTAACCATCCGGCCTCACCGGCCATATCCAGATCTCTGAGTCTCTCACTCTAAGGCAGGTTTTCTAATCCTTTAACCATTCTCGTGGCTCTTCTCTGACCCCTCTCCAATTATCAACATCCTTCTTGAACTGTCAGCACCAGAAATGGACACACGATTCCAGCAGTGGTTGCACCAGTGCCAAACACAGAGGTAATAAGCTCTCTGCTCCTTGAGATTCCCCTGGTTATGCACCCCAGGATCCCATTAGCTCTTCTGGTCCCTGATTGCACTGGGAACCCATGTTGAGCGGATTATCCACCACAACCCTAAATCCCTGCTTCCCAGGACAGAGTCCCCCATCCTGTAAGCGTGGCCTGCATTCTTTGTTCCTAGATGGATATGCTGACATTTCGCTGTATTAAAATGCAGACTCTTTGCTTGCACCCAGTTTACCAAGAGATCCAGACTGTGGTTTCAGTGACCCATCCTCTTCATTATTCATCACTCCCCAATTGTTGTGTCATCTGCAAATCTCTCTCAGTGATGATTTTATGTTTTCTTCCAGCTCGTTGATAAAGATGTTAAATGGCATAAGGCCAACAACCGATCCCTGCAGGACCCCACCAGAAACGGTCCCACTCGACAAGTCCTCATTTACAATTACACATTGAGACCTGTCAGCCAGTTTTCAAGGACTTCGAAAAACTCTCACGTGAAGCGAGATTGAACAGATTGGGATTGTTACCTGTCAGAAGGGACATGGTAAAAAAAGGAACGGTCTAGAGAAGGGAGTTTGAGCGTTTCTGTTCTCCCTGTCTCAGCACAAGAACAAGGGGACCAGCACTAAAACTGGAAGATGGCAAATTCAAAATGGATAAAAAGAAATACTTTTCCTGCCACACAAATACAACACATGTAACTAGACCGTGGAACTCACTGCCACTGGAAGCTGGTGAGGCCAAGAACTTCGCAAAAGTCAAAAAAGGATTGGACATTGATATGGGTAACAAGAATATCCACTTAGAATAGTTAATGCTACAAACAATTCTGGAGCGGACATTGAACATCCTGTTTCAGGGCTTTAGCCAAACTAATGATTAGAGAGCAGGGTTAGACGTAATGTGGGGGCCAATTATCCCACATCTGCTACTGCAGGGTTCTTAGCCTGTGTCTATATTTCAACAGTTCACATAGGCACGGCACTCCCACCCAAGTGCCACAGCTAGGTCCCATGAAGAATTCTTCCATTGACTTAGTTACTGTCACCTGGAGAGTGGCCTACAGCAGTGGACTGACCCCTCCCATCACTAGTCTGCGTCTGTGCGACGCGGTGCCAGCGGCATGGCTATGGTGCTGTGGCTCTGCCGCTGGAGTGTTCCTAGTGTAGACGTGGCCTTACTCCTTCCTTTGCGGGGTCTGGCACTGCCGGACTAGAGCAGCCTTGGGGCTTATCCAGCCACTCACGCCGACGTTGCTGTGGGAACGGCTGTGTGCAGACAGTGTCAGGCTGGGAAAGGCTCTTACCACCAGGCCCGCAGGGTCGGCTGTGGGGGAGATGGAGTAATGAGAAAGTTTGGGACCTTCAGAGTCAGGACGCTCATAAAATATCAGCTGCCCCCGGCCATCCTGAAACGGGAACAGAGAAGTGCGTCAGCGTGCGAGGCGGCTGCACGGTTGCTCTGCCCGCAGGCCCAGACATACCCACAAACGTGAGCGAGTTCAGGAGAGGCCCAGAAACACTCAGGGGATGGCGGGAGTGACGAAAGCTCTGTCTGGTTTGGCTCAGACATGCCGGTGGGAACCCAAGAACACCCTGCAGTTATACAAGGGTGTAAGCCCCATTGAGCGAGCTCCAGGCCGTATAACCAGGGGAATCAGCAGGGCAGGTGTGACGATGTGACAAAGTGGGGGATTGTCTTGTTTTTTCCTTGTTTTCCAATGGTTGGCATGCAGAGGGGGTGGGACTCAGTTTCCCTGGGTGTTACTGGTTTAACGAGGTGAGGGGAGAGGGAGTTTATTGTTACAGAGGACTGGAGAGGGAACTTGGGACCCCAGCCAATGGCCTGGAGAATGGACACCCCAGCGACTGGTGACCCGGCAACCAGCTCAGGAGTCGCAGCCGGTTCTGGCCAGTGGGAGGACAATGGGCTGTGACGAGAGGACCCCATNGGGGGGGGGGGGGGGGGGGCGAGGGGGCGGGGGGGGGGAGGGGGGGGGGGGGGGGCAGCATCCCCTTCGGGGGTGGAGGCCCCGGGGGTCCAGAGCGAGGGGACTCCCTGAGGGGGCCCAGAGCGAGGGACAGACGTGCTAAGGCTCAGAGAGGTGCGGCTCCAGGAGGTGGAGGGGCCTATCCCCGGGAGAGAGTGGACCCCCGAGAAGGGCTGTCGCACTGAAAGAGGCACCCCGCACGGGGCCAAGAGTGGGCACGACCTGTGAGTTGGTGACAGCAGGGCCAGAGGGTCGAGTCGGTAGGAAATGGGTCTCCATTAGAAGAGCTCTGCTAGCAGCGTTACTGGTTGTACAGGTGTAACTCCCTCAGCCAACCCCACTCCTAGCGCAGCACAGCAGCCCCGGCCCAGGAGCCATCCCGCTTCCCGCAGCGAAACAAGCTAGGCAGAGCGAAGGCTCTTGATGCCAGGAGAACCGCAGCAGGGCTTGGGCCGATACACAGGCGCCCTCACCTCCCCGGGGCATGACTGCGCCGGCTAAAGCGTGCAGCACCCAGCCAGCCCCAGCCGCCCCGAGACAGCCCTGACTGGGAATTCATGGGAAAGGAGCTGCCAACCCCCGGGGATGGGACAGCAGGGCCGGGAGAGGCTGTCCTCCCTGGCCAGCCTGCGGGATGCGCAGAGCAGAACCCCCTGTCCGCAGAGCCAGCCCCGGGGGATTGGGGTGCAGAAAGGGGTGAGGGGTGCAGGGGACTCTGGGAGGGAGTTTGGGTGCAGGAGGGGGGCTCAGGGCTGGGGTGCAGGAGGGGGACTCCAGGAGGAAGTTGGGGTGCAGGAGGGGGA
>QXTE01000372.1:0-95324 GCA_003942145.1 Platysternon megacephalum
ATGCCAGACTCCGGATGAGGCCCCTCCAACTCTGGCTAGCCTCCCAATTCTCCCAAGCCGGGAGACTCCCAAGCCTGGACAAGGTCCTCACAATCCCATCCCCGGTGTTGGTTTCCCTTCGGTGGTGGTCCCTCCCGAGCAATATGCTACAAGGGGTTCCCTTCAGGGAGGCCAACCCATCCATAGACCTGATGTCCATTGCTTCGGACCTAGGCTGGGGAGCCCACATGGGAGACGTGCAGACCCAGGGGACGTGGTCGACCCCGGACTGGTCCCTGCACATAAATGTCAGGGAACTCAGGGCGGTACGTCTGGCATGTATGGCGTTTCTCACGCACCTTCGGGGCAGGGTGGACAGAGTCCTCACGGACAACAACGCCGCCATGTACTATATCAACAACCAAGGCGGAACTCGTTCCCTAACCCTCTGCCAGGAAGCCCTGGCCTTATGGGAGTTCTGTATAGCCCACGATATCTCCCTGAGGGCGGCTCACCTCCCAGGGTCCGCAATACGCAAGTGGACCGCCTCAGCAGGGTCTTCTCCCCCCAGTACGAGTGGTCGCTCCACTCGGAGTTCGCCCACTGGGTCTTCCTAGAGTGGGGAGCTACCCATATCGATCTGTTCACAACCCGCCAGAACTGGCGCTGCCCACGGTTCTGCTCCAGCGGCGGGGTGGGAAAGGACGTGATCTCCGACGCGTTCCTCGTGAGCTGGTCGGGCCAGCTCCTATATGCCTTTCCCCCGCTCCCCCTCATCGCCAAGGTCCTGGAGAAGGTAAAAGTGGACAAGTCAAGGGTCATTCTCATAGCCCAAGCATGGCCCGCCAACATTGGTACGGGCCCTTCCTACGCTTCTGGGCGGCCCCCCCGAGGACATTACCGCTCCGCCCGGACCTCCTCTCCCAAGACGGGGGACGCCTCCTCCATCCCAACTTGGCCGCGCTCCACCTGACAGCGTGGCTGCTCCGTGGATAAACGAGGAGAACAGGTGTTCGGAGCAGGTTAGGCGAGTCCTCCTGGAAAGCAGGAAGCCGTCCACGCGTCGGACGTATGTGGCGAAGTGGCCCAGATTTGCCAGGTGGGCGAGCGAGCGGGGAGTTTCCCCCTCCACTGCTCCTCTCCAGTTCGTCCTGGACTACCTTTTGTCCCTTAGGATTCACGGTCTGGCACCAACCTCAGTCAGGGTACACCTCGCAGCCATATCGCCTTTTCACCCACCGGTGCAAGGGCACTCGGTCTTCTCCCACCCTATGACCTCCCGCTTCCTGAAGGGCCTAGTCCATTCGTTCCCGTATGCTAGACCCCCTGTGCCACAATGGGACCTCAACCTGGTCTTGTCACGGCGCATGGGGCCCCCCTTCGAGCCTCTGGCCACATGTTCCTGGTCGCACCTCTCGTGGAAGGTGGCCTTCCTCGTGGCGATCACGTCTGCCTGACATGTCTCGGAGCTCAGGGCCTTAACCTCTGAACCCCCCCATACGGTTTTCCATAGGGACAAGGTCCAGCTTCGCCCACACCCGGCGTTCCTTCGGAAGGTGGTTTCCGCCTTCCATATGGAGCAGAGTATCTTCATTCCCGTGCTCTGCCCTAAGCCCCACTCCTCTAACGAGGAACGCCGCCTCCACATGTTAGATGTGCGTAGGGCGTTGGCCTTTTATCTGGATCGGACTAAGCCGTTTCGGAGGTCCTCTCAACTCTTTGTTGCCTCGGCCGAGTGGGCAAGAGGGCAACCTATCTCGACCCAGCGGCTCTCCCGCTGGATTACCTCGTGCATACGCATGTGCTATGACCTGGCAGGGTTTCCCCCGCCACCTATCATTAAGGCTCACTCTACGAGGGCTCAGGCCTCATCAGCTGCCTATGCCGCCCATGTCCTCATTCAGGACATCTGTAGGGCGGCCACGTGGGCCTCAGTTCACACGTTTACTTCGCATTACGCGATCGTCTCCCAGTCTAGGGACGCCGCCGGGTTCGGCAGGGTGGTACTTCGTCCCGAACCATTATGAACTCCTACCCACCTCCAACAGATATTGCTTGGAATCACCTACTGTGGAATACACAGGAGCAATCACTCGAAGAAGAAAGGACAGTTACCTGTTCCATAACTGGCGTTCTTCAAGATGTGTTGCTCCTGTCTATTCCACATCCGCCCTCCTTCCCCTCTGTCGGAGTTGTCTGGCAAGAAGGAACTGAGGCTGGGAGGAGTGCGCAGCTCCCCTTATAGCACGCTATAGAGGCGCCACTCCAGGGGTCGCAGCGGTGCTCCCCCACTACGGGTACTGCTAAGGGAAAAACTTCCGGCACCGGTGCACGTGGCAAGCACGCACACCTACTGTGGAATAGACAAGAGCAACACATCTCGAAGAACACCAGTTATGGAACAGGTAACTGTCCTTTTCTGCAGCAAGAGGGAGACACTGGCATACCCTACCTAGATGTATGTCAGACTGAAGGCCAACTCCTCCAGAACCTCTTATGCAGTTCTGGCTGTCTTTCTCCCCCCACCTCCTCATTTATGCATACACCATCCATAGCCCCACCACGTCGCAAGACCTCCTTATTAGCAACTTTTTCTGTTCCTGCCTTTGAGCAGAGTTCCTCTAGGCGGTGTGCAATAGGTACACGCCTTCCAAATTCTGCGACAAGCGAGGCAGGGGTCCTACAGACAACAGCCTCCTTCAGTGGTTCATCCCCAGAGCACAGTCCATCTTGTGCAGTGAATGAGACATTTTTATATAAATGTTCATACACTTGTGTAACTCATAAAAGAGGTAGATCTAGCCAGTCATAAAACATTAAAATCACCAGCGGAGAGCTTAGGAGACTAGATTTCAAAAGAGACAAAATTAACTGAGTCATCACATTTTTAGAAGTTTTACTGATGTCCTTTCAAAATTTCCCTTAGAGTTGAAAGCCTGACATTCTTTTACTGCCATGTACTTTGTGTAGGTGGATAAAAATGGTCACTGTGCAGACATGACACGATTTAAGTTTATACATTTAAAATAAAAAAATTCATACATGAAGTCACAAAACTTGGAAAAAGAAATATAAAACCTGCTTCACGCAGACCCAGGCTAATCTTAACATTATTATTTTTAAGAGTATTTTCCATTAATCCTGAACAGTAGGACAATATTTCCACAGTATATTCTGCTATTGATGACAATAACTATTCTGTGTAAGTCAAAAGTCAATCAAATGTTACTGCTTCAGAGAATCTGTCAGCCTACTCTGTAAACATGGCTTTCAAATAAATAGTGGCTATCAATCAACATTCCCATTCCCAGCGTAATAGAAATTGTAGGCCCTAGAGTTGCGTATAAAAAGATCCTTGGACAGATGTTACGCAGAAGATATTTCAAATTCCTCAAGTAGTTGTTCTCACAGAAGTGTAGACTATTATCAACATCAATACTACCCAGGAATAACCAACATACTTTATGAAGACAGAATGACTTTTGAAAACTATGACTTTTGAAAACTAACTTGATATTTGTGGATAATCTAAGCACTATACCCAGATGTACAGACACTCTTTTCCCAACCTATGTATTATATAAATTTTTTTAGCATTAGCTTTAATAAAAATTTTAAATCTGTTCTTACAGTCCTTTGTATTTTGTTATCCTTCTCTGCTTCTCCCCACATATACGTATCAAACACACAGGCAAATGAAGGCCCAGGGGTTGTGATGGGTTGGTTGTTTTTTTTTTAAATACATATCCAAGTATGCAAGAGAAGAATATGTACCAGTACCATCACATTACTACAGTTCTCTGCTTATCTAAAAGGACAGACATATTAGCCTTGAGAAAACAGGAAAATATATTTGAATGAGATTAACTTTACTTTTTCCTCCTGGACAGTTTTAAAAATAATGATAGGGTCACATACAAAGAGCATTTACTTTTAACTATAATAGCCTCAACCGATGCAAAACAAACAAATACAAATAATAGATTAGCCTCTTAAAAGACTTGGCAGTGTAGTAGCCTCAAGAGAAACAGGGTGTTTGACACAGTTTAAAAATTCTTAAAAGAGATACAGTTCTTTATGGGTTTGATCTTGTGTTTCTTGCTCACTCAGAATTCCCACTGATGTCCACAAGAGTCTAAGGAACACAAGGAATCCACAAACGGTCACCTTTACTTTGAGATATGTTCACACAATAGTTTGTCAGACCACAACAAGAATGACTTATTGGAAGTTCTGACCAATAGCCTAGAGATATATGCACAGTTTTCAAACACACAAGGCAAGAAAATAGAGAAAACAAGTGATACATAGTTCAGAGTACATGTGGACAAATTTTCCATGGGGAGAATTAGTTTCTTAACAATAGCTGAAATGAGCTTCTCCTAAATGTTTGTCTACTTTAATTAGAGTTACTATACTGTACTTACCAATATTTTGTTATCCACTTTATCTCCCTTGGTTTCTAGCTTTACTTTTTTCTTCACTGAAATTTTAATCTTCCTCCCAATAACATCCTTGATACTTTCTGAAATAATGGAGAACACCTTAATCAATATTTCCATTGTCAAGTAGAGATGAAAAGAAAACAAACAATATTTTCTAACTTTTAGGGAAAATTCCTCACAGTCTTATTGTATTAACTGACATTTTTCTACCCTGCACTTCTCTGTTGCACTCATTTAATAGAGGTTATACACACATCAATCTGACTTCAATAAAAAAAATAAAGCCACATTTAATTTATGAGAAGTTTATCATATACTCAGCTATTTAATTAACAAGTCTGTTGTCCTGAGATTAGACTTGTACTGAAGTCTTACTCTGCACACAGCAGTAATGTCATTTCATATTTCTCTACACTAGAGGTTCTCAAACTGTGGTCCATAGTCTGCGAGCTCCAGTCAGCTGGTCCGCGGATAGTTCCCCCTAAGGTGCGCACCTGGGCGGCCGCACACAGAAAAATGAAGGGCCACTCACCTCATTAGTGGAGACACGCAGGCGTGGCTCCACTAATTAGGTGCCTGGACACTGGAGAAGATGCACATGTAAGGTGGCCTAGGTGGGAGGGGGCAGTGGGGTGAGAAGAGGGGGTGGGAGGGATCTGGGACATGCAGGGCAGCAGCGGTCAGAGAAAGAGGCGACTTTCCCCAGCTCGGGGGCTGCTGTGGTGGGAAAGAGGGGGAGAGACCCCCCTCCTTCCCAGCCCCAGCTCGGGGGCTGCTGCGGTGGGAAAGAGGGGGAGAGACCCCCCTCCTTCCCAGCCCCAGCTCGGGGGCTGCCGCGGTGTGGGAGAGAGGGCACATCCATCACATTAGAAAGGTAAGACTACTGATATTAAAATATGGAGTTGTGTGCTTTTATTTGTAGAACAAAGAAACGTTAATAATTATTAAGGTTTTTTATATTTTTATATATATACACACACACACACACACACACACATACATATTTACAATAGTTAGCTAACGGTACAAACAACATTTGGAAAGATCATTAAGTGGTCCGCCAAGACCCTCGGCAATTTTCAAGTGGTCTGCGAAAAATAAGTTTGAGAACCAGTGCTCTACATTCTATTGAGATACTAAAAATATCCCCAAGACAAGTCACTTTGGGAGCACCACTTATTACCTGGCTGAACCAACTATGTGAAAAATCAAATAGCTCATTCTTCATTACTTTAAAACACTATGAACAAACTTATGCTCTCACTTCATCTGAAAAGTCAATGGACACGCTGTAGCAGCACAATTCAGATCTTTATTGTTAATATTTTGGTGGTCAGATGGCTCTAATAATAGAATACAGTTTTTCCCACACCTAATTTATTATGGGAATCCAGCCCAGTTCCACATGTTAACCCCTGACCACTGTACAGAGGCTCTGTGAAATGCAGTACTGGTTTCAGTCCAAGGCCTAGTGGTTACATATGCACCTCATGGAACCAACACCCAAACTTATATAATTTACATCATTTTTGACATTCTCAGCACAGCAACCAAGTACAGTATGAACATAAAGACCAAACTAACCTCTCTTCTCTTAAGGCCTCAACCCTGTCCATGAAGTGGTGTCAGGAAGCTTACACAATTACTGTCACTGGTGGATAAAGAGAGGAATTCAGCCACAAGGGCAGTCATCACCTCTTATAAGTATTACATTCACTTTTCTTTTTTGAGAGAGAGAAAAAATGGTACGGGTGGGGGAGGGAGAGCCTTTCAAACATACATAATTTGCCTTTTAAAAAGTACCAGTTATCAACAAACATGTGGACAAGGGAGATCCAGTGGACATAGTGTACTCAGATTTCCAGAAAGCCTTTGACAAGGTCCCTCACCAAAGGCCCTTACGTAAATTAAGTTGTCATGGGATAAGAGGGAAGACAGTTTCATGGATTGAGAACTGGTTAAAAGACAGGGAACAAAGGGTAGGAATAAATGGTAAATTTTCAGAATGGAGAGGGGTAACTAGTGGTGTTCCCCAAGGGTCAGTCCTAGGACCAATCCTATTCAACTTATTCATAAATGATCTGGAGAAAGGGGTAAACAGTGAGGTGGCAACGTTTGCAGATGATACTAAACTGCTCAAGATAGTTAAGACCAAAGCAGACTGTGAAGAACTTCAAAAAGATCTCACAAAACTAAGTGATTGGGCAACAAAATGGCAAATGAAATTTAATGTGGATAAATGTAAAGTAATGCACATTGGAAAAAATAACCCCAACTATACATACAATATGATGGGGGCTAATTTAGCTACAACTAATCAGGAAAGAGATCTTGGAGTCATCGTGGATAGTTCTCTGAAGACGTCCACGCAGTGTGCAGCGGCAGTCAAAAAAGCAAACAGGATGTTAGGAAACATTAAAAAGGGATAGAGAATAAGATGGAGACTCTCTTATTGTCCTTATATAAATCCATGGTACACCCACATCTTGAATACTGCGTACAGATATGGTCTCCTCATCTCAAAAAAGATATACTGGCATTAGAAAAGGATCAGAGAAGGGCAACTAAAATGATTAGGGGTTTGGAACGGGTCCCATATGAGGAGAGATTAAAGAGGCTAGGACTTTTCAGCTTGGAAAAGAGGAGACTAAGGGGGGATATGATTAGGGTGACCAGATGTCCCGATTTTATAGGGACAGTCCCGATTTTTGGGTCTTTTTCTTACATAGGCTCCTATTACCCCCCACCCCCTGTCCCGATTTTTCACACTTGCTTTCTGGTCACCCTAGATATGATAGAGGTATATAAAATCATGAGTGGTGTGGAGAAAGTGAATAAGGAAAAGTTATTTACTTGTTCCCATAATATAAGAACTAGGGGCCACCAAATGAAATTAATGGGCAGCAGGTTTAAAACAAATAAAAGGAAGTTCTTCTTCACGCAGCGCACAGTCAACCTATGGAACTCCTTTCCTGAGGAGGTTGTGAAGGCTAGGACTATAACAGGGTTTAAAGGAGAACTACATAAATTCATGGAGGTTAAATCCGTTAATGGCTATTAGCCAGGATGGGTAAGGAATGGTGTCCCTAGCCTCTGTTTGTCAGAGGGTGGAGATGGATGGCAGGAGAGAGATCACTTGATTATTGCCTGTTAGGTTCATACCCTCCGGGGCACCTGGCATTGGCCACTGTTGGTAGACAGGATACCAGGCTGGATGAACCTTTGGTCTGACCCAGTATGGCCATTCTTATGTTTCATTCACTTTACCCTTATTTATGTTAAGATTTAAAGGAGTGGTATTAGAAGCCAAAACATAGGCTTCCCAACTAGGCTCTAACTCAGTGGTCCCCAACCGCGTTGGGGACCCCTGCTCTAACTCAATCAGTTTAAACACGTTAAAGCCATTGTCCCCTGTCTACATTACATTTTTCAAGTATTAGTTAGAATCTGACTAACAACACACCTTTCATACTTGCCTAGACAAAGCCAGATTTATGCAAGCAGGAAGCAGTAGTATGACAATGAGTCAGAAACAGAAGTCAGGAATTTTCTGCTGGAATGATTTTCCGATGGGAAATGCCATTTCCAGAAACTCAAAAAAATTTTTGAGAGAATATTTCAATTTTCCATCAGAAAATCCTAACTGAGAGCTCCCAGGTTCCTCATGTGGCTGGCCAGGCAGCCTGCCCCCATGCTGGCTGATTGACAGGTTACTGGGATCCCTGGATCTGTGGCAGTCCACCTGGTAGACTCCCAGGGGCTAGGACTTCCTGACTGGCTTGCTCACTCACTCCCCGGGGAGTTGGGCAAGCCCAGGGAGAAAGCTGAAAAATGTCATTTCAGTTCTCCTGAAAAATGGAATTAGAGGCTCTCTCTCCCATGAAACGTTTCAAATTTTTGTCTTTTTATCCCAATTTGTAGGGTGGATAAAAATCAATGATTTAAAAAATAAATAAATAAATAAATAAATAAATCGGATTTTTTAAATAAAATTCTCTTTGAGGAAAAAACCTATCAAAAGATAGTTTTAATTAAGATACATTATAGCTCAGACATCTCATCATGGAATAGGGATTATAAATTCTAATTCTATAGTATGAGACAATATATTCATGTAATGTTTAAGAAACGTTTTGTAAATGAGTTCCAATAGTTCATGGATTACAGACCCAATCTTATGGGGCTTCAGGGGCTTCTGTATAGATTATTTAGGTTAATCTTTCTATCTACCCATGGGACTCAGTGCTCAGTCTAGAAGGTACCATCAGAGATGTTTAGTTTTTCAGTTCTCAAACTGTGGATTTGTGTCTGCAGAGATAACATGCCTGTTAACAGCAAAAATGTTTTTAAATAAATAAATAATATAGAGAGGTGAGAAATAACCGATCTCAACCCTATTGTCCATCTGCAAATTTGTGTACACAGAGTCAATCCCTTACATCTCTCTAAAAGTGCAAAGTTCCAAAAAGTTCAATGAATAGAAGATTGTTGGGGGCAGAATAGACAAGGAGAAGTCTGGAGATAAATGTGAGAAGGGAGGGACAGGCAGTAGAAACAAAAGTGAAACTGAGCAGCACATTCCAGAAGTCTTGAGGTCTTTCTGAGTGTAGCCTTCATTGATTTGAGATCTACCATACCATTCTCTCACTAGAAGGGAAAACCTATAATGGCAGCAGGCTGTAAAAGAGACCCACTTTGGGAATATTTTAATGAAGTTCCTCTACCTGTGGGTAAGACAGACATGCGTGCAAAATGCAAACAGCGCAACAAAGAAATGGAAGGCCTGGTTGCCCGAATGACACAACATCATGAGAAGTGTTCCTTCTCAGGAGGAAGCTGCCTTGAAGATGAGGAAAGGAACATGTCTGAACATGCAGGATCTTCAGGTTGGTAAACTTTTTTATTTCATACTTCTTTCTTAAGGACTGCCTGTCTTCCTTCTGGACTATTCTTGAATTCTCATGTTTGAGCAAAAAATATAGTTGTTACTCTATGGTACTATCCTCGTTGGAGGAATGGGGCTTAGGACAGAGTACTGGTAGGAAAAAGTCCTGATCCATATGGAATCCACCTTCGGGAGAAAAGCGGGGTGTGGGCGAAGCTGGACCTTATCCTTGTGGAAAACTGTATACGGGGGTTCCGAAGTCAAGGCCTTAAGCTCCGAGACCCGACAGGCTGAGGTGATAGCCACCAAGAATGCCACTTTCCATGATAGGTGGGACCAGGAACACGTGGCCAAGGGTTCAAAGGGAGGGCCCGTGAGGCGGGATAACACTACTAGAAGGGCTACAGAAAGGCTGGAGCACAAAGTTCCGACTACCTTCACTAGCGGCAAGAAGGAACTGAGGGTGGGGGTACAGCGCAGCTCCCCTTATAGCACGATACAGAGGCACCACTCCAGGGGTCGCAGTGGTGCTCCTCTCCTACGGGTACTGCTAAGGGAAAAACTTCCAGCACCGGTGCACGTGGCGAGCATGCACACCTACTGTGGAATACACAGGAGCAATCACTCGAAGAACTTGTTTTTCTTTTCCAGATTATGAACAAACAGGAAAATGAAGGTGAAGACGACTGAGTTAGCTGCAGAAGCCAATATTTTAAGTTTCTCATGTTTACCTGGCTGACATAGTCGGTTAAATTTTTGATTTTTTTTTTTAAATATTTCATTTAACTATTTTAGTTAAAAACAATTTTAACAAAAACAAACCTGATTTTAAAAAACTTGAATGTTTAATTAAATTCAAAATTTCATATGCTTGTTTTGTTAAAATATTATGTTTTGTTTTGTTAAAATATTATATGCTATTGAAAAAAAAAATCCAGAATACATAACATTGTTGTTTTAGTTAAATAAAACAATTTAAATGTCTGTCTGGTGATGTTCTCCTCCTAATACAGCAGGGGTAGGCAACCTTTCAGAAGTGGTGTGCCGAGTCTTCATTTATTCACTTTAATTTAAGGTTTAGCGTGCCGGTAATACATTTTAACGTTTTTTAGAAGGTCTCTCTCTATAAGTCTATATTATATAACTAAACTATTGTTGTATGTAAAGTAAACAAGGTTTTCAAAATGTTTAAGAAGCTTCATTTAAAATTAAATTAAAATGCTGATCTTAAGCTGCCAGCCTGGGGTTCTGTTCACCTAGGCCTGCAGCGGGTTGAGCGCGGCCTGCGGCCGGGACGCCGGCTGGCATGGGGCTGGCAGCTGGGACCCCAGACCTGGGGGGGNGAGGGGCAGGAAAGCACCATGCTGGGGAAAGAAGCGGGGGAGGGGAGAAGCTTGGCTGCCGCAGGACCAAGCTTCTGCCTCCTGCCCCCGCAGGGGAGAGCGGTGGGCTGAGTGGGGCTGGGACCGCGGCAGGCAGCGGCGTGCCACCCAAAATCGGCTCGCGTGCCATGTTTGGCACGCGTGCCGTAGGTTGCTGACCCCTGTAATACAGCATGGCAAGAAAATCCTCCAAATATTAATGATTAACCTGTTGAATTGGAGATATTTATGAAGTCATTGGGAGCTGAACTATCTGCTTCAATTACCTTTGGTAAATGAAATAACCAAACAATCATTCATTTTCTGATATAGCTGTAAAACTAATCTGAAAAGTTTTAAAAATAAATCACTTTAAAAAATGTGTAGTGTGTACCTTCTAAAAAATGAAATCTATATTTATCTGAGTTGTGAAGAGTATGTATTGAGGTTATAACAACCAACAAGAATGCACTTTTATGTAGAAATCCATGATTAAATCAAGTCTTCCTGACTAGTGATTTAAATCATGATTTATATCATTTTGATTTAAATCAAATCCACCCTGCCAATTTGGGATGAACATTTTTTCAAAACACATGACTTTTTTTCAGGAGGGGAATTCTGTTTTCCAGCCAGCGGTAGTCAGAAACTCAGTCCCTCCAGGCCACATGGCTGCTGTGAGAGGAGTATTGGTGGTATCTCCCAACTTTACCCAGCCTCACCTCAGCCTTCATCTTTTGATTCCTCCTCCCCAGTTAATAGCTTCAAGTGCTTCTGTCACTGTTCAGGGCTTTCTCAAGCAGCAGCAGACTGAAGTTGACTTGATTCTTGTCAGTTTCACACAGGGTTTTAAAGAGCAACAGTGAAACTGATTACAAACTTGTCCATTTTACAGTGCTGTTGACTGGGAAAGCTATCAAGGACCATCAGAGGCACTGGAGTAGAGACTCAGGAAAAATTCACAGCACCAATTCACACTAAGGTTCTCTTTGTAACTAAGAGCTAGAAACTTGTTTCAAATACAAAATTTTACAGAATTCCCCACATAAAGAACGTTTCCTACTCACCACTAGCAAGTGCATTTTTCAAGTCATTTTACAGACCAGAAATCTGAGGCAACAGGAAGCTAAGGCCCAAATTTTCAAGTACTCACTTATTTTGATTGTCTCCATTTCTGGGTGCCCAACCTGAGACACAAGTACCTCTTAAACCAGGCTGCAAGTGTTTCAAAATTAGCATAGACACTTTTGAATATTGTGTCCCAAGTGACCTGCTGAAGGTCACATAGGAAGCATGTGGCAGAACTGGGACTAGAATTCAAGCTTTCAGATTCCCAGTTTAGTCATTGTGTTTTACCCATTAAGTTTTGCTCAGTGTCCTTTTCACAGAGCTCTCAGATCACTAGGGAATCCTGATTGTCTAGCAAGAAAATTAAATTTTCCTCCTTATGAAATACTCCACTATGACCAGAGTGTTCTCTTCATCATGAATTACGGAAGCAAACAAAAATACGAATTAGACACAGGCACTAAGGCCCCCAATACTATATGCTGATCTGTGTGAACAGAACCCTGGACCCAAGCAGAGCTCCACTGAAGTATATTTGGCTCTCAGTGAAGGGGTGGCAAGCAGGCCAGTTGCCCAGGGCCTCATACCACAGGGGGCTCTGCAAGTGTAAGTTACATGCTTCAGCCCTGCCACAAAGGGCACGGGCTTCAGATAAGGATCACAAGTGAAAAACAGGAAGACAAATCAGCCTCCTGAAAGCGGTACAGTAGTCTGGAAACTACCTGAAAGCGGTACAGTAGTCTTGAGAACCACTGGCATACACTGTGTCAAGGTTGCTATATTTAAACGGCAAGCTTTGAAAGGAGTAGCCTGTAGATCCAGCATGGAAAGCAAGTGATTAACGGTCTGTTGTTTTTATTTAACTTGCAATAGCAAGTCTGCCTATGTAGATAAGCTTGAAAAATCAGAGCAAAATTCTGAAATTTGACTCAAGTTAGTAACAGATGTTGGTACTTTATGGTACAATCTAATGTCTTATTTGTGGAAGGGGTGTCATAATGACTCAGCTTTGCTCCATGGTTCTCTTAGCATAGGTGACACACCTTAACCCATCACATATTAATTTATAGTGGAAATCCATTCACAACGTTAACACATGCTAGCTGCTCAATAGTTAAATACATTTGGCTGTTTTAAAGGAAGACAAAAAAAAGCTGATGGTTCAAAATGTTCTCTGTCTACACCTAGCCCCACCACCTACTATACTTATAATTCATGGCGTAGAAACTCCCAAGTAGCTTTAGCACCACTTGTGATGAGTTGTGATTTGTAGCGAGTAAGAAACATTAAATACTCTTTTTCTTTGTACACTACCTTATGCATTGCATGCCCAGAGAACTGAATTATAAAAAGATATATACGCTGGAATAAAATGAAGTGTGCGCTCTAACATGTCAAAAGCTAAGAAAATGTCAACGTTAAGGTTCTCTGAAATATCCTCCCTCACTCATACCCTTATGCACAGGTATTTCAAAGGGCTCCAAACAATTGCATATGGCACCATAGCTATGCATAAGGGCATAGAAGGAGATGGAAATGTTAAGAGTAATTTTAAACTATAAATTTTCTTGCTATTGCAAGTTAAATAAAAACAACAGACCTTTCATCACTTGCTTTCCATGTTGAATCTACAGGCTACTCCTTTCAAGGATTGCCGTTTAAATATAGAAACCTTGACACAGTGTATGCCAGTGGTTCTCAAGACTACTGTACCGCTTTCAGGAGGCTGATTTGTCTTCGTTTTTCACTTGTGAGCCTTGTCTGAAGACGGTGCCATGCGTAGCAGGGCTGAAGCCCGAGACACATCACCCGGGGGCTGAAGCATGTAACTTACCCTTGCAGAGCCCTCTCTGGTGTGGGGCCCTGGGCAACTGGCTTGCTGGCCACCCCCTAACGCAGGCCCTGCATTTGCAACCCCTCTAAACCCATCCTGTGACCCCTCTGGGAGTCACAACCCCCAGGTTTAGAAACACTGATCCAGATGAGTTGAATGCCCCCTGGAAGAGCTCGGTGTACCCCTGGTCGAGAACCACTGCAGTATGCTGTGCTGTCATGAAGACCCCTGTATAATGTCACTATACGTTTCCAGGGTGGGGACATGCACTGTCTACTTTTCAGCCACTGAAATGGTTAATGCGGTGTTTTCACTCCGGTTGTTGTTGGCTTACAGCTGCTGAACGCACCGGACTGGGCTGCTATTTCTAGGGCTTCAAAGGTTGTAATACCCCCAGCAGCAAATCTCTCCAGCAGCAGTGCCAAAAAACAGGAGCCGCAGCATGGCTTCCCCACCCTACCTTCGCCCTCGCGGCACCTTCCCCACCACGCCTCCCCACGGCACGGCTGGGGCGGGCAATGGCCAGCGCCACCCGCCCGATGGCCTCAAAACTTCCCCACCTCCAGCAGGCTCAGACCCCAAACCGCCCCCCCACCACACACACACACACACACCCGGAGGGAGAGAAACGCGGGGCTTACCTAGCAGCTCCCGGGGCACCTCGGAGCTCTCGTCGCTCATCGTGGCCCGGGCGAGGGGCGGCGGCGCCGCTGCGGCTGGCTGGCGAAACTACTTCGCTCCCTCTTCCCCGCGCCAGCAAAATGGGGGCGAGAGCGGCTGGTTTGCGGGGGAAACAAGTGGCTGCGCTGGACGAGCTCAATGGGCTCTTGCTACATGGCTCCTCCTGGCTCCGGTGCCGGGGTGTTTCCAGGGGCGGGTCAGCCCGCCCTGGGCAGCCGGGAACGCCGGGCGGATACAGCGCTCAACCCCCGCGGCTCCTTCCTTCTTCGCTCCCCTGCAGTCCCCTCCTCCTCCTGCCGCCCTCCGTTCCCGGCTCCCCCCCTCCCCGCCCCGCCAGGCGGGCACCTACTGGCCCCGAGGTGCCAGCGGAAGGCGTGGGCGGAGGTGGAAATGCCTCGCTCCCGGCCGGTCCCGCACGGCTCGCAGCGCAGCCCCGGGGCGGGCTCTACGCAGCCCCAGCCAGAGCCGCTCGCCTCACCTCGCGAGAGCGATCAGCGGCCGGGAAGCTCCCGCACACCCACCCGCGAGGTGCCGGGGGAGAGGGAGCCACACGCGCACGCCTGCCAGCCGCCAAGAGCATCCCCTTCAGGGAGACATGTTGGCAGCCCTGCCCGCCGCAGGGAGAGTTTCTGTGCACACACCATGCGCAGAGGGAGAGAGGATAGATTAGGGGCATTAAGCAGCCCCTCCTTGCTTTCGCCAGAGTCACATAACCTGCAGAGAGAGAGAGACCAAGGGGGCCATCTGCTGGTTGGGAATGGAGGGAGGCGTTTGGAGGGATTCCTGTTTCCCAGCCTCCTTCCTCTCTTCCAGAAAGCTGAGACAGGGGGCAGATGCGGGAAAGGGTCCACCAGGATGACACAATCACATGCCCTGCAGGGGTCCCAGACTGCCAATCACTTGGGAGGCGGAAGACCACCGCACCAGAGATCTAATTGGGAAGCAGTTTGAGTTTTGAAAGTCTCTCCCGCCTCTAAAAAAATGATTTTGCAAAGGTGTGTTGCAATCAGACATTTCCCATATTGCTCATACACAGTGTCACACTCCTAGAGGGATCATGTGGCTTGCATATTTCTTTAATCAAATTTGGGTGCTTCTCACTCTAGTCACCAGTTTCCTATCCTATGACTTTGGGTAAATCACTCATGCCTCTCTTTCCCCGCTTAGCCTTAATCTATCTTGCCTATTTGGATCCTAAACTCTCTGGGGCCTGGGCTGTCTCTTACTATGTGTTTGTACAGCACCTAGTACAACAGGGTCACAGTCTAGGTTGGGTTCTCTACCATAACACAGATAATAAAAGTGATAATTTGGAGTAATGATACCCACCATCATAACTTGCACCCTGGCACTGGCAGCCTCAGCAGAGAGGCCCCAGAATTGAATGTATAAGGAAACTGAACTCTCCCCACTAGTGCTGGTATCTCCCTGTCGGAACACAGGCCTAACGTGGGACAACTAGCTCCGTTGCTGTCCTTGCTGCATCTGATTGTGGATCAAACTCACCAGTTAGCTGGGCTGTCAAGTCAAGACCTTTTAGGATATCACCTTTTACTTCATTCACATGAACAGAATTAAAAGATTTTGTATTAATGACACTTTTTCATATTCAGTAATCACAATTTGGCCTTATTTGCACTAGCAGTTTTCTTAACCATTAACACCAATGGGAAACATTGCAACAATGCTAGCAACAGAAGTGTAATACTAGCATAGACCGGGTGCACACATTTTTACTACTGTACCATCTAATCTTGATCCCAGTCCTGCAACTGATTCCACATGGGAGAACCCATTTGCGCACATGAAGTCAGTGAAGTTCCGTGTGGGAGCAGGAATCTGCTCATGCAGACCCAGTTGCAGGATGGACCTCTGATAGAAGTATTTACCCATGAGTAAAAAGAGTAATGAAATTGCTTTTGCTCATGTACTCTCTGGATTTGTATTCCAGGAACTTTGCTTTTGTTTGTTTCTTTAAGGTTTATATGATAGAGTGACTGTGATCATGAAGTCAGTTTTTCTTGTCTGCTGCCTGGGAAAGTGATTGCCAAACCTGGATCAGTTTAAACCTTTAAATGGATTGGATAACCTTTGATCCAAAGCTCATCTATCTCTTTCTCATTCCCATACTTTATCTCTCTAGGGTAGGTCAGTTGGTTTTGCACCTGTTCTAAAGATAAAGAAGGGATATCATTATTGTGGGTTGTTTCCCAGTCTCAGAGAGAAGAAGGAAAAGCAAAAGTTTTCCCGTTTGTAGTAGACAGAAAGGAATCAAGCATTCCTCCTTTCCTAGTACTAAATAGATAACATCTTAAGATATTTTTCTCATTACACATTTATGTTGAGAATTTTGCGAGTGCATACCAATCAAATTACAAAAATATAGCCCTTGAATAATCTAATTATACATATAATTGTGTATACATATGAAAACAAAGACAAAAGATTATATGGGGTGGGAGGGAGGAGGTAAAACAGCAATGGGAATACTGTAACACTTTTAGAGTAGCTTCTAGTGGAAGCCTGTAATTTCATTGAAAGGATCATTTTCACTGCAGCAGGATCCTGATTGGCTGTCCCACATCCTGAAGGGGTGGATTAATACATAAAGCTCATGTTTCAAACACTCTGAAAGTAAGTGACAGGTTTTGGAGATCAAAGTTATTTATGTCTAATGAGGAAAACTGAAATACATTCCACAAGAGCAACAGCAGCATAACTCCAAGAAGCATATGTTTAACAATAAAGCACAGCAAATAAGGATTACTGCACGCCTTGGTTTTCAGGAGAAACAGAACTTGCTATTTGAAATAGTGAGTATTGGTTAATCTGTGACCACACATTTCCTCACCCCTACAACACCCATCAGTTATCCAAATAATTTTTGAGGTAGCCATACCACAAAACAAATATGCTCACTAGCATAATGGATTAAATTAGATATATGTATCTCTCAGAAAAATATCCAATGCAAATCTGTAAAGTACAAGAAAAAATAAACTAGAAGGACATCTACCAATAGCAAATGAGGAAAACATCTGAAGAAAATATAAAGCAAATAAATTTCATTTATCATCCTCCGCCTCCTCCCCTAGCATCATATACCCCACTCATTCCAATTGTATTTATTAGATATGCATTTTGTATAGTTTCTGAATAATATACTTAGATCTATTGCACCCCATGCATGTTAGAGTGAGCATGCATATGCAGCACCAGGGTACACAGGCACCATTAGGCAGAAGAATGAAAAAGAATTAATAGTTTCAGATATTTTAAGGCCGGAAGGGATCATTAGATCATCTAGTCTGACCCCCTATGTAATATAGGCCACATAATTTCACCCATTTACTCTTGTATTGAGCCCAATAACCTACATTTGACTAAAGCATATCTTTCAGAAGCAATAGTGCCTGTGTAACACCGACAGACCCTGGTCATCAGCAGGTGGGATTAAACCAGGGACCTCTGTGTATGAGCCTCTAATGCATGAGCTGAAAACCACGTGGCTCTTAGCTAAGGCTGTAGAGCAGACTCATTAATATCTCTCTCTCTCTCTCTAAGGGCATGGCTACACTGGAAACTTCAAAGTGCTGTCGCGGGAACGGTAATCCACCTCCACGAGGGGATTAGCTCCGAGCGCTGGGAGTGCGGCTCCCAGCACTCGGAGCCTGTCTACACTAGCGCCAGTTAGAGCGCGATAAAATATAAGTGCAGACAAGCCCTTAGTCAGGGGTTCTCAAACTGGGGGTTGGGACCTCTCAGGGGGTTGCAAGCTGTAAGCCTCCATCCCAAACCCCGTTTTGCCTCCAGGATTTATAATGGTGTTAAATATATAAAAAAGTATTTTTATTTTATTAGGGGGGTCGCACTCAGAGGCTTGCTGTGTGAAAGGGGTCACCAGTACAAAAGTTTGAGAACCACTGCTCTAAGTGGTCTCAGTGCCACTAGATGGGACAGGAACACCACACCCAGGAGGTGTGTGGATTACACCTGCAGCCTTACACACATTATGCACGGGGCATACCACCATCAACCGGGCTGCTGGAAGCAGGACGAGGCTGAGCAGCCCCTCAGGGGGAACCCATGGCGCAGGAGCTGGCTTCAAGGCAGCAGTGAGGAGGAGCAGCACTGGCCACCCCACTGGTCGCTCAGTGTTTGGCCCCACCGTCTGCCATGATGGAGGGACCATGGGGCCAAATCTGAGCAGCGCTGTAACCCCTGGGCACCATGTCGCAATGTCACTGACTCAGTTTTGGCTCTGCCAACTCACCCCACACACCCCTGCATCATGCCAGAGCCAGATGTGAGTGAGCAGTGGGGTGGCCAGTGCTGCTCCTCTCTGTTGCTGCTGTGGGGCTGGCTCTTGCACCAGGGATTCCCCTGGGGCCTACCTGGCCCCACCCTGATTCCAGTAGCCGGAGTCCCCTCTGCTCTGCCTGTAACTCAGCAACAGCCTCAAGGCCTGCTACAAGTACAGACAATGCGGTGAATGCCTGCATGGGGAGCCAGTGGGGAGAAGGTCGGAAGACAGCCCTGGGGGAGGGGGTGGACATGAGGGGGTTCAGTTGAGCATCCCATGTGCAATATTTTGGGGGGCATCCATATACGGAAGGGCAGCTAATCTTGATTTAAAGATTTCAAGAAATGGAGAATGTACCACGTCCTTTGAGAGAACATTTTCACCTACCGAGCAACAGAATTAGACAGGTTTTGAATCAGTGACCATCTGCACACAGAGCATGATGCTTTCCAGTGCTCCCTCAGCCACTGTCCAATTTCTGTGTGAAGACAGATTCATTATTATTTATATTTGCTGTATATTTAGCATATCCACAGAACAGGAAAGAGGTTAACTTTCCCTTCACCCTTCTATAGAAGCCTTGTAACATGTGAGAAATGCTGCAGTGATTCCTGCCTGTAAGACAGAGAAGAACAGAGTGGATAATTGCATTTTGACTTGCTGAGAGGAAAATGCGGCCTTGTGGATTTTGACAATGAATAAAAAAAAGGAAGCGATTTTTCATTAACTGAGCTTTTCAAGGAAGAATAGCATCCTCCACCCACTAGCAGAGAAGACGACCTCATTTATGAAGTCACTTTAAAAGTCCTCTAAAGGGATAATTGATTTGCCTGTCATTGAATAGGCTATAGTGGATATTTATTATATATATATATTAAAAGACTACTTCAATTATTGTAGTTTCTGACACAATGATAACTGCTAGTGAGAGCAGTGGGCTGGATCATGTATGACTTAAATTGCTGAACAGACCACAGCAGCTTGCACAGCTTATATGTACTGATGATAACAGAGCAGGAAGGAACCGGGAACTTCAGAGGACTTTGATCAGGGAGACGATTGACACAAAGAGAGGAAATCAGTGTAGTCAATCCAGAACCACAGCGCTAGTACGTAAAATTAAAAATTCTTTACATAAAGTAGGTTGTCAGGAATCTGACTTGGTTTCTCAGAGGTTATTCTGTCTGGCCAAACCAATAGGATTTCACATTCTGTATTTACATTCACTACATTTCATTTCAGTATTCACATTTTTCCCACCTTTCTGTTGCCCCTGATGTGAGCACCATCTAATCTGAATCCTCCCTCCTGATGAAAATGAAGTCAGTGCAACGTGAGTTGATGCCAAACCATTGATATTTTATGTCATAGGATAGAGTTCCATATTCTTAACTATGTCCTACATAGGAACATCTTTGCACCACTGTGTCACAATATTTGCACTGAAGCATATTGATGTTGTGCTGAGAAGTGGCAATGTAATATCATCAAGAGTCTGATGCCACTCCCACTAAAGTGGAAATGGAAAGACTCCCATTGAATTCAGTGGGAGTTGGATTGACCTTCAAGTCACATTGTCAAGTTAACATGTGGCAAAGCAACATCGTGATGTAGAAAATCTTGTGAATTTGAAACACTTACACTGTAAGTTAGCTTGGCAGGATATGGGGCAGACCCATAAACATCAGACTGTCCCAAGAATATCAGCATAGATGGCAACTCTCCCTGAATGTGATAGAGCCACAGGGACAAATTCTTCCCCCAAAATCACCAGTGCAACCCCATGGATATTGTTTACTATAATGGGTTTAAATAGGATTAGCCAACGACAAAATTTGGCCTACAATATTGGTCAGTCAGACTTGTCCAATTCAGGAAAATATTTCTTTTCTATCATTGGAGTTTTGGAAATTAAAACATCCACAAAGATGGTAACACCCACCTGTGCGGAGCTCAGGGAAATATCACATTCAAATCACTCATGTGCTTCCAAATATATCCAAGTTCAGAAGTTTGTCAAACCACTTTGTTTCATCTCAGTATTCATCTCTGGCTTTTTTTTTTATTTTTACACAATAATTTATTTTGTTTAACTGCCTAGATTTGGCATCACTCTTAAACATAACATTTGGAGCCCACACTTTGCATTTGTTTAGAAATATTGTAAAGACCCCAGTGATTATGGATGATTTGCCACAAAACATAAGGCTGAAAGAGAACTGAAGACAAACAGCTAGTTTATTGCACAATAAATAAATATGTCTTAAATTGGTGAATGATGATGTGCCTGCTTTTTGTTTAACCAGTTACAATGATATTGATAAGGAAAAATGAATGCACTCAATCAATCACTGATTTGGCAAAGGAAACAAAACACTTGCTAACAGACTGCTGCCTTTATCTGTGAATGTGAGTCTTTTCAAACCCTTTCTAGATGCTCTTATGATTATTTTGGTACTACGTATAAAGCCTATTTTGTCTTGATTTTAAATATGCTGAATATAAATACAGTAGCAGAGATGGCATACTTTGAAGACAGCATTAAGAAAAGAATTACAGACAGCAGCTGATGCCTCATGAAAATCTTTTAAAAAGTCTATTCAGAAGAATTTCTGGTTATACCACTGTATTATTATATCATTAATTTCCATATTCCAGGATCATTGTTTCTCAAGAGCTCATCTGCTTCTGCTGCTTAGTTCTCACATGAAGGCATGATCCTTTGCATGTTCCATCACATTTGGTTACAATGTTATAATATTTATGGCTTCAGTTTGGGGAATAGACAGCCAAAACTGATAAATTCTTAAACGCAGAGCCCAGTTCTCCTCCACCTTGTACCATGTATTGTCATCTACCACTGCATAAAGTACTGTACACATAACAAGATATTCAAATCAGAATGGTAGCATTTTACACCCACTTTGCAGAGGTGTCAATGAGAATGCAAGCTGCAGGGCAATGGAGAATCCGCTCCAAGAGCTACAAAGGGTGCTCAAGCAGCAAAGAATCCTGTGGCACCTTATAGACTAACAGAGGTTTTGCAGCATGAGCTTTCGTGGGTGAATACCCACTTCTTCGGATGCAAGTAGTGGAAATCTCCAGGGGCAGGTATATATATGCAAGCAAGAAGCAAGCTAGAGATAACGAGTTTAGTTCAATCAGGGAGGGTGAGGCCCTGTTCTAGCAGTAGAGGTGTGAAAACCAAGGGAGGAGAAACTGGTTCTGTAGTTGGCAAGCCATTCATAGTCTTTGTTTAATCCTGAGCTGATGGTGTCAAATTTGCAGATGAACTGAAGCTCAGCAGTTTCTCTTTGGAGTCTGGTCCTGAAGTTTTTTTGCTGCAGGACGGTGACCCTAACATCTGCTATTGTGTGTCCAGGGAGGTTGAAGTGTTCTCCTACAGGTTTTTGTATATTGCCATTCCTAATATCTGATTTGTGTCCATTTATCCTTTTCCTTAGAGACTGTCCAGTTTGGCCTATGTACATAGCAGAGGGGCATTGCTGGCATATGATGGCGTATATTACATTGGTGGATGTGCAGGTGAATGAACCAGTGATGGTGTGGCTGATCTGGTTAGGTCCTGTGATGGTGTCGCTGGTGTAGATATGTGGGCAGAGTTGGCATCGAGGTTTGTTGCATGGATTCGTTCCTGAGTTAGAGTTACTTTGGTGCGGTGTGCAGTTACTGGTGAGAATGTGCTTCAGGTTAGCAGGTTGTCTGTGGGCGAGGACTGGCCTGCCACCCAAGGTTTGTGAAAGTGTGGGATCATTGTCCAGGATGGGTTGTAGATCTCTGGTGATGCGTTGGAGGGGTTTTAGCTGGGGACTGTATGTGATGGCCAGTGGAGTCCTGTTGGTTTCTTTCTTGGGTTTGTCTTGCAGTAGGAGGCTTCTGGGTACACGTCTGGCTCTGTTGATCTGTTTCCTTATTTCCTCGTGCGGGTACTGTAGTTTTGAGAATGCTTGGTGGAGATTTTGTAGGTGTTGGTCTCTGTCTGAGGGGTTAGAGCAGATGCGGTTGTACCTCAGTGCTTGGCTGTAGACAATGGATCTTGTGGTGTGCCCGGGATGGAAGCTGGAGGCATGAAGGTAGGCATAGCGGTCGGTAGGTTTTCGGTATAGGGTGGTATTAATGTGACCATCACTTATTTGTACTGGGTGCTCAGTGGGAGTTGCAGCTGCCTGACCTATTTGTCATTTTAACTGAACTTCCCCCATTTTTCAGGTCTGTGAAGTTACCTCCCCTTTTCCACTGCAGACCTCCACTGTGTGAAATGCCTTAGCGCGCATCTTTCTTTCTCTCCCATTGACTATGATGAAAATGAAACAACATGGCTTGATCGGGTTTCTGTCAGTATTGTGAGATTAGCTATCCCTCAGAACTAAGCTGTTGAAAAATACTCTGTCCGAATGATTTTTACTCTTTAAAATATCTGAAAAAAGTTTCCTTAAGATTTTCTTCATGGCTAGTGAAGCAGGAGAGGTGAGCCAGCCCAGTGCAGAAAAGAACCAGAATGCTCCTGACCCTCAGCCCATATTTCAAACTGAAACCTGAGCCCCGGTCTAGGATCTAAAAGTTTGGGTGAATTCCTCTCTCTCCCTCTCTCTCCCTCTCTCTCTGACTCCCGTCCCAACAAGTCTCCTACCATTGCAAATATTTATCTCAGGGTCCGAATAAGCATAGCAACTTCTGCTGATTAGTCTACTCTCTTTAAATCTCACAAAGTCCAAAGCTTTCCCAGGGCAATGAGTTCTGGGGAACCTCTAACCTAGGAAGTCATCAAGCACGCCACATGTCAACAATAGCCTAGTTCAGAGACTTCTAAGCTTGAATGACTTCCTTGACCCTCTATTACCAATGTGATATAATCAGAGACAGGGGAAAGAGAATTGGGGACGGGGGACAAAGGTCTGTTAGAATTTAGGGAGAGAGTGTTGGTGATAGGAATGGGAAAGAAGAGGAAGACCTGAGCAATTTTAGAGTAATTTTTTATAAAGTTCTGAAAAGATTAGATGCTTATCTAAAGCTGGTTGAACCACAAGCCCTTTGAGTTTCACCCATCATTAAGCAAGGAGGATTGCCTTGTGGTTAAGATACACCACAGGGTGTCAGAAGACTTGTCTCTCCCTAGCTCTGCCACAGGCTCCCCATATGACTTTGGGCAAGGTACTTCAATTCCCCCAGCTTCAGTTTTCTCATCTGAAGAATGGTAGTAACATTTGCTTACTCAACACAGGATACAAGAGGCTACACTCATTCATGTTTATTCAGCACTTTGAGATTCTGGGGTGGAAGGTACTATAGATGGACAAATGCCTTATAATTATGATAACAGGAGATATCAGAGAGGCTCTGCATATGTACCCACCGGGGTCCTTCCATGCAGAGCTCATTGTAGCATTGTGGAGCTAGTTATTATTTTAATAGCACCCCAGTCCTACAATGGTCCCAGCATAGGAGGAGCCTTATGCTTATGCAGAGCCCCAGTGACACCTCCTGTCTTGCAGCATACCACTTGGTTGTCCCTCCAACTTCAATGGAGCTCTGTGAGAGCACAATGGTCCACCCAAACAAAGCTCCACAAAGGAGTGAGGCCTCAGTTCTTCTTTGAGAGATGTCCCTGTGGATGCTCCCCTCCTGGTGATGGTGCATCCCTGCGCCTTCGCTCAGAGAGTTTTGCAGCACTGCCTTTGCGGTGCCTACCTCATGCACTGTTTGTGTTTGAAGTAATGCGCACGCGACCCAGACTCCTCAGTTCCTTCTCAACCGTCCCCAGGCTGAGACGGAGCTCAGCAGTCCTGTTGAAAACCTTTAGTTTCAAACAGATACGTTTAGATTTATTAGTGAGTTAACATAGATTATATAGGTTAGATTTCAGTTATTAGCTTTACGTCCCTCGTTTTTAAAAAAAATGCTTGTTTTCATCCTGTAGTACAGTTGGTATTAGGTTGGAAAAATGCCTGGCTCACCGGGTTTTAAAAGATGCACGACATGCAGAGAGGTGATCCCTGTGTCAGACAGACACACTCAATGTGTTTGTTGTCTGGGGGAATCTCACGTTGCCCAGAAATGTGCGCTTTGTAGCAAACTGAAGACTAGGTCAAGAAGGGACAGGGAGCTGAGGCTTAAACTTATATTAATGGAGAAGTCCTTGAGACCAGCCTCTGACCCGGGACAAGAACCCTCTTCCCAGAACGGGTCACCGGTTCCCTCACCACCAAGGTCCCCGAAAGCCAAAAGGCCAGCCAAAAAACGGCCATGTTCCTCATCTCAAAGAGAGCAGACCAGCAAAACACTGTTGCCAACTAGATCACTCTCATCACTTTCGGACGCACCGTGGCTCAGCACCTACGATACTCCGGGCACCTCCGGCACCCACCGCTCCGGTGCTGAGGCTAATGGCTCTAAGCTTCCTGCCTCCACCACAGCACCGTCAGTACCTCCAAAGGAGATGGCATCGGCAACTGCTCCTGTTTCAACGCTGCAGACTAATGCTGCTAGAGCCACGGCGCCGACACAAGTGACAATGGCACCGACTCAGCACACCGCACCACCAGTGCAATCTGCACCCTGCCTTGCGGCACCAACACTCTCAGCACCATGCCATTTTCTGCACCACAAGGATTTGTTGGTCTCTTCGACTCCGGAGTCCCCTCTCATAGGCACCGATGTCTCACTGAGGCCAATGGTACCACACCAATAGCTGTCTCCCATACCGTCACAGTTCTCCAGTGATGAAGATGAGGAGGTTGAAGAGGTATTCTCCCCTCACCATTCTTCCCCAATCAGGACACCTATTGCTGCTGGACCATTACGATCACGGTCCACATATGCTCATGACATGCCACCTTGGTATAGCCACCCATGGATGGGACCACCTATACCCTTCCCTGGTCACTGGCCATATTGAAGTCCCTGGGGGTCTTACAGAAGATACCATAACAGGCGCCCCAGACCACGTAGGGAAGATGCCAGATCTCTGCCTACACCTTTGGAGACTGTAGCGGTGGACACGTGGGAGGAACCCATGTCAGAGTAAGAAAAGGACACTGCTCCCGACACCTCACCACCCAACAATAATTCTTCCTCCTCACCGGACGAGGCTATTGTGCCTCCTCCACCGACAACGGCAGATGACTTTACCCACTTCCAAGACTTGTTCAAAAGAGTGGCTAATGAGCTTAAGATTGCTCTGGAGGAAGTGCCGGAAACTCAACATGAGTTAACTGATATCCTACAGACATCTTCCTCCTCCAGGATAGCATTGCCAATCAATGGGGCTACCATGGAACCCGCCAAGACAGTGTGGCAAACTCCAGCCACAATTCCACCAACTTGCAAAAGGGCAGACCTAAAATATTATGTTTCCTCGAAGATATTGCAATTTCTCTTCACACACCCAGCACCCAACTCACTGGTAGTGGAGGCGGGCAACCAAAGGGGCAAACAGCATTTTCGCTCCACCCCTTCGATAGAGAGAGTAAGAGGTTGGATCTCTTTGGCTGCAAAGAGTACTCATCATCCACACTTCAATTTAGAGTCTTAACTTATGCGGCATTACTCGCCAAATACGACCACAGGAACTATGGCAAATTTATGGACTTTATTAATGACATCCCTGAGGACAAGAGACAACAATTTAAATTTCTAATCTCTGAAGGACAGATGATCGCACATGTGGCTCTTTAGGCCTCATTGGATGCAGCTGATACTGCAGCCAGATCCACCTGTATGGTTGTTGTCATGCAACACGCCTTGTTGTTTAACTCCTCAACATTTCCACGGGAGATACAGAGTACAGTTGAGGATCTCCCTTTCAACGGAGAAAAATTGTTCGCAGCCAAAACCAACAAGGTGCTGCACACGATGAACGATTCGCGGGCCATGCTTCGGTCCCTTGGCATCCATACACCTGCTATAAGAGGGAGACAATACAGGTATCAACCATAGCAACCTAGATACCCGACATACACACAGCAACACCAGTGGCCTACAGCTATGAGAGACAGAGACCACAATGACGACGCCCTCCATCATCAGCGGCGTCTCAACCTACTTTCTCTAATAAGCAAATTTGAAGGCTTGATCGAGGGTCTGGAAGACCTCTCCCACATTCCAGCGCTTACACCATCCACCCAGCTATTTGGAGACCATTTGCTCCCATTCTAACTGAACTAGGCGAGTATCACCACGGACAAATGGGCCCTGGAAGTCATCCAATCGGGCTATCCCATTCCTTTCCTCTCTATACCCCCCAACCCACCCCCATTTCACCTCAGGGACCCTCTCACAAACACTTATTTTGCCAGGAGGTAGATCATCTCCTCCAACTGGGGGCAGTGAAGACCATCCCTGTACAACACAGAGGGAAGGAGTTTTATTCCCACTACTTTTTAACACAAAAGAAAAATGGAGGCTGGTGACCCTCAACTGAACAAGTTTGTGAAAAAACAAAAGTTCAAGATGGTCACCTTAACAACAATAATACCAGCGCTGGAGCAGGGGGACTGGTTTTCAGCCCTTGACCTGCAGGATGCTTATTTTCATGTCACAATACACCCTGCACACAGGCATTTCCTCAAATTTACTTTGGGCACAGACCACTATCAATCCAAGGTACCACCTTTTGGCCTGTCAATAGCACCTCGTGTTTTCTCCAAGATCCTCGCTGTGGTAACAGCGCACCTGAGAAAACTGGGAATAATAATATTTCAAGACTGTCTCTTGAAGTCACACACCCGTCTAGACCCCATTCGGTCTACCCAGACTACGATGGATTGTTTCCAGAGTCTCAGTCTACAATTAAGCATAAAAAAAAAAAAATTAACAATACAACCTACTCAACAGTTAGAATTTATCGGCGCTTACCTCAATTCCACTGTGGCGAAGGCGTCACTTCCGTGAGACAGGTTCAACACCATAAATGGACTTATATCCACACTGTGCAACAGTCCACAAGTCACAGCCCATGAATGCCTACAACTATTAGGCCACATGGCAGCGTGCACATTTGTGGCCAAACACGCATGCTTACACATGCGCTGCCTGCAAGGATGGCTAGCAACTGTGAACAGACCAAACAAACACAGAATAAACATACAATTAACAATGCCCCCCAAGGTCAAAGACTCACTCACACAACCTGCGCGCCGGGATCCCATTCACACAAGACCCTCTGTAATAGATGATCACAACGGATGCCTCCCTCATTGGGTGGGGAGCACACATACAACATTGCACAATTCAGGGACTATGGTCCACAACTGAGACAAGCCGACATATAAACCTGCTGGAACTTCGTGCTGTCTGCAATGCCTGCCTCCACTTCCTGCTGTTCATAAGAAAACAGAACATAAGAGTAATGACCGACAACATCGCTTGCATGTTTTACATAAACAGGCCAGGGGGAGCCCGATCACATTCACTATGCGCCAAGGCTATCAGACTCTGGAATTGATGTATCCAACACAATAGCCATATCTCAGCTTCATACCTACCTGGATGCAAGAACACCACAGCAGACGAACTCAGCAGATGTTTTCCCCATGACCACCAAAGGGAACTGAACGATGCGATACTGCAAGACATATTCCAAAAGTGGGGTCACACACAGATAGATCTATTCGCGACTGCCTGCAACACCAAGTGTCTGAAATTCTGCTCCAGAGCAGGTCTGGGAAAACAGTCCATGGGAGATGCGTTCCTGATCAGTTGGAACACAGACCTTTTCTATGCGTTCCCACCAGTACCATTGCTGTCCAAGTGTCTGAAATTCTGCTCCAGAGCAGGTCTGGGAAAACAGTCCATGGGAGATGCGTTCCTGATCAGTTGGAACACAGACCTTTTCTATGCATTCCCACCAGTACCATTGCTATCCAGAGTAATATAGAAAATAAAAAGTCAGAGTCATCCTAATAGCTCCCACATGGCCAAGACAACCACGGTATCCATACATAACACAGATGTCGGCACATGCTCCAATCACACTCTGTCTCCACACAGATCTACTGACACAACGGGAGGGTCAAATACAACATCCAAACATAAAGATGCTACATCTCAAGGCATGGCTTCTCTATGGCTCTCTAATGATGAGCTAATTTGTTCTGACCAGGTCCAGAGTGTGCTACTCCACAGTAGAACCTACACGTAGCACCTACTTATATAAGTGGAAGAGATTTACAGCATGGTGCACCGCCAGACAAACTAATGCAACATCTGCACCTCTCCCATTGATATTAGACTACCTCCTGGAACTATAACAATCCAGCCTCTCCATTAGCTCAATGAAGGTACACCTAGCAGCTATCACTGCCTTTCACCAAAAGATAGACAACACTACACTCTTTGCCCACCCAATCACCAAACGATTCCTCCGGAGCATTCAATCTCTCTATCCAGATGTTAGACCACCCACACTACCCTGGGACTTAAACTTAGTCTTAACGGCCCTGACTCAGAAATAGTTTGAACCTTTAGCAACCTGCTCTTTATTACACCTGTCCATGAAGGTGTCATTCCTAGTAGCGATCATATCAGCAAGACATGTGATAGAAATCGGGGCGCTCATGGCAGACCCACCATATGCAATCTTTTTTAAGGATAAAGTCACATTACGTACCCAAGCTAAATTCCTACCCAAAGTACACTCGTCTTTCCATGTTAACCAACCTATACAGCTTCCAAATTTCTTTCCTAAATCACACAAGAACTCGTTCAAAGCTACGATGCACACCCTGGATGTTAAAAAAGCACTGGCTTTCTACTTGGACAGAAAGCCATTTAGAGTTTCACCGAAACTCTTTGTATCTATCGCTGAACGCTCCAAAGGTACCTCCATATCCATGCAGAGACTCTCTAAATGGATATTTGGATGCATTCACCTATGTTATCAATTAAAAGGCGCACAACTGCAATCAGCAATCAGGCACAGCATTCCTAAACAACATTCCTCTTATAGATATATGCAAAGCCGCCGCCTGGGCCTCTGAACACACCTTTGCCAAACATTATGCAATCACACAAGGCCCTAAAGTAGATACTCGGCTTGGCCTAGTGGTACTATCCACAGTAATCTTACCAACTCCAAAGCCTCTACCATCCTAAGATGGCACTGCTCTACAGTCACCTGCAGTGGAGCACCCACAGGGACAGCTCTCAAAGAAGAAGAGAAGGTTACTCACCTTGTGCAGTAACTGAGGTTCTTCGAGATGTGTGTCCCTATGTGTGCTCCACTACTCACCCCTCTCCCCTTTACTTCAGAGTCTGAAGCAAGCTCTGTGGTAGAGAAAGAACTGAGGAGTCTGGGTCGCATGCGCGAAACGTCAAATGCCAACGGCGCACGAGGCAGGCACCGCGCATGTGTGACCCATACGGGCACTGCTGCAAAACTCTCCGAGTGAAGGCGCAGGGACACACCATCACCAGGAGTGGAGCACCCACAGGGACACACATCTCGAAGAACCTCAGTTACTGCACAAGGTGAGTAACCTTCTCTTATCATTTCTAAAGCACCCAAAGTTGTTCTAGATGTGTTACCGAACAAAGAGAGAGGTATGATCCCTTCCCTGAGGAACTTAGAAACTAATTTTAGATGTAACTCAATGAGTGGAAGTAACAAACTGTAAGGAAAGCAACAGAATGAGAAGAGAAAAGGGTAACCGTAAAAAGAGCACACAGTTACCTAGTTACTATTAGCAACATATCTTTGTCTTAGTGCTTGGCAACTTATGCACATAAATCCCAGCACATTAATGTGAAACTTTCCCCCTCTTTTGTGGGTTTGCATCTTATTTCCTTCTTACAGCTGGAACCAAATTTATAAAATAATTTCATATCACAGTATTGTGATGTAATAGGAATTTACTGGCAAACTGAAATTCCTATTTTCCAGCCTGTCTGCAGCTGGGTCCTGAATAACATCAGACAATACAGCATAGCTAACTAACAATGATGAAGTTGAAATTACTCTAGTTATCTCAGATGCATAAATGTTACCAGTAAACTTTAGGAAATTATTTTTTTTAAAACCACTACTTTTTACTCATTTTTGTTGTTCCATTTGCCAGCTTTCAGGTAAAACACAAATAATGTGCAATCGCATTATCACCAGAAAAGTTTCTCTCGCACTAGTGTAATATTTCCAATAGTATGTATGCATATGTTGCTTATGCAGATTTTACCTCCTTGAAAGGCAGTCAAATTAGTCTTCTTTCAGAGCATAGATCCTACAGGCTGTAATTTCAAACCTCATTTTCAAATACTCAGTGCCAACAGATCATTAGTTTGGTGCAAAATGACACCATTGTACCAAGTGTTATAAGAGCTTCTAGGCCAGTGGTTTTCAACCTTTTTTCATTTGTGGACCCTTAAAAATTTCAAATGGAGGTGTAAATCTTACACCACAGATTGAAACCACTGTTCTAGGCAAAATCCAACTTTACCTAAAGGAGCTGCACTGGTTGTAGGGAGCAGTTCTGGACACATATCCTGCACAAAAAGTGCACTAGTCCTCTTTTGATCTCTTCTTTGCAGCTGTTCTGAATTACGCAATTGACAATCTTCAAAAGGACATCTGCAGAACTGTTTGAAAAGCATTCTGTCTCTGAAGGCTTACTGCAAAGACAGAAGTCCTTGAGGAACTCATATATGAAGCCCTTTTTGCATATGATTGTACTCTTCCTAGTCATAGTGAAAGTGACCTACAGCTTATCCTTGACGGGTTCTCAGAGGCAAGTAAACAGTTTGGACTCACCTAGAAAAAACTAGAATCTTCTTCCAACACACCCCCATCAACCATTACCACTGAGCCAAACATTACCATCTATGGTAAAAAACTAAGGAACATCAATCACTCTACATATCTTGGCAGTACCATCTGAAGCAATGGTTCCCTGGATCAAGAAATATCACACAGAACATGAAAGGAAAGCCAAGCTTTCAGAGGACTTCACCATAGGACATTCAACCAGCATACCATCAAACTGTCAACAAAACTTATGATTTACAATGCAGCAATGATAGCATTCCTTTTACATGGGAGTGAAACATGGACAGTTTACTACAGATATATCAAGCAACTTGAAAAATTTCACATGTGCTGCCTTTGCTCTATTCAGAAGATCTGCTGACAAGACAAAGGGTCAAACATTAACATCCCTGAAACAGGCAAAACAACCAGCATCAAGACAATGATTATCAAAGCTCAATTTATATGGACAGGTCATGTTATCAGAACAGGTGAAGACTAGAGCTGTCGATTAATCATAATTAATTCATGCCATTAACTCAAAAAATCAATCGTGATTCAAAAAATTAATCGCAGTTTTAATCGCACTGTTAAACAATAGAATACCAATTGAAATCTATTAAATATTTTGGGATGTTTTTCTACATTTTAACAAGCATCATCAGCATGGAATGGTGGCAGAAGCATAAAGGGGCATACACATGTTTAGCATATCTGGCACATAAATACCTTGCAATGCCAGCTACAAAAGTGCCATGCAAATGCCTGTTCTCACTTTCAGGTGACATTGTAAATAAGAAGTGGGCAGCATTATCTCCCGTAAATGTAAACAAACTTGTTTGTCTGAGCGATGGGCTGAACAAGAAATAGGACTGAGTGGACTTGTAGGCTCTTAAGTTTTACATTGTTTTGTTTTTGAGTGCAGTTAGGTAACAAAAAAACCCTAAATTTTTAAGTTGCACTTTCATGATAAAGGGATTGCACTAAAGCATTTGTATGAGGTGAATTGAAAAATACTATTTCTTTTATCATTTTTACAGTGCAAATATTTGTAATAAAAATATAAAGCAAGCAGTGTACACTTTGTATTCTGTGTTGTAATTGAAATCAATATATTTGAAATTGTAGAAAACATCCAAAAACATTGAAATAAATGATATTCTATTATTGTTTAACAGCGTGATTAATCGTGATTAATTTTTTTAATCGCTTGACAGCCCTAGTGAAGACAGAATAATGAAAAAATCCTCTCTGGTGAGCTGAAACTCAGAGAGCACAAGAAGAATGGTCAATGTAAACACTTCAAAGACACTCTTAAGCAAAATCTAAACTCATGCGGCATAATATGAACATCTTTGAAAACACAGCCAAGGACAGACCTGAATGGAGAACTATCATCAATAAAAAGTTGTAAACTTTTTGAGAAAGACATATGAAAAACAGAGAGAAAAAGGGCCAAGTGTCATGCCAAGTCTTCAGTGGGAGCCTACACGTTCCTATGTGACATTGTGTTCGTGAACTTGCCCCTTGCAGATTGGACTATACAGCAACAAGAGAACACACGATGGACAGCCATATTGCTCCTTTGCTCAGGAGCAGCATGTGCATGTAACTAAAGCATGCTGCTCACTGCAGCACTTGTGGCCAGCTGGTTTGGAAAGTAGGAGAGACGCTGCCTTTTTACTTGCTTGGAAAGGAAGGAGAGGAAGTGCCCTCACCCTCTCCTCCCACAGGGGACCAGAGTGCAAGGCTAGCCCTAGAGAGCTTGATCCTGCTGCACTGAAGTCAATGGGAGTTTCACCACTGACTTCAGTTGGAGCAGGATCAAGCCCAGGGTTCCAAAGGAGTATTTCACTAAGAACCCTACAGGAGGAAAACACTTCAAAGGCAGAAGCGCCAGTGCAAGGACCAATATGAAATAAAGCCTTATTATTAGAGCTGATTTTAACATGTGTAATGAATAAGTTATTCTACTCATTTTATATTTTTTTTCTGTTTGTAAATTATCTACAAACAGATCAGAACATTTTTGAATTTATTAAAAATTGTTCACAAATGTCTTCAGAAAATAATTGATGGATTGCAGACTGCCATGTGTGAACATATAGTTGCAATTTACAGTCTCCATTCCACTGTTTGTTCTTAGTTACATAAGTCATCCAATCAAAGAACAGAAACAATACCATATGACTTATGGATGTGACCAACGTGGTGAATTTTTGATTTGTTTGATTGTAATATCCACAATTTGCATGGTGTTGGTCAGTTACATAGGTCACATGTTAGTATTTCTGTTCCCTGATTGTTACATAAATCATCCAAACCAACACAATGTGAATTGCAAATTTTACAATCAAAAATTTGCTTTTAGTACTAGAGGCTCAAGTGTTCAAATGTTCGCTGAAAACAAATATGAAAGGATTACTGCCCTGGATTCAAAATTCACTCATGCATTTGATTGACTATTTTCAGAAAATGCTTTCCCCCAGTCACTCGGCAATCTTTATTGTCGCTATAATGCACACAAGTTCTCAAAGCACAAGCACATCATCATATTATATTTTGTGTGATAGAACAAAGCACAGTGGTTCATTCATAAATAATTTCCTTTATCTTCATTTCAATGGAAAGACTCCAGTTAACATCAACTATCTTTAGTCAGGCCCTAAATGGTTAATGCAGTGATCAGAACTGGCACTTAATTATCATCTTCCTTCCCTGTCTTATTGCACACATCTGCTTGTTTTTCCTTTACAACTTCATTCTTCCTATTCTTTTCATTGTGTATTATAAGCTGCTGGTAGTAATCTTAGCTCTTCAACTGACAGCAAAATTATTAGGTGCTCAACACACCACGACAATTCTCTTGCTCTGGTGCTAGTTCATTTGCACCACAGTCAAGGCATCAACATCGTATTTTCAACACGTTAGCAGTTCTTTATTGATAGGAGACATTAACTCCACATTTATCAGCAGGAGGTCAAAATGATTTTTTTTTTGACAGTCTGTTAAATTCTGTACTTTGGAAAATTATGTTGGTTTCCAGTGTCAGATATCTGGATTGCCAGCTCAGTTAACACACAAAAAGATAGAAGAGTTGCTGCTAGCAAGGTGTGAAATGCAAATTGAAACAAACAGATATGCTTTTTGCCTTTATAGAAAGGTCATTGCTAACCTGATTTTGTTTTTGCTGTGTGCTTTTAAGAAAACACTTCTGTATCATGATGTACACGCACAGACTTCAGAGATCATTTTCCTATGGTAAGAAGGCAATGTATCATAGAATCATAGAATATCAGGGTTGGAAGGGACCTCAGGAGGTCATCTAGTCCAATCCCCTGCTCAAAGCAGGACCAATCCCCAACTAAATCATCCCAGACAGGGCTTTGTCAAGCATGACCTTAAAAACCTCTAATGACCTTAAAAACCAAGACAGTACACACAGTACTGAGCAAGATGGGCTGGTTTTTGCTTCAGGCTTTGTCTTCACTTAAAAAAAAAAGGTGTGTTTTTACATAGTGATGCCTATCTAACTGTAAAAGCCTAGTGGAGACACAGGTAGTGTTTACCTGATGTAGCTAATCAAGATCAACCCTGACTAGTTTCATCAAGCCGAAAACTACTGGGCCTTGTCTCCACTAGGATTTTATACTGAGAGAGCACTGTCTCAGTGTAAAAATATACCTCTTTTACAATAAAGGCATAGCCTCATTCACTTATCTGTATAGTACATCATACCTGCTATCAGGATAAATAACAGTTTCTTTGTCACTAAAGATATAGGCAAGTACTTGTTATAAAATACTAAGGTTGGAGAATATGAAGCCCTTCAGGAGCCTGGTAATGGGACACAGCGTCTTTTTAGCTCAGTCTAGTTCCCTGAGTTAAATCACCCGGAGGATGGAAGTGACCTAAAGTTCTCCCAGAAGCCCTGTATTAAGTGAATTGGGGGGTTCAGCTGAGTTTCTAGTAGGCATCTGTCTACGTTACAAGCATCATCACAACAATTGGTACTCTTGGCGGTAGTCTCAGCAGAGAGGCCAAGAACTGAATGGAGACTGAGCTACTTTCTCAGCCTTAAACGGTCCCTGGAGGTCACAGTTGAGTCATGTTGATCAGGCAGTATGGGGAAAGCTGGTATTGCTGCTCTTGTACAGTGGATAAATAGAGGATCCTTGGTTTTCACTCCTGTCCGTCTGGTATTATTCACCAATAATAAATTTAAATAACCCCAAAGCTTACAACAATCAAAGGCAGGGTAATGAGAATTAAAGCTTGAAATGTCTTTGGTCATCCTGCAGATATCTCCAAACAGCAGGTATATTGTACAATATAGGCTACAATACTCAGGTTTAAAGGTTTAGGTTAAAAATGGAAGTTCAGGAGTTAACTTTGAACCCATGTCACCATGGTCAGGGCCCAAGAAGAGAAAGTGTCAGAACTGCTGGGCTCTGCAGAAAGATTATCAAAAGTTCAGAGGGTGGGAGGGTTGCAGGGTTGTTAGTGCACAGGTCAGATGAAAGGCACAAGCCAAGTCAAAGGGGGCAGGCAGAATGCAGGGCAGTGAACACCTCTCTTTTCCTGACCAGTTAGCAGTGTGGACTGGACACAGAAAGTGCAGCCTGCTGCATTATCTTTTCCAACAGTGGCACAGTGGATCTAGTGTTTTGGTTACTCCAGGAATCCTTATTTAGTGTGTGTGGGGAGCGGGGTAGGGGGGTCGTTTGAGAGGATTATTTTGCAATCTTCAGTGCTGCATCAGAAGGAATCTGAACTTAATGTTCTTTTATAGGTAGGAAAATATAGGTTATCAGCACTTCATCGTGAACATGACTATAATAAGACTCTTGATGGAGCTTATTTACTTGCTACCTGCACACTAATGGGCTTATGCCTGTTTTGTCTCATCCCTTCCCTGGAAGCCTGTTGCTATGATTTAAGAAAAAGGAAAAAACGAAGTTCTGACTCCTCCTCATTTTTCCTCTCTTCCATGGCTGCACTGCACCTACCTGACAAACTCATTTCCTTTTTCAGCAATGAAATTGGGTCTTACTATGCAATATTTCTAAAGTGAGAATGATCAGCCTATAAAGAGCTCTTCCTCTGGGTTAAGGAAAATGTGCCATTCCTAAAGTCTTGCTATTACACATACAGCAGGGAACAGAGTCACAGGAGCTATAGTACAAATGCTTTGGTGAGGCAAAGAACTCCCATGGGTAAGGCCCTACCAAGTTCACTGTCCGTTTTGGTCAATTTCATGGTCATATGATTTTAAAAATCGTGAATTTCATGATTTCAACTATTTAAATCTGAAATTTCACGGTGTTGTAATTGTAGGGGTCCTGACCCACAAAGGAGTTGTAGGTGGTCACAAGGTTATTGTAGGGGGGAGTTGTGGTACTGCTACTGTTACTTCTGCGCGGCTGGTGGTGGCAGCATTGCCTTCAGAGTTGGGCAGCTGGAAAGCAGTGGCTGCTGGCTGGGAGACCAGCTCTGAAGGCAGAGTCGCCACCAGCAGCAGTGCAGAAGGAAGGATGGCATGGTATGGTATTGGCACCCTTACTTCTGCGCTGCTGCCTGCAGAGCTGGGCCCTCAGTGAGAAGCCGCCGATCTCTGGCTGCCCAGCTCTGAAGGCAGCAGCACAGAAGTAAGGGGTGGAATATGATATGGTATTGTCACACTTACTTTTGTGCTGCTGCTGGTGGGGTGCTGCCTTCAGAGCTGGGCACCTGGCCAACAGCCACCACTCTCTGGCTGCCCAGCTCTGAAGGCAGTGGAGAAGTAAGGGTGGCAATACAGCGACCTCCCCTAAAATAACCTTGCAACCCCTCTGCAGCTCCCTTTTGGGTCAGGACCCCCAATTTGAGAAACGCAGGTCTCCCCCGTGAAATCTGTAAGTATAGGGTAAAAGCACACAAAAGACCAGATTTCACAGTTTTTCATGTCTGTGAATTTGGTAGGGCCCTACCCATGGGTGAGATTCCTCTCTGAAGCGATACATGCGGAAGCTGCTCTGCCCCTCAGGTGACTAACAGAAGGCACTCATGCTGCAGATGCACATTCAACCTTAAAATGCACAGGGTTGCCAGGCTGCAGAGTTGTATGAGATTAAGTTGTTCAGTAAAATCCTTTATAAACCTGTACAAGAAACTACCCTTATTAGGCAACCGCTTGTTTTAACAGATTTAACACCTGAGTCACAAATCTGCCCCACCATCAGAAGGCCACCTCTCTAAGCAACCTATATTTTCCAGTTTCCTTGAGTAGTTGTTTAAAGTACAGTTCTATTCTAAATAAAGAGCCTGTACACAGCACTGCAGGGTTCTGTGTTTATTGTCTCACAATGATTTCTACATTAAATATATTCCATTTACGAGGGAAAGTGTTTTCTCTAACTGCCAACCTGGCTAATGCAGCCTGGGCTCTGACAGTCATGTTGGAGTCTTTCCATCTCGTGCATCAGCACCAGTAATAAAGATTCTGCAGGCAAAACGAAGACCTTGGCTACACCTGCACCAGCTTCAGATTATGCCCCCCCCCCCCCGGCCCCCAGTGATATGTGGCTTACTCCATTGTTTTCAGTAAGATTACACTGGTTTAACTGACTGGAATTTAGTAAACAATCCTATTAACAAAGCACTACATGGAATACAATCTACACTCACTCTTAGCTGTTCTGCTGCTGCAGACTACCAGGAGTAAAAAAAGCAGTGAAAAAGCTATTTTTATCACCAGCAGATAAGACTCTGAATAAATTCTGCATACGAAGATGCCATTTTTACATAGGCACTTTCCAGAATAGAAATGCACTACGAGAACAGTTCCCCTGTGAACTGGACACAAAGGGACAATTCTCTCCTTCCTTCTTTCCCAAACTAAAATGGCACCCTGATCAGAGACAAGAGACCCCCGCAAAACAATAGTGATTTGATATTCTAGGTGTAAAACTCATTTCACACTGACCTTGCTCACCACTTGGAAAATACAGCAGAGTTGAAGGAGATTAACAAAAATTACAGCGGATTTTTTGAGTTTTCCTACTGGTGATTCTGCAACACTCATAGTGAGTAAGGCATTTACTCACCCAAACAATCCCATTGTAATCAGCGGGACTGTTTGTGTGAGTAAGTGCTATCCAGAGTGTAAAACTATGGTTTACAGTATATGGCCCTCTATTAACCATGGCAAATGGGAAAAAAGGTCTGATGTGTTTCAGTTGGACTGAGTAAACTAATAAAGCTTCTGAAGCCTGCAACAACAAATAAAGATGCTGTTTACATAGGGTTAGTTGACAGGAATATATTTATTTCTGAAAACACTGGTCACCTAATGTAAGTGCCTAAAATGGGATCCATTGGGTGCTGAACTCTTTTGAAAGTCTGACACAATGTTTTTTCTGGATGAGATACCTTTCACTGTTCTGTCCCCCATTATCCAAAAGATACCAACATTTCTGACTTTATCTCCCAGCAGCTTTTAGGGAATTGCTTTTTAATCTCGTTGTTAAATGGAAGCATGTGCTCTACAGTAGAGCTAGTCAGGAATTTTTAAACAAAACTTTTGTTTTGGTCAGAAAATTCCAAATTTACTGTAACCAAAACTGTTCACAGGAAAGGGTCAGTTTTGGTGGATTTGTCATTTTGAAAACAAGTTGGAAAAAAGTTTCAAAATTGTCAAAACATCCCATTTTAACATTGCTGAAATGAAAAAAATCAGAACTTTTTTTGGTTCAAAATGGTTTTTTTTTCATTTAAGCTATAATAAAAACATTTAAAAAACAAAAAAGGTCAAAAGCAAAATGAAACCTTTTGAAATGATCTAAAACAAAATTTTGATTCACCCAAGCTATTTTATTTAATTAATTAATTTATTTATTTTGGATTATCAGTATGAGAAGAATTTCAAGATTTTGACTTTCTGTTCTGTTCTTAGAAATTCAAAAATGTTCCTGGGACAAGAAAACTGTTTTCCACCCTTTATTCTAGAGTCTTGTAAACTGTTTGGGTCAGGTGCTGTCTCTTACTATGTATTTGTACAGTACTACCAAAATTGGGCCCCAAACTTGATGGGGCCCTCTGAAAGTTAATGTATTATAAATAATAATACTAATAATAGAATAAAGGGTTGTTTAAATTAATTTATTAGAGATAGGCCCAACTTGCTAAGTCTGGATCTGAACTCTCCAAGAATTGAAGGGGGAGGCTTCTCCAATCCAGGGTGTTGGTTTGTGCCCATCTAACCTTTATTGGTTCTTCATTCTGCATATTCCTAATTGCTGTGGTCCCTGGAAGCACCTTAATCTTTACTACATTTTTATATGAGAACAATAATGTTAAACTGTGCTTCCTGTGGATAAAGAATGACACCTAGTGGCCAGATATTGCCCAAAGAAATAAAACAACCTCTCTTTTTTGGACTGTCTTTGTAGTTTGAATTTTCTCATAGAACAAGCCCTTCTTTAATCACCTATTACTTAGCTTCTTTAAAGAGCCACGTAAACCCCTGCAGGTATAAAGCTATGTTTTTTCCTATTGTTTCCCCACCATTCTTGTCTATAATGATTAATCCTTATCTAATTCAGAAAGGAAGAACTATATTTGCTTTCAAGACATGTTTTTAAAAACCAGCCACAGATTGAGGGTAAATTTGTATTCTCCCCTCTCCCTGCTATTTGCCAAGGGGACTCCTTGCCCTAGTGGGATCCTCCTCTTTGACTAACAGCTCTGTTTTGGAGCCGTCAGCCATGACTGCTGGCTCCAGGCCACTCAGGCTATTCAGTGCTCTATCTCATTTTCTCTCTCTCAGCAGAGGGAGAGCCCATCCCCACTCCTCCGCTGGAATCTTGGGAAAGGCATTGCCTTCTCCACTGTCACTCCCCAGGGCCTGGGCTGGCACCCATGGTACCAACTTTGCATTGAGATCCAAATTGGTGGACTTGTGTGCCAATGCAGATCTCATTGCTGGATCTGGGCCTAAATCAGTGGATAAGAACAATGACCACTTGGATTATGGGACTGGACAGTTTTGTCCCTGGAGTAAACTAGAACAAGTCTAGGGCTGTTCTGGCATCCAATCTGCCCAGCCACACCGCACCACACCTTTCTGCCAAGGGGTTCAAGGAAGAGATAACAGAGAGCCACTCTGCCAGCCAGAACCGGTGCTAGCCCACTGGGGGCCCTAAGCAGGAATATTTCTACCCCCCATACTAAAACAGGCAAGTTCTTATAATAAAAAGCAAATGGGGGGGCACTTGAGCTGCACGAGCCCCTAAGCAATTGCTTACTGTCTGCTTATGCTTAGTGCTGGCTCTGCTGCCAGCTCTATAACATGTGGGGAACCTCCCCACTCAGGGGCGGCTCCAGGCACCAGCGCACCAAGCCTGTGCCTGGGGCGGCAAGCCGCGGGGGGTGCGCTGCTGGTCCCTGCGAGGGCGGCAGTCAGGCTGCCTTCGGCGGCTTGCCTGCAGGAGGCCCGCCGGTCCTGCGGCTTCTGGGGCAATCCGGCGGCGGGTACGCCTAAGGCGCGGGACCGGCGCGTCGCCGAAAGCCGCCTGACTGCCCTGCTTAGGGCGGCAAAATACATAGAGCCGCCCCTGTCCCCACTCCTGAGGTATTTACAATGGCTGGTTTAGCTGGTTTTAAGGCACAAAGGGGATCAACAGAACAGAGCATCAGGGTCCCAAGTGTCCGTTAGTATAGTATATTAGCAGTATAAGATTCAGAATGTCCTTAACTATTCATTTCCTTGCTTTTAAGTGCCTGGATTTTGTAAATGATGTGATAGACAAACCACTGTTGTCAATTAACAATGCTAGATAGCTTTTGACACAAAGTCTTTAGGTTTTGGAGTATCCCAGGTTTTTACCATCCCTCTTGGACACTCTGTACCTCAAAATAGCACCCTGGAAGCCCTGTATTCACCACTGTCATATAATTATGATATGTTTTGTACAAAGTATGCCTTGTGAGGTATCATTTTAAAAGTCTTGATCTGTTGAACATTAATATCCTGTTGGATTGTATGTGCTATCATTGTATGTGAATTTATGAAGCATTGCTATATGTGTTATTGAAATATGTTGAGGTTGGGAGATGCCCACAGCCAACCCTTAAGTTGCAACAAAGGATCAGCCAGATGTGCTGATGGCCCATTAAAGGGAATTCACTCTTCCAACAGCCATCCCAGAGACTCCTCAGAGACAGTACTTATGCAATGGAGACTGCTTGGCCAATGGGAACTGCCTGATCCCCATGTCACAGCAACTATCTTTCCAGCAAGCTGGAAGACAATATAAAAGGAGGAAGTGACATCACCACTTGGCTTCTCTCTCCCCTCCTCCCCCCAACTCAACACCTGGAGGAACATCATTCTGGAGGACAAAGACTTTGAACAGGGGAAGGGTGGCCCCAGGCTAGAAATGGAGTCCAGTCTATCATTAAGGATCTGTAACCTGCTTGTACCATCTTTTCAGGGTGAGACACTGCTTGATTCAAATCCTGTTTAGTTTGTAGAACTTAGACTTCACATTTATTTTTATTTCTTAGGTAACCAACTTTGATCTCTACAGTTGCTACTTATAATCACTTAAAATCTATCTTTCTGTTGTTAATAAACATGTTTTATATTTTACCTAAAACAATGTGTTTTGGTTGAAATGCTTGGGAAATCTCAGCTCAGTTTACAAAGGCTAGTGTGCGTCCATTCCACATTGAGGGAGTGGTGAACTACTTAATGAACTTACACTGGCCAGGTGGTACAGTTCTGGGGTGCAAGGCTGGGGAGCTGGGGGGAAACTGGCTGGAGCCTCCCTCTTGATGGTTCATGAGTGTCTTGGAGGTCATTCATGTAACACAGTTGGGTGTATCCCAGGGTGGTGCATTTGGAGGGCTCAGCAGTCCCACAGTCCAGGTTGTACCCAGGGCAGCCTGTCAAACCCTGCAACCCTTTTTATTATTATTTATTTGTAAACATAGTGCCTAGGAGCCCCACTCATGGACCAAGATCTCATTGTGCTAGGCCCTGCACAAACAGAATGAAAAGACAGTCCCTACTCCAAAGAGCTTATAATGTAAACATGAGACAAGAAACAACAGATGAATACAGACAGACCAATGAGAAAGTAGAAAGAAACAATGAGACAATATTGGTCAGCATGACAGGCAGTGAACTCAGCACACCAGCCGCCTAGCCCTTGTCAAGTGTTTTGTAGGTCTCATGGAAAAGGAGAGTTTTAACAAGGGTTTTGAAGGAAGATAATGTGTTAGTTTTGATGATGCTTACGGGGAAGTTCTCCCACAGATGAGGGGCAGCATGGAAGAAAGCACAAAGGTGCTTGTTTGAAAATGTAACAAGTGGGTGATGGAGATGGGCATTATGGGCTGATTGGAAGCAGGAGCCGACCTTTCAATAATGAATGAGAGATGATGAATTGGGGATAGGTGGTGAAGAGCTTTGAAAGTAAAGGCAAGTAGCTTATGGTCGATCATTTGCATATACAAAAGTAGGATCAGTTAATTGAATTTTTAAATAAACTGGCTGGACACTCCAGCAGATTATTATTACATTAGAAGTGTAAGAGACATTAGGCAAGCTAGTAATACCTGTTGTGGAGACCAAACTCATTCAATACACCTGACAAGATATGCATATTTACTGCATAGCTCAGTTAGCCAAAACACTGCTATAAGTGCTATAAATGGTAACAGTAAAGTAAGTCAGAGATCCAGGACTGGAGTTCAGGTCTTTTAGTGCCACAACCAATGCCCAACCAAGTAGGCCATTGTGCATCCCTTCCAAGTCACTGAACTTCTCTATGTTTGTGTTACTCTTCTGGGAAGTATGGCTAATAATTATTGCTTTGCAGATGCTTAATGATTATGATCTGTAGGTCTCGACATCTTACTAGCCCAATTTCAGAGGTGGCCTAACTAAATTCAGAAATTTGAAGAAATTTGCAGGAGAAGCTGTCACAGGATGCTCCTCTCACCACTTGTCTGGTGCCTCCTTCTGGTCACTCTGAGGATTAGCTCTTGAGGTCAACACCCCTTCCCATGGTTGTACGCCATCACCCCGTCTCTCTGCTCTGCAGCTCCTCTCTCATCCAGGAACCACAGCATCTTCTTTGTGACTCAACCTTCTGGCCAGGTCACTCAGCAGTCCCCCTTCCAGGGTACAGTCCTTCAATTCTCTGTCATTCCCAGAGTGACCCAGGCAGTCTTCCCGTTCACTGCCCCACTGGTCTATGCCACGCCCACTGTCGTGTGGTTCATCTCGGTGTTAATTCCTGCATGGTTCAGCTTCCTCTCTGGGTGTCTCTCTCCTCCCCCCAGTCTCACCTGCCTCTTGGTTTTTGCCACAACATCTATAAGACTCATTATGGGCTTCTGTTTCTTCTTTCTTTTCTTTCCTCAGGCCCTTGCCTTTTTCTTGACGGTCTCTCTTTTATCTGTAGGGGCAATATCGCTTTATATGGCCCTTCTCCCTATGCCAAAAACAGGTCCTCCTCCAACCTAACGGCTTATTGTGTGGGGCTCCCCGGGCCCTTGCCTCATTCCTTGCCTCTTGGTAAGGCTCTTTTCTTCCATCTACACAGGGGCACTCGTTTTTCAGGTGCCCCTTGCTTCCACACCTGTAACATCTTCGGGGTTGGGCTTCTGACCTCCTAACTCCAGAGCACCTTTCCCCTCCCTGGTCCTTCTGCCTTCTGCTACTTCCCGCCTGTAGGATCCTGTACAAACACTGCTGTTGGCCAGCTACACTCACCAATATAGTCTTGTAGGGACAGGGGCGGCTCTAGCTTTTTTGCAGCCCCAAGAACGGCAGGCAGGCTGCCTTCGGCGGCATGCCTGCGGGAGGTCCACCGGTCCCGCGGCTTCGGCGTACCCGCCGCCAAATTACCACCGAATCCGCGGGGCTGGCGGACCTCCCGCAGGCATGCCGCCGAAGGCTGCCTGATTGCCACCCTTGCAGGGACCGGCAGGGCGCCCCCTGCGGCTTGCCGCCCCAGGCACGCGCTTGGAGTGCTGGTGCCTGGAGCCACCGCTGTGTAGGTGAGCACACTTCCAGCTTCAGATAATTTCCCCCCATTTAGGTAAAGGTCTGATCCAACAAGGTAGTGAATATCTACTGATTGGTGCTCAGCACATTGTGAGATAGCGGTGACACACTGTATGCCAAAATAACACCCTGAACCCCATATTCACTACTGTTATATGATTATGATTAAAGCTACGTTTTAGTCATGGGTGTTAAAAAGCCCCTTGATGATACTGTGCCCCAACTGGTACATGTAAACAGACTCAAGGCCTATCATAGTAGAGTGGCTGGGGTAAACATGATCTGTTGTGTCGAAGGGGAAACTGAGCCACACCCATTCACTGATTTGATGGCTGAATGCCAAGATGGGTCAACTCTGCAAAATATGGAAATCTGTAGTGAGCTGACACCAGTCGAAAAGGAGGAAGTGTTATCAGCGCTGCAAAGGTATAGTGAGGTATTTTCCAACAAACCAGGAAGCACACACTTGCTGAACCCTAGAATCCTCACTAAAGGAACACAGGCCCCCCCCCTCCCCCTCCAGGCCTTACAAGGCCACCGGCAAAGTGAAGGAGCAAATTCGTGCTAAGATACAAAGCATGTTGGACCTGAGGGTGATTGAGGAATCTGACAGTGCGTGGGCTTCCCCTGTGCTTTTGGTCCCCAAAGGGATGGCACTGTAAGATTGTATGTAGACTATAGGAAACTCAGTGCTGTCACGGTAACAGATGCATACCCCATGCCGAGAATTGATGACATGCTGGATGTGCTGAGCCAAGCCAAGTACCTCAGTACCTTTGATCTAACTAAAGGTTACTGGCAGATCTCTTTGGAGGGGGAGGCACAACAAAAATCAGCTTTTATCACTGATATAGGGCTCTATTAATTTACGGTGCTACCTTTTGGTCTGGTAAATGGTGGGGCAACCTTCCAGTGACTGGTCAATAGAGTGTTAAATGGTTTGCAGGATTATGCTCGGGCATACATAGATGACATTGTTGTATTCAGCAACACCTGGGGTGGCCACAAGGAGCACCTGGGAATTGTGCTATTAAAGCTCAAAGAAGCTGGGCTAACTGTGAAACCTTCTAAGTGACTGCCCCTTCTCGGGGACACTGGGTGGGCAGGGGCGAAATATCCCCCGACCCTCTTAAGGTGGAAGCCATCGTAAAATGGCCTGTACCCCAAACTAAAAGGAAAGTCCAATCCTTCATAGGCTTGGCAAACTATTACAGGAGGTTTGTGGAGGGGTTCAGTGACATTGTATCCTCAATCACAGACTTATGTAAAAAGCATCAACCTAATAAGGCAATTTGGTCAGAGGTGTGCCAGAAAGGCTTCGATAAGGTAAAAGTACTCTTGTCTGTGGAGCCTGTGCTGGCCAACCCTGACTTTGATACGACTTTTGAATTGTGTACTGATGCATCAGACACAGGGTTGGGTGCTGTGCTGATGCAGACAGGGGAAGACAGCAAGACGCATCCCATTGCCTTCCTAAGCAAAAAGATGTCCCCTGCCAAACAGAATTACTCTGTCATAGAGAAGGAGTGCTATGCCATTGTGCGGGCCGTCAAACAACTAAGGCCTTACCTCTTTAATAGGAGGTTCGGGATTCTAACTGACCATTCACCCTTGGCATGGCTCAACCGGACTAAGGACACAAACTCCAAACTGCTATGCTGGAGCTGGTCCTGCAGGAATTTGACATGGAAATTATGCATATTAAAGGAAAAGAGAACTGGGTAGCAGATGCCCTGTCCAGAAAAGAGGAATTTTAGGTATACTGCCTCCACCATGGACAGTGTCCAAGTCTCGCAGTAAGTTCAGGAGGAGAGTGACACGTTGCACTCCATATGCTTTGTGGAAATATGCTTATGAATATGACATAACTGGAATATGCTTTACGCTAAATACCCCTTGTATGGTGTCATTAGAAAGCTTGTAATCTACTAAGTGTGTTCATCCTATTTGTTTGCATGTATTATTTCTATATCTGGAGTTAGGAGATATAAACTTGTATCACTGATGTAAACATATTAAGTGGAAGCCATTAAGGGTACTCCAGAAACAATTAGTTGTAAATGGCCTTAGTTACTTGAAAGCCTTCCTGTGTACGTGTGGGCCAGCCCATGGGGAATGGAGACTAGGGGTCTTACAGTGACATGTGACCATGTCACCTGATAATGAAATCCATCTTAAATCTGGTACTTTTCCATTAAGAAGGAGGGGTGGGGACCAAGAGAGACAAAAGATTCCCGCCTTGTGCCAAAGCTATAAAAGGGGGTGGAGCAGGACAAAGAGAGGCCAGTCATGAGAAAACCCCTGCTTACCACCTGGGATGTCTGTTAGAACTAATAAGGACTGTACTAGGGGAAAGGATTGGGCCCAGACTTGGAAGGAGTCTAGTCTGTGAAAGAAGTTTATTGGAACAACTCTGAGGGGGAGACATTACCTGTAATCAGTTTCTTAATGTATTAGGCTTAGACTTGCGTGTTTTTGATTTATTTTGCTTGGTGACTTACTTTGTTCTGTCTGTCATTACTTGAAACCACTTAGATCCTATTTTTTATACTTAATAAATCACTTTTGTTTATTAATAAACCCAGAGTAAGTGATTAATACCTGGGGGAGCGAACAGCTGTTTATATCTTTCTGTCAGTGTCATAGCGAGCGGACAATTTATGAATTTACCCTGTATACACTTTATACAGAGTAAAATGGATTTATTTGGGGTTTGGATCCCATTGGGGTCTGGGTGCTGGAGACAGGTAACCTACTGAGTGGTTTTCAGTTAAGTCTGTAGCTTTGGGGGTGTGGACCAGACCCTGGGTCTGTGTTGCAGCAGGCCAGTGTGTCTGGCTCAACAAGACACGGTTCTGGAAGTCCCAAGCTGGAAGGGAAAATGGGCTCAGAAGTAATTTCAGCACATCAGGTGACAATCCCAAGGGGCTCTCTGTGACTGAACCCATCACAACAGGTATTTTTAGTAAAAGTCATGGACAGGTCACGGGCCGTAAACAAAAATTCATAGCCCATGACTTGTCCATGACTTTTACTATATACCCCTAACTAAAACTTGGTCGGGGGGGGGGCGGCTGCGGGTGCTCTGGGAGGGAGGTCAGCAGCACTGCCGGTGCTGGGGGAGGTGGCCTGGGACCCCACTAGTGCTGAGGGAGGGATGGTTGGCAGGGCTCACAGGCTCCCTACCCAGCTCCACATGTCCCTGCAGCTCTTAGGCGGCGGTGGGGTCAGGGGGCTCCGCGTGCTGCTCCCGCCACAAGCACCAGCTGCGCAGCTCTCATTGGCTGGGAACTGCAGCCAATGGGAGCTGTGGGGGCGGGGCCTGCAGGCGCGGGCAGCGTGCGGAGCCCCCTCCACCTAGAAGCTGCAGGGCCAGGCCAGTGGGAGCCACGGAGCCCCCCAACCCTAGGTAAGCACCCCCACACACCTTCCAACCCATTGCCTCTAGTCCTGAGCCCCTTCCCACACACCCAAACTGCTGCTGCTGGCCCAGGGGCTGCGCAGCTCGGGCAGCCCCTGAGCCAGCACCAGCCACTGCAGAAGTCACAGAAGTCATGGAAAGTCACGGAATCCATGACTTCCGTGACAGACTCGCAGCCTTAGTCATGATATGTTTTGTACAAAGTATGCCTTATGATGTATCATTTGAAAAGTCATAAGATTTTGAACATTATTGTCCTGTTAAAATGTATGTATCTTTATTGTATATGGAGTTATGAGATTTTGCTAAATGTTTGTTACTGGAGCATGTTGTAATTCTGGGGAACACCCACAGTCTAGCTCTTCAGAGATGAAGGGGTGGCCAACACCCAGCCAGCTGCTAAGAGACCAGGGTCTGTTTAATTGGCCATTCACCCATCAGCGGAGTTGTAATCAAGAAATTTACAATTTACCCGAAGGACAGTCGGCAGCTCACCTATGCCATGGGACAGCCTGACTCCATGACACTGCAAGGACTTTTCCAGTAAAAAGGGCCAGAATATAAAAAGAGGGAACAAAGACCCTGTCCACCTTTCTCCTCCCCCACGTCTACTGAAACAAGATTGCTTGAAAGACTTTGAACTGGGGACACTGGCCCCAGGCTGGGAAGGGTATCTGGCTGTTACCGGAAATTGGGCCAGCTAGTAAGCTTAGGGAGGACTAATGACCCACCAGAGTTTGGCAGAAAGCAGCACATTTATTATACTGATAGCTATGCTCAAAAGAAGGCGGCGGGGGGGGGTTGTCACACTCACAGTCGCATACTCACGCTCCCAGGACAGGCACGGCACTGGAGATGTCAGGATCCTTCAAGGTAAGTGTCCCACAGCGCAGTGATGGATGGTGCAATGAAGGCAAGTCTTCCCGAGGCACAATGAAATGCAATGCGGCGAACCACTGGCCAGGTGGTCCGGGTGAAGGGCCTTCATGGGAGGTACAATCTTGTGAGTGCACTCCCGAGCACATGGGCCCTTCCCCTTTTAAGGACCTGCTCCTCATGGCCTGCGACTAGAGATGACTTGGGCGCGTCTGGTTGGTCACACTCCACCTCGGGCAGTGTCCATGCATAGGGCATGTGATCGCTGTCTAATCAGAGTCCCAGACACCTTGTCTACCTGGGAGCAATTCTGATCTTCCAGCTGCTCAAGCAGCCCATTCATTCCACAAGCATTCCAGGAGGGAGAGGGAGGGGGAAAGCCACTTCACAGGTATTCAAAGAGGGAGAGGAGACAAAAAAAGGGGGGGGGGGGAAGAGAGAAGATGTAACAGACCTTTTGAACCTACAGGTTATACAGAGCATAGTCATACAGATCACTGCTGCTCCTACAACACTGGCCTGTATATTAAAAACTGTGAATTGCCTGAAACATCCAGGGGGTGAGAAAAGCTGTTTGCTTCAAATCTTAGTTTGGTAAATTTTAGGAAACAGCTTGCAATTTTATCTTTTATTTCTTTTTTATAACCAATTCTGATCTTCTATGCTTATACCACTTATAATCACTTTAAATATATCTTTCTGTAGTTAATAAACTTGTTTTAATGTTTTATCTAAACGAGTGTGGTTTTGACTGAAGGGTTGGGGAATCTACTCAGGTTACTAAGGCTACTGCATGATAATTTCTTTGTTAAAAGGACAGACTATGACCTTGTATTGCTCAGTAAGTAACTGAGCAGTACAAGACCCTACATTTCTGGGGTGCAAGGCTGGGACTAGGGATATGCGGGTGTTGCCCTATATGTAATTCAAGAGTAGCTGGGCATAGCATTCTGGTATATGTCTGGGATGACTTGCATCCTAGAGGCTGGGGAAAATGGGCAGAGTGGCAGATCATACAGCAAAGCAGGGCATAGTGTACACCAGACTGGCGAATTAAGGGGGTACAACTATCCTACAATCCAGAGTGAACCCTGGGGGATGTCACAATAGGACCCTATTAGCCTTACTTTTAATCAGCTATAGAAATTTAGCCAATTACCATAAATGAAGACCCTGAAGATCAGGAACATGCCCTTGATAGATCACGAGTTACTCACTTTAAGCGAGCTCTGAAATAAAGTAAATATCAGTACACCCATCTTTTCCTGTTAATATACTATTTTTATAGTAAGACATTTCTGTGCTTCTGGAGTTACCGTGGTATACTTTAATAGCCTGAACCACAGTAATGTCAAGGGTAAAAGATTTTGCTGGTTTTGAATCCTTAGTGTGTTATTGAAGTGTATTGTTGAAGAAGACAGCAGAGGGCACTGCAGGCTACTTTAAGGTTGCTGATTAGGAGACATTACTCATTGTTTAAAACAAAATTACATCCATTATGCTCAGCATTTGAAAAGATCACAGAATAACAAACATTTCATAGCCTGTTCACTGTGAGAAAAGTATATTTAACCATGAAAGGTACTGTGTAAAATTTCTGTTAGTGCCAAATGTGAGATATGGAGAAGCCTGACATTTGGAAGAGTTGGATCCTGAATAAGAACCAAAGTTTGTTTGTTTAAAGATTATACTCTCTCAGGCAGGGGCTGTGAATGAAAAGCACCTCGGACACCCTTGTCTACCATGGTGCAAACAATAAATAATAATTACCCAATCTGTAATGTGCCAAATCAAACCCCAGAGTGGAATGCCATGGAGAAAGTGCTGATTTGGATCTCAGCTCTGGTAGCTCAAGCTTCTCTCTAAGATCATTTACATTTTGCAGACAAAATTCTCTGCTGATTTAAATTGCCACAGCTCCACTGAAGTGAAGAGTTTTGTGGTATTGGGTATTTTACTTTAAGGTCCAGCTCCTGAAGTCAAGTGATTACATAAGAATTTCAGCTTTAATTAAAAAAACAAAAAAAACAAAAAAAACAAGACATCTAATCCTCATAGTTACAGAGAAAAGTTTAAAAATGTGACCTGCATATGACTTAAAGTCTCAAAACCAGATGCAAATAAAAGGAACATTTGGCTTAAATATAACAAGATTTTTTAAAGAAATCTCATGATTTTTGCAGGCCTGACTCAGATTTTGAATGTTTGGGGTAGGCAATACTGAGGCTGTCAATGGAGCAGTGGCAATTTTTACCAGCAAAGAGTTGGCCTTGCATTTCTGAAAATACTGCTGGCAACAGCAAAAGACACAAAAACAGCCCCAAAAAAAAAAAAAATTAAGTGCATCAGAAGCAGCAAGCCTGCCAATCACTGGGGCTACTGGATGATTGAGGTGCTAAAGGAGCACTCAAGGAAGATAAGGCCATTGCAGAAATGAATTATTTTCCTGGGTCTTCACTGCAGAGGATGTGATGGAGATTCCCACACCTGAGCCATTTGTTTTAAGAGACAAATATGAGGAACTGTCCCAGATTGAAGTGTCAATAGAAGAGGTTTTAGAAAAAAAATTGATAAATTAAACATTAATAAGTCACCGAGACCAGGTGCTATTCACCCATGAATTCTGAAGGAACTCAAATATGAAACTGCAGAACTACTAACTGTGATATGTAACCTATCACTTAAATCAGCCTCTGTACAAGATACTCCTGGGGGAATTGTGTGCCACTGTGCATGCAGAATTCATGTCCCCCGCAGATTTTTTTTTCTCCACAGAAAATATATTCTGCCAGAGAGGTGCTGCAATTATGCCTTTCACGCACCAGGGGCTGCTGTGGTGCCAGAACAAAGGGCAGCTGGCTCACTGTAGCAGCCAGCAGCTGACAGAAAGAGCACAGAGGCTGCTTTTCTCACAGAAATGTGCCTGCAGGGCCAGGATAGGGGGGCATGGGATATGTGATAGACAGATCGAGATACAGGGGGCTGCTTGGGGTCACAGACTGGAGTTCAGAAGGGCTAGTGGGGGGGGGAATAGACTGGGGTGGGGGCTGAATGGGAGTGGGGGTGCCAGGACACCAGTGAGGGCTGGGGGGTGCAGAGCCACATGAGGACAGGGCAGTAGGTGCATGGGGGTGAGGGGTGGCTGAGTAGGAGTGCAGGTACACATGGAAACAGGGGCAGATGTGCCTGACTGAATGGGAGAAGCTAGGGGTCAGCCAGGGTCCACATGGGGAGGCTCCCCAACTCCCTAACAATCCCTCCCCAACAAAAACAAAACAAAAAACCCAAACTGTTCCATACTTTTCCTACCCACACCCAACAACCCTCCAGGTTCACTCCCAGGCCTTCCCAGAAATTACTTCTCTCTCCTTCAGCTCCTCTGATACCCCTGACTCCACCAAGCCTCTGCACTGCTTCTCAGAGATGCAGGAAATACATTTCTGTATTGTAGATTAAATGAATTACACAAAGTTCTGTATTAATATGCCTAGTAAGAAATCTATTTATCAAAAACATTTCCTGAATATTTTTTATAGTCTGTATTGCTACAGACCTACTTGTTGACAGGCCTTTTGAAATAAATTACCAAAATAAGTGAAATTATATTGTGTTATTTTGACAAATAAAATATGCAGATTTTTTAAAATATTGTGCTCAGAATTTAATTGTTTTGGCACAGAATTCCCCCAGAAGTAACCAGATGACTGGATGTTAGCTTATATAATATTGATTTTTAAAAGCGGCTATTAAAGGCCAGTAAGCTTAACTTCAGGACCAGGCAAATTGGTTGAAAGTATAGTAAAGAACAGAATTATGAGGATTTGTTGGGGAGAGTCAACACGGCTTTTGCAAAGGGAAATCATGCCTCACCAATTTATTAGAATTCTTTGAAGGGCTCAAACAAACAGGTGGACAAGGGTGATTCAGTGGATATAGTGTACTTGGACCTTTCCGTAAGTCTTTGACAAGGTCCCTCACCAAAGGCTCTTACACAAAGTAAGCAGTCATGGGAGAAGAGGAAAGATCCTATCATGGATTAGTAACTGGTTAAAAGATCGGAAACAAAGGACAGGAATAAATGGTCAGTTTTTAGAATGGAGAGAGGTAAATAGCAGGGTCTCCCAAGTATCTGCACTGGAATCAGGGCTGTTCAACATATTCATGAATGATCTGGGAAAAGGTGTTAATAGTGAGGTGGAAACCTTTGTAGACGATACAAAATTACTCAAGATAGTTAAGTCCAAAGCAGACTGTGAAGAGTTTCAAAGGGATCTCACAAAACTGGGTGACTGGACAACAAAATGGCAGATGAAATTCAATGTTGATAAATGCAAAGTAATGCATGTTGGAAAACATAATTCCAACTACACATACAAAATAATGGGATCTAAATTGGCTGTTCCCACTCAAGAAAGATCTTGGAGTCATTATGGATAGTTCTCTGGGAACATCTGTTCACTGTGCAGTGGCAGTCAAAAAAGCTAACAATGTTAGGAACCATTAGGAAAGGGATAGATCATAAAACAGTAATGTCATTCTATAAATCCATGGTATACTCACACATGGAATTCTGCATCCAGTTCTGATCCCCATCTCAAAAAAGCTATATTAGAATTGGAAAAGGTACAGAGAAGGGCAACAAAAATGATTGGGAGTATGGAATAGCTTCCATATGAGGAGAGATTAAAAAGACTGACTGTTCAGCTTCAAAAAGAGGTGACTAAGGGGGGACTATAAAATTATGAATGATGTGGGGAAAGTAAATGAGGAAGTGTTATTTATACTTCCACATAACACACGAACCAGTGGTCACCTGATGAAATTAATAGCTAGTAAGTTTAAAACAAAGAAAAGAAAGAACTTCACACAACACACAGTCAACCTGTGGAACTTGTTGCCTGGGGACGTTGAAGGCCAAAACTATAAGTGGATTAAAAACAGAATTAGATAAATTCATGGAGGATAGGTCCATCAATGGCTATTAGCCAAGATAGTCAGGGATGCAACCCCATCCCCTGGATGTCCCTAAATCTCTAACTGCCAGAAGCTGGAACTGGAGACAGGGGATGGTAATTGCCCTGTTCATTCCTTTTGAAGCATCTGGCAATGGCCACTATTACAAGACAGGATACTGGGCTAGATGGACCATAGGTCTGACCTAGTATGGCCATTCTTATGTTCCTTTGTTCTTAGCACCACCTACTGACTGAAGTACTATCTCTAACAGTTTAGCATTAAACTTTTAATCTAGCATTGCTGTGCTATAGAATTGTTGTTATTGCTCAGTTCCAAAGGAGATCAACAGAAGAGTTCAGCCTAGCTGGTTATTTCCTAGGTGTTAGAAGACCATGTAAGTGACTATTACCCTATATACAAGGATACATACAAAAACAAACTGATTATTTAAACTTGTTGAGATATGGATTATTTTGATAGAAAAAAAAACATTCAGCTATTTTTGGTCAAATCTCGTCTCAGTCTTTGAAGTAACTGCCAAGCTTCAGACGGGATTATGCAAAATCTTGTGGAGCCTGCTAAATCCACAGTGAAGCTGTATGGATACTTGATGATGTTCTGACATTGATCCCCCTCAGGATTTGCTTTATGCCATTGAATGCAGCCCTCTTTTTGTTAAGCTCAGCTGTGATGCAAGGTCCGAGGCCCTTTTTCTGCAGCCATATTAGGAGAGAGCAGCCATGAGATAAGCAGCAGAAAGTCACATCCTCACATTCCATCTAAATTACATTAAAACAATGTTATATCGGACTGTTAAGAAGGTGTTCCTGTCATAAGAGTACCCACCGCCACCAGCTAAAGAAACAGATCTTAAGATGTTTAAAGAAAACTGATTGATAGCACTCTGTCTGGCAAGGAATCACTTATCAACAGTTGTGATTGTGAAATCTATACTTCTGTATTGTTTTGCCTTTTTGGTCCCCACTTCTCTATTGTTTATCTGCATGGTTTCTGTCTGGTTCTTTCATTGTTTCTGTCTGTTGCGTAGGTAATTTTGTGAGTTTTAAATCAACTAAGGTGGTGGGGTATGATTGGTTAAAGAATTATTTTTGCAATATGTTAGGATTGGTCAAATAATTATTTTGTAATATTTTAGTAAAATGATTGGTTAAGGTATAGCTAAGCAGGACTCGTTTCCCTATATAAACTGGGGGTCCAAGAAGAAGACCAGCTGGGAAAAGAAAGGAAAAGGAAAAGAAAGAATAAAGAAAGACCTGGAAGAAGAACTACTCACCTCCAAGACACAGCCCAACATCAGAGCTGCTAGAATCCTATGCACAACTGTGACGTACAGCAACCAGAACCCAGATGAGACTGACCTTGCCTGGCCAACAAGGAAAGACTGCCTCCATGATCAGGATTGGTGAGCACAGCATTGTATGCTTGGTGTGTGTATTCTGCTTGGTCATTGTTAATAAATAGAGGTTAAAGATATTACTGTGTAAGGCTCTTTCACTGGTAGAAGGTCCTGCAAACCCACAGAAGAGTATGCCCTGAGCCCTGGGAATTGGGTAAGGGTGAGTTCTTAAATGAACCGAGTTACAGCTTGTGCCCTGAGAACTGGGTAAAGGTGGGTGCCCTAGAATGTGCGGGTAACAGAGAAGTCAGGAAAAAGAAAAATTTGTGGTCTTTGTACATCAGGGTTTCAGCTTTTCTGGCAGCATTCATTAATATTAATTTATCAATGAACTTCAGCAGCTTGAAGATGATGGGTCTGGGCTTGTCAGACTCCTGCCTTCTAGTACAAGGCATTCAATGAGCCCTTTCAATATCTAATGGAGGCAGCTAGGGGTCCAATTTAAATGTGTCATGGAGAAACTTCTGAGGAAAACTGATAATATCCTTCCATTCTAGACTCTCAGCAATACCCAAGAGGTGAAGGTTGCTTCTTTGAAACCTGTTTTTCTAAGTCCTGTTTTTCTTCCAGTTTTAGTCTAAGCTTTAAGGCGGCAATTTCTTCTTTAATTTCACTGGTTTCAATGGCAGTCTTGTGTAGATTGTTTTTCATACATCTTTTGCGATAGAATTCCTCACAGACCGACTGGGTTCAGGTAGTGCCGCAATATCCCGGGCTAGGTTCTACTGTGGCCTTACAGTCTCCCCCTTCAGCTGCTTGGGGGATTCGGGCCTAGGTCTTTTGTTGCCTCTCCTTTTTTCATTGGAATCCACAGTCAACAGTTTGAAGTTTATCCAGGGGATTAATTAAACTTATGACAGAAACCTATTGCCAATTTGCTAGGAAAGTAATTATTAGAGACGAATTGATGTGGGGAGTGAGGAGGTCTGGGACTAGGTACCAATCTTCCTCACAGGTACCACGTAACATCCCTCCCCCACTAGCTTTCTTAAAATTCCAGGTGGGTCATTTTCCATTACCTTCAATCTTACCTTGTCTTTGAAAAGTAATATGTATAGAGAAATGATCGCTCTGTGATGGGGTTGCTCTACTCATAGCTGTATGGCGCCACCTCCTGTCAATTCTGGGGACTAGCTTGGTCAGGCTGATGACCCTTCCAGCAGTTACATCCCATCAGTTTCTCCTCTGCAGCCTCAATCTTGCTTCCAGGAGCTGCAGCATCCTCTTTGTGACTAAGCCCTCCGGCTGGGTCACCATAAGTATTCCCCTTCCGGGGGTGATGTAACAAAGTCTTTCCCAGACAAACCATCCAGGCAATCCATTGTCTTCTGCCTGGCCTGTGCCACATCTCTACTCCAGGTTCCAGCTCAGGGGCCCTCCAGTTGGCAGCCAAGGCCTGCATTGTCCTACCTTGATGCTTTCTCCCTGAGCCTTTTCCTGCCTTCTTGGCTTCTCCGGGTTTGCCAGCCTCCCAACTCCCTCTTCTCAGGGAGTGACTACAGCCTGCCTTCCTGCAGCCCCTCCCTAGCTTCCCTAGCTGTCTTTTGTAGAAGCCCTGCCTGTCCCTCACCGGTGAGATTCTCTTTAATTAGCTGCCTCCAGCCAAAAACTCCCCCATTTTCAACCTAGTTAGCTCAGGGGTCGGCAACCTTTCAGAAGTGGTGTGCCGAGTCTTCATTTATTCACGCTAATTTAAGGTTTTGCGTGCCAGAAATACATTTTAATGTTTTTAGAAGGTCTCTTTCTCTGTCTATAATAGATAACTAAACTATTGTTGTATGTAAAGTAAATAAGATTTTTAAAATGTTTAAGAAGCTTCATTTAAAATTAAATTAAAATGCAGATCCCTCCGGACCACTGGCCAGGACCCCGGGCAGTGTGAGTGCCGCTGAAAATCAGCTCACGTGCCGCCTTTGGTACGCGTGCCATAGGTTGCCTACCCCTGAGTTAGCTGATTGGGCCCACCTGACCTAATTCAGCTCTTGCAGAGTCAGTGTGGGGAGCACACTCCATATTCCTTCTTCCTTATGTATTTCCCAGCTTCATTTGCTTGCAATATCTGCTGTTATAACTCCCAGGTCTAAGCAAGAAAACCTACCATCTGCTGCATTAAATCTAAATGGTATCCCATCATTAAGGTTCATCTATGAACCTTTATAGGCATGTGCCATTACTATCAGTTGTCTAACAGTCCAGACTCACCCCTGCGGCGCCTCCTGCTTGTGACTTCTGGGAATTAGCTCTATTTCCAGCCCGGAGCGCCCTCTGCAGGCCAGTGAGCCGCCTGCCACTTGGCCCCCCGTGTCCCTCCCGGACCCCGGTGCCCCTTTCTCTGGGTCTCCCCCTCCCAGGGGAACCCCCACCCACTATCCCCACCTTGCCTCAGTCGTGGGCTACTGCCAGTCACCATCTAGCCCCACTCCCTGGAGCAGACTGCAGTATATGCCACTTATCACAGGCAAGGTTGGGCTGGACCTGCTGCCTTTGCCAACCCGTGGGCTGCCCTCTGCAACCCCAGTACCCAATTGGCCTTAAACTAGACCGCAGCCTGGGGCTTTCCAGGCTAGAGCTCCCCAGCTCCTCTGCCTTTCCCCAGCCCTGCTCCGCTCAGGTACCCTATCCGTAGCTCCCTGCAGCCAGGCCCGTCTCTCTCTGAAGGCAGAGAGAAACTGTTAAGCTCCTGGCTTCCCTGGCCTTTATAGGGCCAGCTGAGGCCTGATTGGGGCGTGGCCCAGCTGCAACTGCTTCCCCAATCAGCCTAGCAGCTTTTTCCCTTCCAAAAGCCCCCCCTCAGGGCTGTCTTTAAACCCCTCCGGGCAGGAGCGGGTAACCACCCCGCTACATTGTCCTACTTCCCCACAAATTATTATGACTGTTTAAGTCACCACATATAATATGTGATCTTTTAGAGTTCATCACTATTTCTTGTAATTCCAAGCTTTCTAATTTCCCACATTGGTTATAGATATTATAAATCCTTAAAGAAATATTTCTCTTCTGCATTGGGATCTCAACAGCATTATGTCGGAGATTTACTTTTTCATTCTCTATTTCTATGTAGTTTAATCCTTCCTTTATGAAAGTTCAAACACTTCCTCCTCTACCTAGTTTTCAGTCTTGCCTAAATGCAATATACCCTAAAGTTTTAAAAACAAGATTTTTGACCAACCATGCTTCTTAGATACATGAGATATCTGGTTTGGTTCTCATTTCCCGTATATTTTCTTTTAGTCCTTGCATTCCAACAAAAGATTGTGATTCCCATTCTAGTCATATTTCACCATTACCCTCATTCAATATTTCATGAATACAGTCCACTGACAGATTTATAACGTACACGTATTTTTCCACTGCCCTTACTATAATTTTCATTTTTTCTGATTTCTCCCTGTTTACAATGTGCAATTTATCATTTCTATCTTCAGTGCAATAAACCTCTTTTTTCACAGTTAATATATCATCCGTTCCTTCTGTTGATCATATTCTTTATAGAATGAAGCTGTATTTGTAGTTCCCCTTTTCCTGTGCTAATTTTCTCTTTCTTTTCCATCTGATGGTTGGGAGTCTCCTTACAGATTTTGCATAAAATACGTTATTAAATTTTTTTGCCTTTTATATCTCTTTAGTTTGTCTTGCTGCAATACATCCTCTATGTGCTAGAGGGTGATTCTCACCACAGTAACTACACTTGACCCCTGCCTATTCTATACAATTATCATAGGAATGTTCATACCCACATTTACTGCATCTCGTTTTCCCTTTACAAACATTTGCTACATGCCCATTCCACTGGCACTTACCACACCTTATGAGAATGAGGATTTATGGCTTGGTTCTAAATATCTGATACCCTAATATTACTTTCTCAGGTAACGGCCCTCCCTTAAATGCAATCAGTACAGCTGTTGATGGCTTGTTTTCACCTCTTTTTTTTTTTTTTTTTTAACTATTTATCCCCTTACTTTTGTTATCTCATCATTGGTCAACTCCAGGGTCACCCCATATAGTACCCCCTTCCTTTTGGTCAAGTACTTTGATAGCTGACAACTTATTTTAACTTTCTCTAAAGTTTTAGTTTTCAGTAATTTATCAGCCTGCTCTTTGTTTTTACATTCAACTAAAAGATCCCCATCTTGCAACCTTCAGGCTCTTACTATGTCCCCTATGCTTTTTTTTTTTAATCCAGTCAGCTACTTTCACAGGGTTAACATCACCTGTTCTTATTTCCTTTGCTAGTGATCTTACAATTATAACATTTTGGTTTATTTCTTTGCTCAGGTTTGCTTTTTTGCCTCGTCATCATCATCATCTGAGTCTTACTTCTACTCTTATCTTTTTTTCTACTTTGTACCCATCCTCCCTCGCTACTAAGCTCTTCTTCATTTTCCAGAGATGAGAAAACCTTCCTTCTCAGCTCAGCAGCCCCTCATCAGACCTTCAGGCCCAACCATCAGCTCCCTCCCACTACAAACTTCCTCTCTTTAAACTAAACAGCCTGCTCTTGCCCATCTGGGCTTCAGTTAAGCCTGGTTCTCCCTCCAGGCGCAGCCAGATAACATAACAAGCCTCTCAGGCCCACATTAACCCATTCAGGGCCTATGTAGGGACACACCCCATCACCACACAGGCACCTAAAGGAAAGCATCAACCTCTCCACCCATCTGTTACCTTCTCTTCCCTCCCACCAGGGGCGGCTCCAGCGCAGCAAGCGCGTGCCTGGGGCGGCAAGCTGTGGGGGGTGGCCTGCTGGTCGATGTGAGGGCGGCAGACAGGCAGTCTTCGGCAGCATGCGTGCGGGAGGGCCGCCAGTCCCACGGCTTCGGTGGCAATTCGGCGGCGGGTACGCTGAAGGCGCAGGACCGGCAGATCACCCGCAGAAACGCTGCCAAATCCACGTGACCAGCGGACCGCCTGCAGGCGTGCCACCGAAGGCCGCCTGACTGCCGTGCTTGGGGCAGCAAAAAACAGAGCCGTCCTTGCCTCCCACACTCATTCTTCCCCAAAAACAAACAAAAAGCCATCATCCACCTACTATACAGCACCACAGCTACCAGCGCCGGCTCCAGGGTTTTTGCTGCCCCAGGCAGCAAAAAAAAAAAAAAAAAAGCCGCGATTGCGATCTGCGGCGGCAATTCGGCGGGAGGTCCTTCGCTCCGAGCGGGAGTGAGGGACCCTCCGCCGAATTGCCGCCGAATAGCTGGACGTGCCGCGCCTCTCCCGAGTGGCCGCCCCAAGCACCTGCTTGTTCAGCTGGTGCCTGGAGCCGGCCCTGACAGCTACATCAGCTTTGCCCCTTTTCATTGCTCTATCCCAGTGGTTCCCATACTTTAACAACCTGTGAACCCCTTTCACTAAAATGTCGTCTCGCAAACCCCCTCCTAAAAATGAATATTTCCAGGGATTTTCTCCTTTACCTGTGTATAAATTATAAAAGCAGTGATCTTGGAAATATAAAATTTGTTTTTATGACATGCTTATTGCACACTATTTATTATTATTTATCATTACAGTATTTTTATTACATTATGAAAATGGCAACACTCTTCCAAGATCTCACTTTCGTAGTTTGTATCATTTTGAATAAGCCTGTTATAAGACAAGGCTCCTATGTTTCATCAAGGAGTATGAGCTGTGAGACAGCATGAAGGTATTTAAGAAGCCAACTCAAAGAGTCCTTCCTACACAAGCATTCAGGTCTTGAGCAGTCCATGCAAACAACGCACGTTACAACAAAGCTTAAACTTGTTCTTCATAATATTTTAAAAATAATACTAGCTGCCTATTTAATTTTAATAACAGCAAAATATATCCACCTCCCTATCAATTTCTTATAAGGAGTCTTGAAGTTTAAATCTCCTCAGTGTGATAGAGATGCTTGCTTTGATCTGCTTAGCTCTTGGAAGTCCAGGTGCTCCAGGCTGCTGGCCCCGTGCCGGGGTCTCTAGGGACAGCTCTGTCCGCCATTAGGGAATTTTTTCCCAAGAACTCCCTGTAACATTTTGAGAACCCCAGTTTGGGAACCACTGCTCTATCCCAACACAGTGGCAGGGAGAGTTAAACCCTTGCCACCTCCCAGGCCTCTGGGGGACCATCAAAGGTTGCCCTAACATGGACTCACCATCCACAACTCTATCTCCTCATAGGTCATTGTCAATAAGCCCTTCATTATTCGTGACCTGATCTCTGATGAGACCTCTGATCTGGCCTGCATTACCATATCCTGGAGAAACTGCAGGCTCTGAGATCCACTGCTCCCTAACACAACACAGTAAGGCACATGCTAGACCTGATCTTCAGTTACAGAAGGCACATGAACCATCTCTGTCTGCAGACTGAAGTCAGTGATAAAAGGGTCCAACACGGATCATCTATCCTAGGGTAGTCCAATGCATGCTAATAGAAAACTCATGGTATCTATCAACACACTGATACCAACTCATGGTATCCTCTTCCACATTGCCCCTTTATATTATATGGTTCTCAGATAATCTATGACAGAAGAATAATAAAGAAAGGAGGCTGAAGCTCCTCCACTGGAGATTTTCAAAAGGAGGCTGGATAACCATCTGTCTTGGATGGTTTAGACACAACAAATCCAGGGGGTTAGACTAGATGACCCTTGCAGGCCCTTCTAACCCTATGATTCTATACACATCATTGATGAAAAATGCAAGCAGACTCAGACAGGCTATAGTACAAGGAATCCTACAAGCCTACACCACAGCCACAAAGGGAGCCACGAGATCATTCTCTACTGTCTCAGCGGCTATGAAGTCATGCTCCCCAAAACATTTCCAGACTGTGAACTGGTTTGTAAAACCAGAATGCCTCAACTCAGACCCCAGAACTGCTCCCTCACACTATTTCCTGGGAGGAATTGTTAGCCTCCTTTATAGACAACATTTCCCAGACTCAGGATTGTCTCGGGATACACAATCAATTGCCTCCTTCTCAGGATTTCAGCCCTTTAACGCTACAGGAAACACTGAATGATAGTGAAATGTCCACATATGACTCACATCCATGTCAATCTTGGCTGCAGAGAGATAGACATTATGAGTGTCTTCACCCTGTGCTAACAAAAACTGTCAACACTTCAGTTAAGAATGGCAAACTTCCACCCACTCTAAAGCATGCAATAATTGAGAGCAGTAGCTGTTGCTCAGTGTAACTGATGTCACCAATTTACTGCCTTGTTTCTAATTTTCCTCTCTTCCTCCACTGCCCTCACTTATAGAAGACCACAAAGAAGTCTCTCCTATCTTATTCAACATAACACTTGATCTGTGCCAGAGTGTGCAGAAAACACTCAACTCTGTCACATCAAATGCTGTCCCAGTACTTGAGTAAGCTCAGTGCCTGGATGAAATACAACTAGAAAGACATGACGTTAGTGGGATGAGGGAAACACTAGGAAAATCTAGCCAAAACCACTTCATCCTGCTGTGCAGTTATCAAGACATTTTGCAGTATCAAGTTTCTTTTTTTCATAGAATCATAGGGCTGGAAGCAGTGCTTAATTTGTGCCAGGACTTGATTTCTGATTTCTAGACCTTTAATTATTTTTGTTGCTCTCCTCTGGACTTTCTCCAATTTGTCCACATCTTTCCTGAAATTTGGCACCCATAACTGGACACAATACTCCAGTTGAGGCCTAATCAGCACAGAATAGAGCAGAAGAATTACTTCTCATGTCTTGCTTACAACACTCCTCATACATCCCAGAATGATTGCTTTTTTTTTTTTTTTTTTTTGCAACAGTGTTACACTGTTGACTCATATTTAGCTTGTGGTAAAACTATGACCCCCAATCCCCTTTCCGCAGTACTCCTTCCTAGGCAGTCATTTCCTATTTTGTATTGTGCAACTGATTGTTCCTTCCTAAGTGAAGTACTTTGCGTTTGTCCTTATTGAATTTCATCCTATTTACTTCAGACCATTTCTCCAGTTTGGACTCTTCTGCAGCTAGCTGGATTCTCAAAATAGCAACAACTGCTAGAAACAACTTCTTCAGTCTATGAGTAGCTGGGATGTCATGCCCCATCCTATTTACATGCTGATTTACTAATTGATTGTTCAAGGTCATGCAAACAAGAGGCATCTATCCTTACTACCCTTTTGTTTTCCACTAACATTAGTAACTACCTACTATCAGTTCATACTATAAACAGCAGTAGTATGATTCCATTATAACAACTCTATTAATGCTACTGTCATTTGAAATTGAAACGCACAAGCTAGCTCTATTACAATGCAATTCCCCCCCCCCCCAATCTTCTATCAATTCTCTTCTTGTGTCTTGACTGGTTTTTATTCTCTCTAAAGTGTGTGGGTGAAGAGTCACAGTTATGAGGCTAATGACTTTCAAACTTTTCTTCATGTCATCTATGTTACACAAAGTTACATCAATGCTGGACCTACCAATCATTGCTGGGACCACCCTTTCCAAAGAGACGAATGACACTCACACAATGAAGCTAGTCTGCTAATCAATGCTCTACTTATTGTATCTATCAGGGATAGGCTTGCACAGGATAGTTCAGATGTAGATCTGAAATGTATGGCTTGGAACCATCCCTTGTACCTACATATGGTTTTCATTTTTTAAAATCACATCACAGGTGCAACAGGCCTGCCTGACACAAACATCAATTTAGCAATTGCCCTGATATTTTTACAACAAAACCAAACCCATTTTCTTAATTGTACAGGGTAGAGCCTGATAACAACTTTGTGATTTCAATTCAGTTCATTAAAACTGAAAGGAAGAGCCTAGTGAATTACAAGGCCCAGGTGGTGAAAGACCTGAAGTCAAAATTCTATCTTACTTTTTTGTTGGATAGTTCATTGAAGCCCATCCATTAGACTCACTACTATACATTTGTTTTATAGCAGCTATTTGCAACATAAAGGGCTAGAGGGTTATTGGTGCATCATTTCCATGTCAAATGTCAGGAACAGCCTTGATTCTGGTTAGCTGCCAAATCTTCATTATTTTATTTCATGGCTAGTAATTAAAATATCATCCATACAGATCTGAAAATACTGTGAATGGCCAAAAACTTGGCAGACATAACTCATGCAGTAGGTGAGGAACTATATTGCTGAAGAATTATCAACAGTGACACAGAAAGATTACAGTTGGCCAGGTTTGTTATAACTTTTCACAGCAGCCCCATTAGAGCTTCTTGACATGAAACTAACATCACATGTCAGGAAACTTAGATGCACTCCACATAACATCCATAGATCCTTTGGTATAATAGCATTACAGTAGCTTTGATATTTGTCTCCAAAATAACAACAGAATGCAAATTAAAATGAAAGAGGGAAGGGACATGTTCTCGATCACACCTTACTGAACCTTCAAAAATGAGAGTACACCCCGTACAGTTTAGTAGAGACCAACCCACAGCTCCTTAGGGTCATAATTTGACAATGGATGTGTTAGTTCAGGGGTGGGCAAACTTTTTGGCCTGAGGGCCACATCTGGGTGGGGAAATTGTATGCAGGGCCATGAATATAGGGCTGGGGCAGGGGGTCGGGGTGCGGGCAGGGCTGGCTCCAGGCACCAGCTAAGGAAGCAGGTGCTTGGGGTGGCCAATAAAAAGAGGCGGCACTCCGTCCGCTATTGGGGCGGCACATCCAGGTCTTTGGCGGGAATTCAGCAGTGGGTCCCTCAGTCCCTCTCTTCCTCTTTGAGCTGCCGACGAAGTGCTGCCGAAGAGGAAGAGAGGGAGTGAAGGACCTGCTGCCGAACTGCCACCGAAGAATGGAGCGGCACAATTGAGCTGCCGCCGAAGTGCCGCCGATCGGCTTTTTTTTTTTTTTTTTTTTCCCCTCTTGGGGCGGCAGAAAATCTGGACCCGGCCCTGGGTGCGGGAAGGAGTGCGGGATGTGGGAGGGGGTGCGGTGTGCAGAAAGGAGCTCAGGGCAAGGGGTTGGGGCACAGGAGGGGTGCGGGGTGTATGAGGGGGCTCAGAGCAGGACATTGGGGTGCAGGGAGGGGTGTGGGGTGTACGAGGGGGCTCAGGGCAGGGCGTTGGGGCACAGGAGGGGTGCGGGGTGTACAAGGGGGCTCAGGACAGGGCATTGGGGTGCAGGGAGGGGTGCGGAGTGCAGGAGGGGGCTCAGGGCAGGGGGTTGGGGGCTCAGGACAGGGGGGTAGGGTGCAGGAGGGGTATGTTTTTGTTTAACAATTGATTTCTCCCCAAATTTATCATTTTGAGATTTTTTAATTGTCAAATATTTTTTTTATAAAATAATTCATTTTTGACAAAATCCCACTTTTCTATGATAAAACTTTTTCAATAAACAAAATTCAACCAGCATTAGATTAGTCTGTCTGACAGTCTTTGTTATGGCAAATGAATGGATCCCAGCCCATTGGTGCATAGTACAATTCTTTGAGTTAATTTTCTATTCATCCTTTCGTTTTAGGATTTGGGATCATTTTCAAATAAAAACTTTCTGACTGGAAATAATTCTTGACACATTGCAGACAAAATGGACAGTAAACACATCTAAGGTAAGTTATTTTACCAGAAAGAGCTATTAGTAGGCTCTCTATGAGCAGGGGAGGTGAAAGCATTATCTACTATCCTGTTAGCATAGCTGAAGCCTTAGCTCATCTTAGCTCCACTTTGGAATGTAACAAGAATGATCTTTGCTACTGATGAAGGAACAAATCTGTCATGTTTGTGGCAGTTATGACAAAAATTGAAATTTTACAATTTTCCAAGAAAAGTCTTAACATATGGCAAGGCATATTGTCAATCTGAGCGTAATTTTTGTAGCACCTTGCTAATGCCAACCTTATAAGGTGTGTGTGGGGGGGGGGGGAGTGTGACAGCAAAATATATAAAATGTTTTTGTTTCCCTCACAGTAATTTCATGGAGACTGGCAATGCCACACTCACAATTCTGCATGCAGCATAGTTGGCACTAGGATTTACAAAAATAGCTGCATGAAAAGGAACACTTTCACTCTCTAGCTACTTCGTTATATCTAAGCACCGTCAGGTTTATAAAACAGAGCTATGAATTGATTTACACGGACTTCTGAGACACACTGTATTTCTTTCCCCTGTAGAATGCAGGACGAAGGCATTTTATTTTGAGGAGACTTGAATATATTTCAGATAAAGATGTGGGTGAATTCAGTGTTCTTACAAGGTGCTAGTCTATTTGAACCTTGGGTTGGTGGGCAGAGCCTGTCAAAACAGTGACAGGCTGTGCCTGAGTTTATCCACAGAACAAGACAGCAGTTGTTCAGTTTTTGCCACACTAACACATCAATTAGTCCCAGTTTTGATCTAAAGAGACCAACCCTGACTGTGGCTCAGTCTCCATGCTCATGCAATCACTGAGTTCTCTGCTGATACTGCCATCAATGGTGCCAGTTAGTGCCACTAACGTGGTGGTTTCTCAGATATAGACACCTGCCCAGTGGCATTTAGACTTGGACCATCAAGACATTTTATGAATAGTTATATCTAAATTGTATATTGTTTATTCCGTGTGATGTTCTATGTCATATGTAAAAGTTTCACGTGTTTAACTTACATTAATTTTTAAACCAATATAGTTAAACTGGTGCGAATTCCTGTGTGGACACTTATTTCTGTTGAAGAGTCGCTTATTTTTGTTTAACTTAAAACTTGTTCCCAATTGACTTAAACTAAAACCAAAAAAAAAAGCCACTCTTAAAGTGTCTGCATAAGGGATTGTGTTGGTTTAACTCATATCAGTATAAATTCACAACTTCAGTAATACTGGTGCAACTTTTCCATATAGATAAGGCCAAATAATGGTTTACTATGTCCCAAATAAGCTATGTCTATTTTGTTATGCTTGTCAGAGAACTGGTAAAAAGTGCAAATTACAGTACAGATTTGAAATACTCAATGGGTGCTTTATCCTGCAGCAGGTTTAAATTCAGCCTTAAATCTGACTTTTTTACAGGTACGTGGGGATAATCTTTTCATGTTACATTTGAAAATGTCATGTCTGAAAAACAGTATTTCTAGTAGCGAGGTCACATTGTCAGCCAATTGGCTTTGGTCTTCTCTTTGATATTTCTGTAAAGGACTGCTCTTAGGTACAGTACTTCCAGAAACCATCATATGGGGGCAGATAGGGAGGACAATACACTTCACTTATAAAAAGACTTACAACAATACATTCATTAGTACGGGATATTAATCAAATTGAATTGCTCCAACTCTAGTTGGTACTTCCTTAAAAATGTAAGTGGAAATAAACAAAAAGATAAATGACATTTATGACTGCCATCTTACTTTGCACAGGGTCTGAACATCTCATGAGCTTGTCACTGTAGCTGGACAGAGTGCTACAATGGTCTCAGACAGAGAAAACAGAATGCCAACTATAGGATCACTTCCTGTACAACTTAAGACATAGAGAGGAAAGATGGCCTTGTGGCTAAGATACTATATTAGATTTGAGGAGACCTGGGTTGTGTTCCTGGCTCTGCCACAGAATCCTGTGTAAGCTTGGATGAGGCACCATCTCTCTGTTACTTAGTTCCCCATCTGTAAAATGAGGATACTAACACTTTCCCTCCTTGCAGGGGTATGAGATGTTCAGAACAATGGCAATGGGAGCCAGAGAGATACAGGGAAGCATGGAGAATGATGAACAACACCCTTTGTTAGACCTGTCATATTTCCCCAACCACAGAGAAGAACAGAGCCTCCTTCCGATCTTAAAGGAAAAATGTCTCTCAGCAGTTAGGAGGAAGAGGAGATAGAAGACACTATCGCTTCATTCTTCTATGATGTCATATTGATACATGAGGACATTGATTCTCAGTGACTCAATAACTAATTAAATTGTTGTAACTCATTTGCAATTTTCTGGTAAAATATTTTAAATAGATGACTTCCGTCTTTCACATTTGATTACTTGTTTCACCACAAGAAAGAGAATTAACGTCAAATATAATGAGTGACTTGCCTTCATTCATAAGTATTAACATGCACATAATCAGTCATTTACAGGTATGGCATAATATATGTGATTTCATCCCTTTTGAAAGTAATGAATAACCAGTATTTCTTCTCTTTGACCTTCAAATATATATGTGAGTCAGGGATAATTGTCTCCCTTGTTCTCCCAAATGCAACAATGACGCAAGCTCCCTCTCCCACATGTTTTAGAAGTGCACATTAACCCTCCAGTCTTGGCAGTCCACAACTCTGAGATACAGCATACATCCAGTTTATTTCCTGTGTCTACATCATTTGCCTTGTTTGGTTTCAAACTCAGCAGAACCCATTCTAAACAACTTTTTTTTTTTAGTAGGAATTCTACATATCTGGAAGGATCACATCTTCTCTACCATGGTCCTTTTGGTCCCAGTTTATTCAGCAAATGATTTCCTTGAGTATCTCATGTTTACATTAAGAGACAAAACTAAGGTGTACCTTAATACACAAGGTTTCTGTCTCATCCTCAGTGACTTTCCAGCACAGGACATGTATGGTAGTTCAGCTATTGAGAGGCCTGACCGGCTTGCTGGACTCGGCCTGTAGATTCACGCCTATTTGCCCCCCAGAATCATATCCGTTGTTTTCACTGGGATAGATCCATTAACATAGATTAATCTCCCTCCCATCAGTACAGATAATATCACATCTTGAATGAAGCAATTAGTAGGTCCTGTCTGACTTGCAACCATTATTTTCCAGGACTTGTGCATTTGTTATTATTTGAATGGTCCAGTCAACATAAGTGTTGACATATAGGACCTATAAAACCCAATCAGTATATTACAAAAAACAAAAAAAAATCAGCCGAGCAAATAAATCTAGTCCAGAATTTATAGTATAATTAATTGTTTATACAGATAATTACACACTGAAGAGCTCTCTAGGTGTTCTATAGAAGTAGTGTAATGACTGTGTAGGCAAGCACAGCAGATATCAGTTTACCAACAGCTCACATAGTTATTAGAATCTATTTTTTAAAAAAGAAGTAATGCAGGCCTTTCTACTTGGGCAATCATCAAAAAGACCTACGTGGCCGGGGCTAAACTTGCTCACACCTTAACCTCCCCTTCTGGGTTACTTAGGATTCTCTTTCCTCATCCCCCTGCTAACCCAAGATCTTCCCTGTGACATTGCAATCTATATGATTTTATGAAAGTATACTGATGAATGTGAACATAATGTAACTAAAATATGCTTCATGCAAAAGGTCTCTTGTAAGGTATCATTACCAAGTTTATAATCTACTGAGTGTGGTCATCCTATTTGTATAAATGTATCACTCTTGTATCTGAAACTAGAAATATGAAATATAACTCTGAGGTCCTATTGTAGTTATGCAAAGTGTGGGCCATTAATGGTGGTTTGGAATCTTAATGGCTCCCATTAACCAGGACAATTGACTGTAGATGGCTCTGTTTTACTTGTAAATCTGTGTGTGTGTGTGTGTGTGTGTGTGTGTGTGTGTGTGTGTGTGTGTGTGTGTGTGTGTTGGCAAGTGGGTAATGAAGTCTTACAGTGACATGTGATCATGTCACCTGAACTGGAATCCATCTTTAACCTGGTGCATTTCCATTGAGAAGGAGGGTGGGAACCCAGAGGGACAAAGGATTCCTGCCTTATGCAAAAGATATATAAGTGGGTGGAACAGAACAAATTGGGTGGCAATCATGAGAAATCCCCTAGCTACCACCTGAGCTGGAACAAGGGCTGTACCGGGGAAAGGATTGGGCCCAGACTAGGAAGGCATCCAGTCTGTGAAAGAAACTTATTGAAACATCTCTGAGGCTGAGATTTTATCTGTATTCAGTTTTATTACTGTATTAGGCTTAGACTTGCGTGTTCTATTTTATTTTGCTTGGTAATTCACTTTGTTCTGTCTGTTACTACTTGGAACCACTTAAATCCTACTTTCTGTATTTAATAAAATCACTTTTTAATTAACCCAGAGTATGTATTAATACCTTGGGGGGAGGCAGGGCAAACAGCTGTGCATATCTCTCTATCAGTGTTATAGAGGGCGAACAATTTATGAGTTTACCTACAGGGTAAAATGGATTTATTTGGGGTTTGGACCCCATTGGGAGTTGGGCATCTGAGTGTTAAAGACAGGAACACTTCTTAAGCTGCTTTCAGTCAAGTCGGCAGCTTTGGGGCACGTGGTTCAGACCAGGGCTTTGCAGCGGAGCCCGGAGCTGGAGCGCGGAGCAGCTCCAGAGCAGTGGAGCTGCAGGTTTTTGCCTGGAGCTGGAATGGAGCCGGAGCACAGCTCCAACGATCTGGTTCAGACCCTGGGACTGTGTTGGAGCAGACTGGCTTGTCTGGTTCAACAAGACAGGGTGCTGGAGTCCCAAGCTGGCAGGGAACGTGGTTCAGACCCTGGGTCTGGGTTTGCAGCAGGCTAGCAGGTCTGGCTCAAACCAGGCAGGGCACTGAAGTCCCAAGCTTCCAGGGGGTTTCTGTGATCCTACCCGTCACATCCCCCTTTTAGGGAAGCAGAGGATCACTTCAACCAGTTGTGGGGAGGGGGCCGAGGAAATACCAAAAGACAACAAATAATTTAGGGCAGAATTTGGCCTGAATTAACAGCTGTACAATCCCATTGACTTCAGTGGGAATTCATAGATTTTAAGGCCAGAAAGGACCATTAGATCATCTAGTCTGAACTCACACAGACCCTAGAATTTCATCCAGCTACCTGTGTATTCAGTCCAATATTTTGTGTGTTTAACTAAAGCATATCTTCCAGAAAGGCATCCCGTCTTGCCTGAACAGTACAGAATTGGGCTGGTCAAGCTCAAGAAGTTATCACCAGAAAAATCAAGATGGAATTATACCCTTTTCATATACTAGTGATTATTTCATTCTGAAACATTAAATAAAGAAAGTTAACATTTAAAAATAAACCAGAACAATTCACTAATAACGATGACATAAATAAAGCAGTTGGCCAGTAGGTGGCACAAGAACAGCACATCATGAATATACAGAAACTATACAGGTCTGTTGCATCTTAGGCGCATTTAACATGTGCGATTTCAGCTTTATGCGGTCGGCAAAAACAAGAAAAAAACAAAGAAAAGAGAGAAAAATAACAATTTAAATACTGTTTCTGTAGTGCGGGTGATTCTGCCCGCCATTACACTCAATGTAGTTTTGACTATACGCGGTTTTCGCTTTACGCGCTGACCGTGGAACGTAACCCCAGCGTAAGATGAGACAGACCTGTATGCAGTTTTTTATCCTGAGCCATCATGGATTTTTTCTATACAGTATTTATGAACTCTGCTACCTAGTGATTTAACTGCCCCACTGGATTATTGCCATTTCAAAATGATGAGTTGTTGGATAAATGGAAATGCTCACTGGCATTTCTGACCCACAAATCACTCACACATACAGTATACTGTATATTATTGTTGCCCCTTTTAGACCCGAGTGGCTAGTCAAAGTTTGGAGCCCAGAAGATGTTCCAGTTGCGGGGTAGAAATTGGTGACAGTCAGGTATATGATGCAGTTTTGTTTATATACAAAGAATGTACAAAGTCCTGTGTCTCTGAATGCAGAAGGAATCCAATAGCAGGAAACAGTTTATTTTGCTCACAGCGCCGAGAACATTCTTTTCAGTCTGCACCCCTAACCCCAAAACCTCTCCATGCGTCCAGGATCAGACACCAAGCTTCCAGTGGCTCCTTCAGGCTCTGTCTCACACACACGCATGCGCACACCCCACATACACCCCCGGTCACAATACCCAGTGGAAGCTCCCTGCGCCCATGGTATTAGTTTCTGGGCAGACTCTGTAAGCCTTGTTTTAGGTGTACCCCGTTATGTGTTCCTTACAACTATCTTAGGTGATGGGTGCCTTCACATATCAGTTTGAACCAGATTTTAACTCAATCCAATTTATAACATTATAATGACATCCAATAGCATCATTATAGTTTAGCAGCATTTTTCTAGCATTTTTTATTACAACTCCTGGTTCTAAGATTGAATCCAACAGCCCGAATGAAAATGGATGTCTGGCATGTGTGTTAAAGTACAATGCTCTGACATTCAGCTCACAAGAGGTTTGCCAGCCTGAAAAATGATGATTTTAATTTCTCTAGCTCCTTCAATCTGAGGCACTCAACGCACTTTCTGAAAGTGGGTAATTTAAGCCTCCCAATAAATCAACTCTGCTGATAAAACAGATTCACTAAGAATGGGGCTATCAAAAGCATTCTAGAGAAAGAGCCAAGAGTCATGTCAGAAGCTGAGGGCTCAGTTTGAGATTATGGACTTCACTACTTGCAGGAAGGTATCTTTGTACAAGAATTTCTGCAACATGGAACATAAAATAGAAAATTAAATATGGATAAAAAATGTGAAGATTCTAGGAACTGTGCCAAGGAAAGAGGACCAACTTTACTTCTCAAATGTGAGGACACAAACATGGAACACAGATGGGGCAGAGACGAGTAGCACAAGAAAAATACTGTCAGAAACTCAAAATGCTGTGAGACTCATTTTTATTAGCAAGGATTGAACCTGTAGTCCTTTGCTGATGGATCCAGAAAAGGATAACTGAAACAGCAAGGAGTATGCAGGAGATCCTTGTGAGGGATAAAGTACAGTTTTCCAATGAGCAAAACCCTGCAGGTCAGCCCAGAAGGAAAGAGTATAAAAATCCATTAAGAAATCACTTATTGAGTCAGTCACTTGGTCAGGCATTCCCAGCCAAACTGAAAGTATCCTGCTGAATTAAGACTTTCATTTTCTGGCATACAGGATAAGAAAAGCACTCCAGGACAAAAAGTAATTAGATCATATCTCTGACATTCTTTAAGTCACTTTTCAGTGCTGTGACATAGAGGCTGATTGGTGGTTCACTGCATGTGTCAGCCACTCCTATCAGACCTGACCAACACCTTACACATTGCTGTCATAATATTAATCTATAGTGTCTTGTAAGGTATCGAATGAAAGTCGGTAACACATAGGTGATTAATATCATTGTAAAATGTGTGTATTAACACTACATAAGGAATTATGGATAGTCAGTAATATTATGTTTTATAGTCTGTAACAAATCAAAGGGAGAAACACATTTTCTACCAGACTGGAGGGACCATCACTATCTCCCTGTCTCTAATGTAAAATAAGCATTGTGGAACCAACACAAAGGAAGCCACATTTGCACATTAAGTCAACAGGAAAACAGGTTGATGGGGTGATGTGAGATCAGCATGGGAGACCAAGGTCACAGGGGTTGACTTGTCTTTAGAATCAAAACAATAAGTTTTGGAGAAATATAAGGTGAAGCAAAAGGACAGTTAGTTATCCATTTCACTGAGGAGCACTCTTGGTGGAAGGGAGTGATTCCTGAAAAATCTGAATCCTCAATTGACTAAAAATCAGCACGCTCTGCAAAAAGACTCTGAGGGTGATAAACTGATTAAGACAAAGGAGTATAGCCTGCTGGAGTTATACATAGTCTCTTAGAAGCATGTTATACTTTTGTTTTACTTGTTCTGTTTCTATCGTCTTTACTCAGTATCACTTAATAAATGTCTGTTTATTTTATTATATGTAAATCTCAGCGCTATAATATTAAGCTAAGGGTGAATTCTTTATCGAATCAACCAAGCTGGTGTGTACACTGACTCTTTGGAGATAGTGAATTTGGTAATTTCTGCAGATGATACAAAACTACTTTCCAGATGATACAAAACTACTCAAGATAGTTAAGTCCAAAGCAGACTGCGAAGAGTTACAAAGGGATCTCACAAAACTGGGTGATTGAGCAACAAAAGGGCTGATGAAATTCAATGTTGATAAATGCAAAGTAATGCACATTGGAAAACATAATCCCAACTATACATATAAAATGATGGGGTCTGAATTAGCTGTTACCTCTCAAGAAAGAGCTCTTGGAGTCATTGTGGATAGTTCTCTGAAAACATCCACTCAATGTACAGCAGCAGTCAAAATGCTAACAGAATGTTGGGAATCATTAAGAAAGGGATAGATAATAAGACAGAAAATATCATGTTGCCTCTATATAAATCCATGGTGTGACGTTGTGCAGTCTATATGGTTTTATAAAAACATGATAATAAGTGAATATAATGTAACTGGAATAGTTTTATAAAAACATGATAATAAGTGAATATAATGTAACTGGAATATGCTTCATGCAAAAGGTCTCTTGTAAGGTATCATTACAAAGCTTATAATCTACTGAGTGTGATCATCCTATTTGTATAAATGTACCACTCTTGTATCTAAAACTAGAAATATGAAATATAACTCTGAGGGGCTATTGTTATTATGCAAAGTGTGGGCCATTAATGGTGGTTTGGAATCTTGATGACTCCCATTAACCAGGACCATTGTCTGCAGATGGCTGTGTTTACTTGTGAGTCTTCCTGTATGTGTGTGTGCTGGCAAGTGGGTAATGAAGTCTTGCAGTGACATGTGATCATGTCACCTGAACTGGAATCCATCTTTAACCTGGTGCTTTTCCAGTGAGGGGGGGTGGAAACCCAGAGGGACAAAGGGTTCCCGCCTTATGCAAAAGATATATAAAGGGGTGGAAGAGAACAGAGGGAGAGAGGAGCCATCATGAAGAATCCCCTAGCTACCACCTAAGCTGGAACAGAGCTGTACCGGGGAAAGAATTGTGCCCAGGCCTGGAAGATGTCCAGTCTGAGAAAAAAAAATTACTGAAGCATCTCTGAGGGTGAGATTATCTGTATTCAGTTTGATTAGACATAGATTTGCGCATTTTATTTTATTTTGCTTGGTGACTTACTTTGTTCTATCTGTTACTACTTGGAACAACTTAAATCCTATTTTCTGTATTTAATAAAATGACTTTTTACTTATTAATTAACTCAGAGTATGTATTAATACCTGGAGGAGCAAACAACTGTGTATATCTCTCTATCAGTGTTATAGAGGGCAAACAATTTATGAGTTTACTCTGCATAAGCTTTATGCAGGGTAAAACGGATTTATTTGGGTTTAGACCCCATTGGGAGTTGGGCATCTGAGTGCTAAAGACAAGCACACTTCTGTGAGCTGTTTTCAGGTAAACCTGCAGCTCTGGGGCAAGTAATTCAGACCCTGGGTCTGTGTTGGAGCAGACGGGAGTGTCTGGCTCAGCAAGACAGGGTGCTGGAGTCTTGAGCTGGTAGGGAAAACAGGAACAGGGGTAGTCTTTGCACATCAGCTGGGAGCTCCCAGGGGGGGTTCTGTGATCCAACCCGTCACACATGGTACACCCACATCTTGAATACTGAATGCGGATGTGGTCACCCCATCTCAAAAAAGATATATTGGAATTGGAAAAGGTTCAGAAAAGGGCAACGAAAATGATTAGGAGTATGGAACAGCTTCCATATGAGGAGAGATGAATAAGACCGGGACTTTTCAGCTTGGAAAAGAGACGACTAAGAGGGGATATGATAGAGGTCTATAAAATCATGACTGGTGTGGAGAAAGTAAGGAAGGAAGTGTTATTTACTCCTTCTCATAACACAAGAACTAGCGGTCACCAAATGAAATTAATAGGCAGCAGTTTTAAAACAAACAAAAGGAAGTATTCTTCACATAACGTACAGTCAACCTGTGGAACTCTTTGCCAGAGGATGCTGTGAAGGCCAAGACTAAAGCAGGGTTCAAAAAAGAACTAGATAAGTTCATGGAGGATAGATCCATCAATGACTATTAGCCAGGATGGGCAGGAATGGTGTTCCTAGCCTCTGTTTGCCAGAAGATGGGAATGGGAGACAGGGGATAGATCACTTGATGATTACCTGTTCTGTTCATTTCCTCTGGGGCACCCGGCATTGGCCACTAACGGAAGACAGGATACTGGGCTAGATGGACCTTTGGTCTGACCAAGTATGACCATTCTTATGTTGTTATATGTCCCGTGACTAGGGTTGCCAGTTTTGGTTGGACGTATTCCTGGAGGTTTCATCAGATGAATAATCTTTAATTAAAGATTAATCTTTAATTCCTGGAGACTCCAGGACAATCCTGGAGGAGTCACAACCCTACCAGTGACAGGGGCTGGATGCTCCAGGGGAATGCTTTTCCAGGGGGCTCGGGAACTGGGATGCACCAAGTGTTACCTACAAGGCAATGTAAAGGCTGGCAGAGTCCTGGGAAGTTTGTCTGGGGTGGCTAACAGACTGTCACACAGTTTGGCCCCAGCAAGTCCCGCTGAAGGGTAACAAGGTCATCTATAGTTCTGGGTGCCCCAAGAAAGTGTCACAGGCACTCAATCTTACTTCCATTGTTTTCAATAGGAGTTTGCCATTAATTTCAATGGAAGGAGGATCATGATGCCACTAGTGAGCATGATGTTAGGGATAATGGTGGTATGGAAGTCCATGCAGACACACACAGTTCTACCAACATTCTCAGACGTAGTCTCAATTCACACACCTGAATATAATAGCATTCTTTGTGACTGGGTACTACCTCCCTAAAAAACAAGAATGCCTTTTGATATCCTCTGTGAATTATAGTACGGTCACACCTCAGTAATTTGAATGGAATGGGAGACATTAAATTAATTTAGACTATCAAGGGTTTGGTTAAGTTGGAAGTTTTTAAATGCAAAAGCTGCATATCAGAGAAGCTTTAGGCCTTTTTTTTTAAGTGCTCACTGATTTGTGGTGCTTAAACTGAAACATGTTGGGCTTGACTTTCAGAAGTGCTGAGCACCCACGAATCCAGTTGAAATCATCAGGAGCAAGAGGTCTCAATAGCTTAGGAAATCAAGTGTTGATGTTTCAAACTGGGCACTTAAAAATGGAAGCATCCAAAATCAGAGGCTGCTCTTGAAATTTGGATAATCAGATTTTGGGTTAATTGAGGTTTGACTAGATATGTTGCTGAAACCCTGGAGAGTGGGATTTTCAAAAAGACTCAACCATTGGCCTAACTCTGTTCCTGTTCATGTCAAAGGCAAAACTCCCATTGACTTCAGTGAGAGCAGTTAGACCAACACTCATTTTTGAAAATTCAATCCAGAGTGTTTTAGGAATTTGTCAGTAGGGAAAACGTGGTTTGCATAGAGCCTGACCCTAATTTTTAACCTTTGCTTTAGGAGAGTAGGTCTTTTTTTCTATATGAATAGATCAGCAAAAAGTGTTGATATGCCTCATTGTTTTACTGGAAAACTGAATAGTTAAGGATGTCCAGGGCTGAGTATATTATTGGTAGAGACAGGAAATATATTGCTTCCTAGCTAAAAAGAAAAATTCCTACCAAAAAAAGAATGGATTGCCAGACTGCAGGAAATGTGAGAAATAGATAAACTCTTCATAGCCAACTTGAAGCTTTTATTTCGACAATAGTTGGATCCCTTCGAACACTGCTGTGACCACAGAAAATTTAAATCTCTTGATTGCTTTAAATGTTAGTATATAAGATATTGCTAAGCCTCTTAACTGTTTATTTTATATATTATATGAAACATTTGATATTTCATTTGTTGTTTTATTTATTCTGCTGAAAGTTTCAGTTAAGCAAGTTTTTTTTTAAGTGGTTATGTTTGATCCTAGAACCTTTGTGCAGTTTGACAGCCTTTACTTTTTAATGATCCAAAGTTTTTCTTGCTGATTTGAGATTCAAAGTAACACAACTGGGTGTGACTTGGCTCAGCAGTTTCCATTTTTAACTGTGTAATTGAAGGTCTCTTTCTCCACAGTAATATTTCAAAGTAAAATGCAGTAAGACACACATGCTGCTGCCCTTTCTTTTGATTCTGACATTTCACATTCATTTACAGAAAAATAAGATGGAGGGAGGGAGGGAAAAAAAGTCACACAATTAAGCTTTACTCAATTTCTTTTTGCACCTTGGTTCCAGATAATTTAATGCAAATCAGCCATCAAAATGCTACGTGTTATAAATAATAATACCAATGATTATTTGGAACCACTCAAGTGTAGAATTAATCTCTTCTGCCTACACTAAAGTAAAAAAATATATGTTCAAAATGCCTTATTCCAGGGTTTGATAAAGCTTTTTGTGTTTAAAAAAAAGAAAAGAAAAGAAGAGGAGGAGTAACAGCAAATATGTGAGAAAATAATTTATCATCAGCACAAGCAAAATGTATTTGCCCTCTTAGGGTATTTTCCTTGAAACAGTACATAATTAATCTCTCTTATTGTTCTTGTTTCCGCCTTTCCTTATGATTATAATAAAAACATTAAAGGCAATATTTAGGTTTGAATATACAAAAGAAGACAGCCATATCTGTCGACATCTCTCATTTCAGATCCAATTTTACCTCCAACCCACACGACTACTGTTATTTATCATTTATTATTCTAAATTATGTACGTCAGAACAACTGTGAGTAGTTCGTGAAACAGGTTATAGAATTCTAAATAAAGAAGTTAAAGTTGCCTTAACCAGCGTTCCTTTTGTCCCTCAGTGAGGGCCTTTTTGTCCATGTTATATGGGTGTCTCAGCTGCTTAAAAGCTAGGGAATGAGGCCAGGACAGATGTTGCTTGCCTTGAAGGGTCAGGGACATTTTTCCTCTATATACTTTGCATGTGCAAACGTACTGTAAACACAAAAGGTGAAATCCTGATCCCACTGATGTAAATGGGAGTTTTGCTGTTGACTTCAATGGGGCCAAGATTTCACCCTCAAAGTCTATTTTAAAAAGTAAGCAACTGAAATAGATAAGTGTGACAAGTCAGTCACATACGTTAGAGAGACATAAAAGACCTGCTAGGTCACCTAGTTCATATTATGAGAGCAGGGTTGTTCCCTACAATATTAGCTCTTGTGGAAAGGCTACTCTGAGCTGCCTCAAGATACAAATATAGTTTAAATAGAAGTTCAAAAGTTTAATATGCCTCTCATTTTGTATTTCTTAAGTTTCATAGCAAAATCCTTCATCACAAGGATAATATGTATTTTATTTATGGGTCATTTTATGTCACTCATCACCTTAGTTTCTGAGCACCTCTAAATTCAAATAAGTGAGTGAGACTTGGCAAAATTGGTTGTAGATCTATGCCTACTTGGGTTTACACCCTGAGTTTAGCCTTGACTTTCTGGGGTGAATGGGCCTGGACTCAAATTCCAGATTCAACCACTACTCAGCTTCCTAGCTTTTGAAATCCAGTTATGGATTCACATCATGACTTGGGTCCATCTCTAGACTGAATGCCCAAAAATGACATGCAGTGAAACACTGCTGCATCCCATTTGGTGTTATGGTGAAAGCGCAAATTTTACTCAGTTACATAATGAAAACAAAAATCAGCCAATGGACCTTTTGATGAACCTGGTGTGAATTTCAAGCTCCTAGGGAAACCTGAAACCAAGCAAGAGTCAGGTGGTCTGGAGTTTCAATGGCTACATTTTGCACAGCTCAGAATTCTACTGCCTAATTGTAAATGTTCAAGCAACAGAATATTAGATAGGGAACAACTTCACAGTTGATGCACCTGGGGTGTAAGCTGCCTCCTTCATTTTCAGGGAGACTCATTATTGATTCTTTTCTTTTTTTTTTTTAATTTCTCCCTCAGCTGATGAAGGAATAGGCTGTGTGCATGATTAACTGCTTTTTCCTGTTATAGAGGGATATTTGCTGGTGACAACACACCCAAGTAAACATATTCATAGGCATGGACAATTGGGGAGGTTTGCCCCCCTACAAATCAAGGGATTGCATTAACAACGGAACCACTGAGTTTGGAGCTCATTTTATGAAAGGGGGACAATTTTAGTCATGGTTCAAAAAACTTCCCATTAAAGCAATATTCAACCGTATTATTGTTTAACTTTAACCTCCATCCCCCCCAATAAATCACGTTGCCTGTGCCCGGGGATGCTGGTAAACTATATAGCTAGAGACCCAGTTTTTAGGTACAGTGTTAGGTACTTGGATTGTAAACTCTCCAGGGCAGGCAGGGCCTGTGTTCTGTGTTGGTATCGCCCTAGCACAGCGGTGCCATGACCCAGGCCTGTGCTGCAGCACAGCTGGAGGTGGAGGCAGGGGCCAAGCTGGCAGGACGCTGGGCAGGGAGCCCCCTCCCCCGCTGCCTGCCCGGGATGAAATTACGCGCCCAACAGCTTCATGCATAAAACATGAGCAGTGCGCGGGGCGCTGCCGGCCAGGGCTGAGAGCCGCACGCCGGGCAGGCAGGTGGCTCCCGGGCACAGCCGCCTTGGCGGGTCACGGGCTCCGTACGGGGATTTACCTCGCCCTTTTTCCGGGGCAGCTGCGGCCGACCCCAGGAGTGCCCCGCGCAGCTGGCCATGGAGCTGCCGCCGCGCCTGCACTGGGTGAGGACCAGGCTGTGGAGGCACCGGGCTCGGCGCCGGCAGGTCTCCAGTAAGTGCTGTCGGTGGGGTGGGGGGCTCGCCTTCCTCCCCGCCGGAGTGATGCTGAGCACAGGGGCAGCCCTAAAACTGCCTGGGCTGGCCCGTCTGCGTGCCCCCAACCCCTTACCTCGGGCGTGGTGCAGGCGAGGGGCGGCAGCATTGCCTCCCAGAGGGGCCGGAGCATGCACCAGGCACAGGGCAGTTCTGACACTCCCACAGCTGAACTGCTCGCTTGGGGGGGGGGGAGACCCTGGAATCAGGTCAGTTCTGGTGGGGGTGGTCAGAAACTTGGATTATTTTATTGCACAAGGGGATAAAAAAGTTGGGGGTGGGGGAAATCCAGAAGAATACACCCCTCAGTATGGGATCAGCTGTACTGAACGGATGGGGCTGGTTTGGGAACCTAACAGACAGCAGCCACAGCGTGGAGAACATCCTCAGCACTGCCTGCCCACTTCTTTGGCTGGTGGAACTCAAGCATAGCACTGGGCTGACATAGGCTTTACTGGAAAATGCCTGGGGGATTGTGTTCATCATTCATTATTTCATGGGGGCCTTGGTGGAGGTAGATCACTTTCCTGCCATGATGACTATCATGTGCTGAAGTGGCAGCTGCTTTAATATATTCAAAACTGCTTCTGTCTGAGATGGTCTTAGCCTAGGTGACAGATCATACTAGTTTATCCCAAGCTTCAAAGACTCCCGTTCAGCTGGCTCACAAGAGGGAACAGTGGCCTTTTGGTTCTATTGAATCTCTGCAGCAATGTGTATCCATACAGAAAACTGAGTAAGCAGAGTGGGGATTTCTTTAGTAAGTGTCTGACCACCTGACGACAGACAACAGAGACATACAAGGGAACAAAGAAGGAATGACAAACTATCTCTGTTCATCTTAAGGTTATGGGCCAAGTATGGCAAAAGAGAACTTAACTGAAAATGCCTAGTGGGACAGACTACAAAATGTTAAAATACACTAGAATAAAAACAAGCTATGTGCCAAGTATGGTGCCTAGAAATCAATGTCATTTCAATATCCTACTTTATTATAATTATCCTGAAATGTCAGAGATACCAGGATCCGTCCTGCCCCATGAATACCAAACTCTCACAGTTATCCTCTTGAACGTTATGTTATCACAGAAGCCAAATCAGAGTTTAAAATAAGAACCTTTCAAATTCAAAGCATTATTTCTAGACTTCAGAAACACTAATTTCAGCAGAAGTGTTCTACATTCCTACACTCTTTATTTACTGAGTTAATCATTGGTTCTGATCAGTCACCTGTTGTATATTTCCTGTTGTGCAAGTACTTATGTAGTGCAACTATTTATGCATTCCATGGCATTATGGTCAATTCCTATTTTCTAGTCAGAAGAAAAAACAATCCTGTTTCACCTTTATTTAGGATTATATTAATCTTTTCCAATTTAAATTCCCTATTATTTACAACGAAAGAATTGACAAATAATTTGGGAATTATTTGGAAACGTCTTAACACGGGCTGCCCCATTCACACTCCTCATTCTGATTAATAATTATCCACTTGCCCTAATTCAGTTGTCTCTTGAGCTAGTGGTAATAGTGCCAAATGCATCTAACACCAGTTTATACAAACTGAAAGAATGGGAAATCGGAGAAGGGGAGATACTCTGAATAATTTAAAGAGGTTTCTTTCGTTGGGAAAGTGCTCCAGCTTTGGGAAACATTGTAGCACAGAAGGAAGAGGGGGGTTTAAAATGAAAATGGAAATAAAAATGTTAAGAGAAGAAAGGATGGGAAGCTTGGGTGGGTGATTTAGGAGAGAGGTACTAGACTCTTTTATTTTATTATTAGGTTACTAGTTTGAATCCAGACTGAGACAATAGTAACCAAAAGGGGTTCCTTTCTGTGGCTTGAGTGTCCAGTACTGAAAGGCCAAACCTAAGGATCTGGCCCCAAGACTGAATTACTCCCTTTGTACCTCGATGTGGCTCTTAGTGATCAGGATTGAGGCACTGTGGCAAAACTTACATTATTGCTAGATACATTTACCTGTTCTGTTTATAAATATCCATTTTATAAACAACACACACAGAGTACGCAGCAAGGAAACTATCACTGTTTGGTTTCTGATGTCACTAGAATCCCAGCCTTCCACAGTGGCCTCTCCTTAAAAATGTAGTCATCCAGGAAGACAGACTGAGGATTTTGCTGTGTCCTATCAGGACCCAATTATTGTGATCACCATTTTGTATGTGGTCCTCTGAGGAGAACGTCCCAGAAGCACAGTTTAAGCTTTCTGTTATAAAAATGCTTCTTTGCGTGAAAGAGCATTTTCAAACGATAGGAAAGCTTTTGCATTGTAATTGTAGCTTTGAGGGTCAGACTAAGGGAATTCAATAAAGCAGATAGGATGGATTCTCTGTGACAACTTTTAAAATCTCAAAGACTTCTGTTTAATTTTGGCCTCTTAACACAGGCAAATGTACGTCGTTTTGCTTTCATTGGTGAAATCAGAAAGTAAACGTTATTTTATTACACTGCTGTTAGAAAAAAAAAAATCCTGTTCGTATCAATCAGGGAAACTGAGTTAAAATGCTGCTAGCAGCAACCAGTCTGGTGAAGCTAGATTTAGTATTCTTTAGGCAAGCCTGCAAAACAATTTTTTATTGCTCCTCCCCAAAATGTGATTGAATCCTGACCATTAGAATCAGGTAACTGCACAGGGCTGGGCAGGGCCGGCGCAACCCATTAGGCGACCTAGGCGGTCGCCTAGGGTGCTAAGATTTGGGGGGCGCCGGCCGCCCCGGTCGTCAGCAATAATTTGGGGGCGGGACCTTCTGCCACCTCTGTCGGGGGCGGCATTTCGGGGGCGGGACCTTCCACCGCCTAGGGCGGCGGAAAAGCTGGCGGCACTCCTGGGGCTGGGGAAGTGGTTTACATATAAAGGGTCAGATGTAGCACAGAGGGAGTATTTTTCTCCCATTACTCTACCTGATGCAGAATGGGAAATCGCATCCTTTTGCTGGTTGATACAGATGCCAACATTTTATAACAGTTTTGCAATGCTATGTCCTCAGCCATTGAAGGGTATGAGGGTATTCTGGTGAATTATATCATATTACAAAATCAACTATTAAATTGTCATCCCTCAGTGAAGTAGGTAAGTATTATTATCTCTATCTCACAGATGAGGGAAATTAAAGCAGAAATGTTAAGTGACTTATCTAAGGCCATAGAAGCAGTCAATATCAGAGCTGGGATTGGAATACATGGGGCCCTAGTCTGAGCCCTGTGCTTAGTCCATTAGACCAGGCTGCCTTTCATGCTATCAAGCTGCCTCTCATTGTTGCGAGAGATCAGACTGCCTGCTCACCGGAGGAGCATAGAGTGTAGAGCTGTGCAGGCTCTATGCATCTGTCAGAGATGGGGAACAGCGAGGAGGGCCACGCTGGTTTGTGGGATTTTTTAAAAAGGTGCAAAAATTATGGGATATAGAGGACATTATGGGACTGAGACAGTTGCATGCTGGGAAATTGACTCCTTGCTCCCAGTCAGTCTTGCACGAGTTGTTTTGGCCCCACCATGCATTGTCCAAGCTTCCCAAAAAACAGTGCTCTGGACAGTGGTGGGTTGCATACTGGGATACCTACCCCTGGGACACTGCACTCTGCAGTGATACACTCCACTGCTGACCCAAGGTCACACGTGCACAAACAATATACTAACTGCAGCGGCTTTATGCCAACGTAACTTGCGTCAACCAAAGTTCCTAGTGTAGACATGTCCTAACTGTGCAGTAAAGGTTCAAAATAGATTGTATTTGCCACTATTCACTACTATTGTCTTCCCCTTAATTGTTAGTGGTAATATGGTAGGCTTTTAAATGTATTTGATTTTTTTTGGGGTAGCGTTTATGAAATATTAGATACAAGGTCTGTCTTTTGTCTGTTACATAAAGGGAATGTTATTTGGAAAAAATATAACATATGCAGACAGTTTCATGAAGTTCTGATATTGTGTGGGCACAGTGTTTCAACTTCAAGGGGTCTATTCAGAATTTATTTAAATTCATACATTTTCAGAAATGTCAAAGGCACAAATCTTTGTCTTTTCAGGAGCTTTAGTCATAGTTAGATATTTTTCTCTACACACTAATGTTCTACCATTGTCATTCAAAACCTTTTTTCACTGAGCATTTGTTATAGATGAACTCATATTATGCTAACGCTTAGTTGTTAAGTAAATGTAAAACTATAATGGATTTGCATGCTTATTTTGCGTACAAATTAGAATAACAAGAATTTCATATTGCAAAGACCTCAGGAGTGTTTGTATGTATGTTTTAAATATCACCTCCAATAAAGGTGCTCAGCTGTTATTAGACCTGTTTCAAAGGAGTTGGAAACGCTTTCTTTTTACACATTAAAATCAGGGAATTTGAAAGCAGCCTGGTGTGCTTGCAACAAGCCCTCTGAGAGTACAGATGGTGATGAACAAGCATTATATGTATTTTTATAATATGTAGTTACTTACAGACAATGAAATGTAAAATTACCAAGGAAATATGTAATAGTTAGCAACAACCTGAGCAAGAAAGCAAAACATCTTCAAAACAGCTTAAAAAAAACCCCAACAACACAAGTACATTTGTGTTTTGTTTTTCTCCATCCTTTACTGGGTTATGATGTGCCCCATAATTATAGCCTTCACATATTAAAAACGCTGTTTCCCCCTTTTAAATACAATAGAACTTCAAAAATTCTCACTGGAGTTGTCTGCAAACATGATATTTCTCACAAAGCTACAGTGGTCTCACCCTACTTCTCAGGAAAGATTTAATAGCAGACTGCTGTAGCGAGCCCTCCTATTATAAAGGCTTGGTCTAGACTAGAAAATTAGATTGGTTTAACTATGTCGATCAGGGGTGTTAAAAATCCATACTCCTGAACGGTGGTGTTAAGCTAACCTAAGTCCCTGTATAGACAGCGCTAAGTTGGAAAAATTCTTCCACCATCGACCTAGCGACTGCCTCTTGGGAAGGTGGGTTACCAATGCCGATGGGAGAACCCCTCCTGTTTTCACAGGTAGTGTCCACACTGAAGCACTACAGTGGCGCAGCCGTGCTGCTGTACTGTTTTAAGTGTAGACAAGCCTTAAGGCATCACTATTTTTGTTAACTATGCTACAGAACCGTTACAAATGTACTATGGGATATTGTCATAACCACTTGAAACTAGACTATAATTGTCAAAATAAATTAATAGCCACAAAGATTCTCCCAGTGTTTGTGTGAATTAACAAGGGTTTCCTATATGCATAAAGCAATGCCTGTAAAGAGTCAGAGGCAGTGTAAGAAAATCTCTGCATTGTCATGAGCCATTGTTTCCATTTATGTGCATTAGACCATGTTGTGTTCACAACAGATGACTGCACTACTCAGTTGGAAATGAGAGGCTGAGGCTCAATGAGCACTTGGTTTTCTGAACATGTCACAATTGCATAAACACCTGTGCTAAATAGCTTTGTGGTAAACCCCTACATAAAATCTTATAGGGTGAAATTCACATCTGGGCAGAGGGTCAGCACAAGGGCTATGCATCCCTTAAGTCCCCATTTAAGCCCTAGTGTGAGGTAATATATAGGCCTTGTGCTGGCCTCCTGAACAATGTGGTTTTTCACCCCGAATTAATTATAGCTGATGTGGAGACTTTCACAGAAAGTGTTCTCCCAGGTCAACGGTGTGTCACTGGTGTCAAGGTGTGAACACAACACAGCATGCCCAGCTTGTTCCACTTTCTTCCTCTAATGTGTGGGAGTGACGTGCTGTTTGTGTGTGTGCATGCACATATGTACATACATACGTACCAGTACCTTCTACTGAACAAAATATATCAGACTTGCCCTTATCAGTTTGTGGTTATTATGTCTTGTAGTGGGTAGCATGAAAAAGGAGTGACATCTAGAGTTCAGTCCATGGAAACATAGTAAAGTCATTTGGGTGTCATTTGGGAAGAAGGTTTCAAAAGAAGGTGGTCAGTTAGATGCAGTCGAAAGCAGAATAATGAGTTAGTTGGCCAAAAGCTATTTCTTTGGAGATATGGAAACTGCACTCCTCAATGTAATAGTTGTAGACCTGTGCCAAATATGTGTTTGTGTTTGGGGTGGTTACTGGATCTGTGAAGGTAGGTGTGATCTGTGGCTTTCTTGTCTGTAGGGTTCCATAGCTGAAGCGGATTGTGTTATCTGAGAAGTTGATGCTAGTGTGGGAGTGTTCCAGAGAGAGTTGGATGGATGGATGGTGGTTGCTGAAGTTGTGGTGGAAATCTATGAGGGAGTTTAGGTAGCCTGTCCAGAGGATGAAAAATATCATGGATGTATCCACAAAGGACCATCTTCCTCCAGAAACTCTGGAATACTAACAACCTCTCATGCTTGCCACCAAGGAGGTCACCTCCTTATACACCAACATACATAGCATTGCTGCCTGCCTCACACACAATAATGGCATTGCTGCCTGACTCAAAATACCTACAAGACAATGAACAACCCTCAGATATCCACCCCAAACACACTGCCAAACTCACCCATTTCATCCTCACCCATAATCATTTTACCTTCAACAACAAAAACTTAGTCCAAACCATGGGAACAGCCGTAGGTACTAGGATGGGGCCCCACTATGCCAGCCTCTTCATGGACCATCTTGAGGAAAAAAATTCTGGACAAATGCACCACAAAACTAGTGACATGCCTGAGATATTTCCATGATATTTTCATCTTGTGGGCAGACCGCTTTATCTCCCTCATAGGTTTCCACCACAACTTCAACAATAACCATGCATCTATTAAACTCTCTCGGGAACACTTCCACACTAGCATCAACTTCTTGGACACCACGATCAGCTTCAACAATGGAACCCTGCAGACTGCTAATACAAGAAAGCTACAGATCACCACACCTACCTTCACAGATCCAGTGATCACCCCAAACACAACAAGAAATCCGTTATCTACAGCCAGGCACTCAGATACCACAGAATATGCTCCGTGGAAAGTCCAGGCTATATACCTTTACACACTTAAAATCACCTTCACCAGACCAGGATACTCCATCAGAGAAGTCGATCGCATCATGGAATGGGCCACCCAAATACCCCAAGGGAACCTGTTTCAATACAAAAATAAAACCCACTCTTACCACCCACCCCTAGTTGGCACCTACCACCCCCCACTGGAACCAATACTGGATATCATAAAACAATTCCACCCCATACTGGCTGGGGACCCTATCTTGAAAGAAATATTTCCTGAACCTTGTCTTCTGGCCTTCAGACAACCCCCCAGCCTCTCCAAGCTCATCATTGGAAGCAAGCTCCCCGTAGACCAGGACACATGAAAGTGACACCAGACCCTGCCAGAACAACAGATGTAAAACCTATAGACGTATCTCCACTGCTACAATGATCAACACCCCCCATAACACATCTTATACTTACAAGATCCATGGGTCCTACACATGCCTATCAGAACAGGTGGAGTATCTCATCCAGTGCACTAAATAATCACTACTCTTTCGAATGAACTCACAGAGGAAAATGTGGGTGAACTTTTCACAAAACTATCACTATATCTGACCTCTCAGTTCTCATTCACAAAGAAAATCTGCACAATACCTTCAAAAATGAGCCTGGGAGCTTAAATTCATAACTTTGCTAGACACTAAAAATCATGGACTGAATAAACACACTGGATTTATGGTTTACTGCAACAATCTATAACCCACTAACAACGCCTCTCCCAGCTGCCTTTCCCCCCGCCCTTTTCCCCCCCTCCCTTCACTTTCCCCCCTATGACTGGAAGGGTGTTAATGGGCCCCTTCTCCTTGAGTGGTCCCTTGAAATATGTGCCAACTACTTATGCTAAACAATCTGTTTCACCTTGTTTTTAGTTGTGACACTCTGAATAGGTTTCCCAGACCTGAAGAAGAGCTCTGCATAAGCTCGAAAGCTTGTCTTTCTCACCAACAGAAGTTGGTCCAAAGAAAGATACTATGTCACCTACCTTGTCTCTTTAATTTGTGGTGTTCCTTATCATTTCTTGTCTGTGCATTCAAGCTTAGTTCTTCAATGTGTCTCTCCTTTGAGAGCAAAACGATTAGTGGAACATTGAAAAGACCCACCTTGTCTTAGGACCAACATGGCTCCACAACATTGCATAACACAAATTAAGACAACCAGCCAAATTCGTTATACTGGGGTTTTAAAGACATGAAATAAGACTAAGAAGCCGTAAAGCAATAGTGCAGCGTCAGAAAGGAAGTGAACTCTAAATTGATTATTGTTTGAAAAACTCCGGAGAAGAAAGCGATAAAAATAATGACTGAACATACATTTTAAAAGCCCCAGAAGGAACATAACTAATCTAGCCTCCCTCAAGGAGACCTGCACCCAAACAATAGAGTGGAATGCATTCTTCCACTTTTATGACCAATCCCATCTTTAATTTTTTTTGCAGGTTACAACATTATGCCATTAGTATTAAGCCCACTTGATGGAACTGAAGAGCATGTGGTCTTTACTTGTCATTTAAAGCTTTTATTTTAAATCACAGAATTCTAAAATTATATTCAGAAGTCATCTTCCAGAACTAGTATAGGAAGTAGGGCTCCCCAGAGCTGAGTCCCAGTAGCTCAGAAAGGAGACTGACACGGGTCCTGGGGAGAGGTCAGACTATAAATGTTTCTAGTAAGCCCTATACCCAGTGATGGAATGTAGCTTTTTTTCCTGAGATGCACATGCATTACTCTCCTTAACATTAATGAAAGTTACACATGACCCAGAGGGGAGAATAGCCTCCCAATAAAGAATGTCTTTCCATGACACAATTAACAGCAGAAAAATACATAGCTTTTTATTTAGCATTGCTCAGATTTTGATGTGAGAAACAAACACTTCCTCATTTCCACATCAGTCATTCTCCAGAGCTCCATTCGCAAGGTGCTTTGATGTTTATGATAATTGAATCTCTTTACTTTAGAAGATTTGACACCATTTACTTCAAAGCAGCAGTCAACTCTATATGCATTCAGTAGGTGCCGATTAGTATTTATAAATTGAGAGAGAATAAATAAATTTAGCTGTAAATTTTAACTGTACTGATAATTTCAAGATGTTAGCTCAATAAAACAATTATTGAAAAAATTGACAAACATGTTCCATAAGTTGGCAAGACAATGTAGAATAAAAATAAAATAGAAGCTTGTCATCAAGTTTCAAAACATCTTGAGCAATTAGTAACTGTTAGACAAATTGCATTTGGTATAAGATATAAGAATAAAACTCACTGTATAGATGTGCATTTTTAAATAATAAAATTTCAGTTAAACTAGACCTAGTTATTTAAAATGAAAAACCTACAAGATTAAAATTGAACCCAAATAATAACAGTGCCTACAAACATATTACTTTTCATACCACAGAAGTGCATTGAGACCAAAAAACTTGCATTATATGGAATTAAGGGCACATGTTAGAGGAGTTAAAAACTGGCTTACAAATAATCTTCAAATGTAGTTGTTAATGGGGAGTTATCAATGAGCAGGGTCCCGCAGGGACTGGTTCTTGGTCCAACGTTATTTTTATTTGTGATCTAGACGATGACATAGAATCTTGGCTGGTAAAGTTTGCAGATGACACAAGGATTGGTGGGGATAATAAATACTGTTACGGAGTGATGTGAATCACCTATTTAAATAGTCATAATCCAACAAAATGCATTTTAATATGCCAAAAATGAGGTAATACATCTGAGAACAAGGACCACACGTTATATCTACAGGATGGGAGACCCTGTCACTGCTTTTCAAAACTCAAAAGGATTTAGAAGTCATTGTAGATAATCGCCTCAACGTGAGTCCCAAGTACAGTGCTATGGCAAAAAAAGGGATAATGTGTTGCTTGGATGTATAAACAGGAGAATATCAAGTAGGGAAGTGCCCCTGTACACAGCATTGGTAAGACTGCTACTAAAATACTGTCTTCAGTTCTGGTGTCCACACTTCAAGAAAGGAGGGGAGATACTGGAAAGAGTTCAAAGGAAGACCTCAAAATGATCCAGGGGAAAACAAGCCATATGATGTGAGGTTAAAGGAGCTCAACTATTAACAGAGATTCTCTATGTCAGGGGTCTCAAACACTGCGGCCTGCGGGGCTATTTCCTGCGGCCCGCCAAGTGGCCCGCGCACCCCCCGGCCTACCTCCAGGCCAGGGGTGGGCAAACTACACCCGCGGGATTGCTCCCCTCGAGCCCTGCGCTGCTCCCTGAAGTGGCTGGGGGGAGGGGGGGGAGGAGCAGAGGGCTCCGTGTGTTGCCCTGGTTTCCAGGAACCGCCCCCTCACAGCTCCCATTGGCCGAGAACGGGGAACCGCGGCCAATGGGAGCTTTGGGGGAGGTACCTGGAGGAGTGGCAAGCAGCGCACGGAGCCCTGCGTCCCCCCTTCCCCAGGGGCCGCAGGGACATGGTTCCAGCTGCTTCGTGGAGCGGGGCCAGGGCAGGCAGGCAGGCAGCCTACCCTGGCCCCGGTGTGCGCCGCTGCCACCCCAGAGCCGCTTTAGGTAAGCGGCTCTGGGCCAGAGCCCGAAGCCCTCCTGCACCCCGCCCCTCAACTCTCTGCCCTGAGCCCCCTGCCTGCTGCACCCCAACTCCCTGCCCTGAGCCCTCTGCCTGCTGCACCCCAACTCCCTGCCCTGAGCCCCCTGCCTGAACCCCAACCCCCTTCTGCACCCCAACCCCCGTCTGAACCCTGACCCCCTGCCGCACCCCACACCCCTCCTGCACCCCGCACCCCAACCCCCTGCCCTGAGCCCCCTGTCGCATCCTGCACCCCGACCCCCTGCCGCACCCCTCACCCCAACTCCCTGCCCTGAGCCCTCTGCTGCATCCTGCACACCTCTTGCACTCCCTGCCCTGAGCCCCCTGCCGCACCCTGCACCTCAACTCCCTGCCCTGAGCCCCCGCCACACCCCTCCTGCACCCTCTGGGGGCAGGGAGGGGGCGGAATTGGGGTGGGGACTTCGGGGAAGGGGTTGGAATGGGGGCAGGGAAGGGGTGGGAAGAGGCAGGGCAGGGGCAGGGCCTCATGGAAGGGGTGGAGATGGGGGCAGGGGGCAGCGAGGGGGGGGGGTGTCAGTGATGCGGCCCTCGGGCCAATGAACTAGTCCTCATGTAACCCTCATGGTCATTTGAGTTTGAGACCCCTGCTCTATGTCCTAGTAAGGAGGAGAGGATGGAAGATAAAATACGGGTAGGATTTGATGAAAAACAGTCAAATGAAAGAGTCCCATTCATTTACATCACGTAATGGCAGACAGCTGAAAAGTAATTTTTTTAAGTGCTTATATACAAATGCTAGAAGTCTAAACAATAAGATGGGTGAACTAGAGTGCCTTGTATTGAATGAGGATATTGATATAATAGGCATCACAGAAACTTGGTGGAATGAGGATAATCAATAGGACACAGTAATACCAGGATACAAAATATATCGGAAGGACAGAACAGGTCGTGCTGGTGGGGGAGTGGCACTATATGTGGAAAAAAAGCATAAGAGTCAAATGCAGTAAAAATCTTAAATGAACCAAACTGTACCATAGAATTTCTATGGATAGTAATTCCATGCTTGAATAATAAAAATATAACAGTAGGGATATACTACTGGCCACCTGACCTGGATGGTGATAGTGACTGTGAAATGCTCAGGGAGATTAGAGGCTATAAAAATAAAAAACTCAATAATAATGGGAGATTTCAGCTATCTCCATATTGACTGGGTACATGTCACCTCAGGAAGGGATGCAGAGATTTCTTGATACCTTAAATGATTGCTTCTTGGAGCAGCTAGTCCTGGAACCCACAAAGGGAGAGGAAATTCTTAGTTTAGTCCTCAGTGGAGCACAGGAACTGGTCCAAAAGGTGAATATAGCGGGACTGCTTGGTAATAGTGACCATAATATAATTAGACTTAACTTCCCTGGGGGGTGGGGGGGTGGAGGCGAGGCAGGGCGGGGCGGGGGACACCACAGCAGCCCAACATGGTAGCATTTAATTTCAGAAAGGGGAACTACACAAAAATGGGGAAGTTAGTTAAAACAGAAATTAAAAGGTACGGTGCCAAAAGTGAAATCCCTGCAAGCTGCATGGAAACTTTTTAAAGACACCATAATAGAGGCTCAACTTAAATGTGTATCCCAAATTAAAAAACATACTAAGAGAACCAAAAAAGTGCCACTGTGGCTAAACAACAAAGTAAAAGAAGCAGTGAGAGGCAAAATGGCATCCTTCAAAAAGTGGAAGTTAAATCCTATTGAGAAAAATAGAAAGGAGCATAAACTCTGGTAAGTGAAGTGTAAAAATATAATTAGGAAGGCCAAAAAGAAATATGAAGAACAGCTAGCCAAAAACTCAACAATTAACAGCAATTTTTTAAAGTACATCAGAAGAAGAAAGTCTGCTAAACAATCAGTGGGGCCACTGGACAATCAAGATGCTAAAGGAGCACTCAAGGACAGTAAGACCATTGCAGAGAAACTACATGAATTCTCTGCATCAGTCTTCATAGCTGAGGATGTGAGGGAAATTCCAAAACCTGAGCCATTCTTTTTAGCTAACAAATCTGAGGAACTGTCCCAGATTGATGTGTCATTAGAGGAGGTTTTGGAACATATTGATAAACTAAACAGTACCATCTGTTCCTGGGGACTTATTATTCACCCAAGAGTTCTGAAAGAACTCAAATATAAAATTGCAGAACTACTAACTGTGCTATGTAGCCTATCACTTCAATTAACTTCTGTACCAGATGACTGGAGGAGAGCTGATGTGACACCAATTTTTAAAAAGGCTCCAGAGATGATCCTGGCAATTACAGGCTGGTAAGCCTAACTTCAATACTGGGCAAACTGGTTGAAACTATAATAAAGAACAGAATTATCAGACACATAGATGAACATGATTTGTTGGGGAAAGTCAATATGGTTTTTGTAAAGGGATCATGCCTCACCAATCTACTAGAATTTTTTGAGGGGGTAAACAAGCATGTGGACAAGGGTGATCCAGTGGATATAATGTACTTTGATTTTCAGAAATCCTTTGACAAGGTCCTTCATCAAAGGCTCTCGAGCAAAATGAGCTGTCATGGGATAAGAGGGAAGGTCCTCTCATGGATCGGTAACTGGTTAAAAGATAGGAAACAAAGGGTAGGAATAAATGGTCAGTTTTCAGAATGGAGAGAGGTAAACAGTGGTGTCCCTCAGAGATCTGTACTGGGACCAGTACTATTCAATATTTTCATATATGATCTGGAAAGAGGGGTGTCAAAATTTGCAGATTATACAAAACTACTCAAGATAGTAAAGTCCAAAGCAGACTGCAAAGAGTTACAAAGGGACCTCAGAAAACTGGGCAACAAAATGGCAGATGAAATTCAGTGTTGATAAATGCAAAGTAATGCACACTGGAAAACATAATCCTAACTATACATATAAAATGGTGGGGGTCTAAATTAGCTGTTACCACTCAAAAGAGAGATCTTGGAGACATTGTGGATAGTTCTCTAAAAACATCCACTCAGTGTGCAGTGGTAGTCAAAAAAGCTAACCGAATGTTGGGAATAATTAAAAAAGGGATAGATAATAAGACAGAAAATATCATATTGCCTCAATATAAATACATGGTATGCCAACATCTTGAATACTGCGTGCAGATGTGATCGGCCCATCACAAAAAAGATATATTGGAATTGGGAAAGGTACAGAAAAGGGGAACAAAAATGATTAGGGGTATGGAACAGCTTCCATATGAGGAGAGATTAATAAGACTGGGACTGTTCAGCTTTGAAAAGAGACGACTAAGGGGGGATATGATAGAAGTCTATAAAATCATGAATGGTGTGAAGAAAGTAAATAAGGAAGTGTTATTTACAGAGCTGTCGATTAATCGCAGTTAACTCACGCGATTAACTCAAAAAAATGAATCGTGATTAATCACAGTTTTAATCGCACTGTAAAACAGAATACTAATTGAAATTTATTAAATATTTTTGGATGTTTTTCTATATTTTCAAATATATTGATTTCAATTACAACACAGAATACAAAGTGTACAATGCTCACTTTATATTTTGATTACAAATATTTGCACTGTAAAAATGCTAAACAAAAGACATTGTATTAGGTGAATTGAAAAATACAAGTACTGTAGTGCAATCTCTTTATCATGAAAGTGCAACTTACAAATGTAGATTTTTGGGGGGGAGGGTTACATAACTGCACTCAAAAACAAAACAGTGTAAAACTTTAGAGCCTACAAGTCCACTCAGTCCTACTTCTTGTTCAGCCAATTGCTAAGACAAACTAGTTTGTTTACATTTACAGGAGATAATGCTGCCGGCTTCTTATATACAATGTCACCTGAAAGTGAGAACTGGCTTTCGCATGGCACTTTTGTAGCTGGCATCGCAAGCTATTTACGTGCCAGATATGCTAAACCAGGGGTCGGCAACCTTTCAGCAGTGGTGTGCCGAGTCTTCATTTATTCACTTTAATTTAAGGTTTCGTGTGCCGGTAATACATTTTAATGTTTTTTAGAAGGTCGCTCTCTATAAGTCTATATATTATGTAACTAAACTAGTGTTGTATTGTAAAATAAACAAGGTTTTCAAAATGTTTAAGAAGCTTCATTTAAAATTAAATTAAAATGTTGATCTTACGCCGCCGGCCCACTCAGCACGCTGCTGGTCTGGGGTTCTGTTCACCTAGGCCGGCAGCGGGCTGAGTGGGGCCTGCGGCCGGGACCCCGGCTGGCAAGGGTCCGGCAGCCAGAACCCCAGACCGGCAGCGGGCTGTGCGGGGCCGGCGGCTGGGACCCCAAACCGGCAGTGGGCTGAG
>QXTE01000372.1:95807-110366 GCA_003942145.1 Platysternon megacephalum
CTGCTCCCTGTCCCCTGACTGCCCCCACCCCTTATCCAACCCTCCCGGCCCCCTTACCATGTTCTGCTCCGCGCAGAGCCAGACACGCTGCCCCGCGGGAGCGGGCAGCCCCGCCCCTCAGAGCGCTGCGTGTGGGGCGGCATGGCTCCAGGGGAGTGGGGAGCGTGTCTGCCTCCCCGCAGATCCAAGCACTGCCCTGCGGGAGCGCGCAGCCCCGGCCCCTAGAGCGCTGTGCACAGGACGGCATGGCTTATGGGCCTGGCCCCCAGAGCGCTGCGCGCGCTGGCAGTGCTCCAGGGGAGGGGGGAACGCGGGGGAGGGGCCGGCGGCTTGCTGTGCTCAGCCGGGCACTCCGGCCCGGGAGCGCAGACCCCGCAGCTTGCCGCGCCGGGGGGGCGGAGAAGAACGGGCCGGGCAGGATTTTTAATGGCACGCTGCTCTGGCAGGCAGCAGCATGCCATTAAAAATTGACTCGCGTGCCGTCTTTGGCACGCGTGCCATAGGTTGCCGACCCCTGTGCTAAACATTCATATGCCCCTTCATGCTTTGGCCACCATTCCACTTATTTTTTGTACATAATTCTACATTTGTAAGTTCAACTTTCATGAGAGAGATTGCACTATGGTACTTGTATTGTGACTTATTTTTACAGTGCAAATATTTATAATAAAAAATAAAGTGACCACTGAACACTTTGTATTCTGTGTTGTAATTGAAATCAATATATTTGAAAATGTGGAAAACATCCAAAAATATTTATATAAATACTATTCTACTATTGCTTAAGAGCGCAATTAATTCTGCAATTAATCGTGATTAATTCTTTTATCACACGATTAATTGTGATTAATTTTTTTATCGCATGATTAATCGTGATTAAATTTTTTAATCGCTTGACAGCCCTATTTACTCCTTCTCATAACACAAGAACTAGGTGTCACCAAATAAAATTAATAGGCAGCAGGTTTAAAACAAATACAAGGAAATATTTCTTCACACAATGTACAGTCAACCCGTGGAACTCTTTGCCAGAGGATGTTATGAAGGCCAAGACTATAACAGGATTTAAAAAAAGAACTGGATAGGTCCATCAATGGCTATTAGCCAGGATGGGCAGGGATGGTGTCCCTAGCCTCTGTTTGCCAGAAGATGGGAATGAGCAACAGGGAATGGATCACTTGATGATTACCTGCTCTGTTCATTCCCTCTGAAGCACCTGACATTGGCCACTGTCAGAAGACAGGATACTGGACTAGATGGACCTTTGGTCTGACCCAGTGTGACCGTTCTTATGTTCAACTTATTCAGCTTATCAAACAGCAGATTGAGAGGTGACTTGATCACCATGTCTAGGTACTTACACCTGGAAAAGAAGTCTGATAGTGGGGGGAGGGTTCTTCAGGCTTGCTGACAAGTAAAGCAAGATCCAGTGGTTGGGAATTGAAGTTGGATAAATTCAGCGTTAAATAAGCAGCAGTGAAGGTGTTTAAACATGGGAATGGCTTACCAAGAGAGGTGGTGGACTCACCATCACTTTAAAATGAAATTAGATATCTTTCTAAAAGATATGTTTTGATCCAGCATCTGGGAGAAATACTGCANGGGGGGGGGGGGGGGGGGGGGGGGGGGGGGGGGGGGGGGGGGGGAAGTAAGGCAGGGGTGGTTCAGGCTGGATGGTCATGATGGTCCTATCTGGTCTTGCAATCTGTGAATCTATGGTACCCCTGTTAATCCTCTTCCTTTATGGGTCTTGGGGAGAGCAGGATTGCCTACGTTGCCCTCAGCATTTTCATAACACTTGTAACTCTTTATTATCATGCCTACAATCTGAGCTCATGCTTCAGGGCTTTAGATGGCTGTCTGCAGTGGTCAGTGAGGATTCACCCTCCTGATGCACAGTTAACCGTAGGGGCAAGAGGGGAGGGGAAGGAGCCTTCCTCTGAAGCTTAGAGATGGGATACCAGTTGGGGTGGACCAGTGCTCTGATGTATAGAGTATCCCATTTTAGATGTCTGGCTGATGTGTCTTGCTCATGTGCTCAGGGTCTAACAAACTAACTGCCAGAATTCTCCCCCCCACCCCCCGCACCCCAGATGGGATTGGCAGGGACCTTGTTTTTTTTTGCCTTCCTCTGCAGCATGGGATGCAGATCACCTGGTGGCGTCATCTGTATGTATCTCACCTAATCAATTCCCTGCCATTGCAAGGGCCTCGAGCACTGGTGCCACCGCAGTCTCTCCTGTGCTCTGCCCGTGGCACACCACAGTTTAGTTTCCTGTTGTTTAACTGAAGTCATGGGGCATCTGAGTTAAATTTATGGCCTGTGATATGTNTAATTAGTCCCAGCTGCCAGAGGTGCTGCTGCTGTACTGCAAAATCTTCTGTAAGTCTGGCCTTTTTTATTCAAATGTAACAGTTTCATGGAATTTAAGGCCAGACAGAATCATTAGATCATCTAGTCCAGGGGTCTCAAACACGCGGCCCGCAGGGTTGTTGCATGCGGCCCGCGAGCTCCTCACGGCCCCCCCGCCCACCCCCAACGTTTACCTAGAGCGGCTGCCTGCCTGCCCTGCCCCCGCGCCGGGAAGCGGCTGGAACCTGGGGAAGGAGGGGCGCAGGGGTGTGTGTGGCTGTTGCTTCAGGCACCGCCCCCAGCAGCTCCCATTGGCCACAGTTCCCCATTCCGGGCCAATGGGAGCTGCTGGGGGCGGTGCCTGAAGCAACAGCCACACACACCCCTGCGCCCCTCCTCCCCCAGGTTCCAGCCGATTCCCGGCGCGGGGGCAGGGCAGGCAGGCAGCCGCTCTAGGTAAACGTTGGGGGTGGGCGGGGGGGCCGTGAGGAGCTCGCGGGCCGCATGCAACAACCCTGTGGGCCGCGTGTTTGAGACCCCTGGACTAGATGATCTAATGATTCTGTCTGGCCTTAAATTCCATGAAACTGTTACATTTGAATAAAAAAGGCCAGACTTACAGAAGATTTTGCAGTACAGCAGCAGCACCTCTGGCAGCTGGGACTAATTACTAGCTGGGACTAACCTCACACTGACTAATTATTTTACAACATGTTCAGTAACCTAGTCTGCGTATGCTAACAGGCTTGGTGCTTCCAGGGCACTAATTATTTTACAACATGTTCAGTAACCTAGTCTGCCTATGCTAACAGGCTTGGGGCTTCCAGGGCATCAGCAGTGGCAGCATCTGCCTTAACATGTTCTACTAGTAGTGGTGCTCCACATATGTAGGAGCAGGGCTGGCTTTAGGCCGATTCGCCCGATTCCCCGGAATCGGGCCCCGCGCCTAAGAGGGCCCCGCGCTCCAGCAGGAGCGTGGCAAGCCCCGCGGCCCTGCTCCCCCAGCCGGAGCTCCGGCCAGAGCGCGGCAAGCCCCGCGGCGCCCCCCCTCCCCCGGCCGGAGCGCGGCAAGCCCCGCGGCGCCCCCTCTCCCCCGCTCCCCCGGCCGGAGCTCCAGCCGGAGCGCGGCAAGCCCCGCGGCCCCCTCCCCGGGCCAGACCGCACCGCTGCCCGGTGAGGATAAGCCCCGCCCCCACGAATCGGGCCCCGCACTTGGTAAAGCCGGCCCTGTGTAGGAGTAGGACCGAGGTGCATACTCTGGCAGTTTTTAAATGCCTGGGGGAGGGGGGGGGGGGAAATGATTGCAGTGTCCACAAGACAGAACTTCTGTATCAGGTGGTCAGGGAACACCTACCATTTCCTACATCGCTGGCAACTTGAAAGTGAATCATAGAAAAATGACACTTCTGGCACTAAACTGGGATTAGGACTCTGTGTGGGGAGAGGGGAAGGAAAGCAGTGCTTCTCTACTGAGCTCTGTCCACAAGACAAGCTCCATGTACTTGTGATGACAAAATGAGACTCCACTCTCAGTTGATTGTGCAGACGTTGAAAGTATGATCATGCATGGTCCACTGGGTGCCTCAGACAAAGCTCCTTGGGCTTTGTTCGCTTTTGGTGGCGCTTAGTTGCCCCATTTGGGGCTGCAAGATTGGCTCTACCTTGTTAGAGTTCAGATGCTCAGCTTCTCCCCTCCCCCGCCCCGGGTTCTATGCTCCCTTCTGACCATTTGGTTCGATGGGTCAGATTGTGGGAGGGAAGTGATATCTCCCAAGCACCACCCACTCATGGGACCAAAATGAGATGCACTCCCTCTCCTTTAGTTCTGATTGTTAGGTTGGGGTGCCCCTGCAGCTCCTGGAGCAGCCCAGAATTGGGAGGGCGCAAAGATGGCTTCAACCACTTTATTCCCCCCCTCAGCCTGGACCCAGTGCAGTCAATATCAAAACTCCTATTGAGTGTAATGGGAGCAGGATCAGAGCCTTTCTTTTAAAAACAATAGCAGTGTTAAATTGCTCACTTCAAACTTGAAACAAGCAGAAGCCACTTTGACTTCATTGCTGCTCAAGCTGAAAAGGAAATAGAGAATGGGAGTGGGAGGCTGTGGGTGGGGAAGGATGGCCAAGTAGCCTGTATTTAGATGATATCTGCACAGCTTTTAAAACGGGATTTAGACTTCAATGGGAGTTTCCCTGTATAACAACTGCAGTATCAGGCCATTCACATTTACTTTTGCTGTAACTCTATTGCAGCTGTTCATGTTACATTCAGTCCCCATTGTCCCCTTTGAAAAGCTTTTGTTATGCTGAGCTCATTTCTGAACCTGATGTGTACATGGTGTGTATATCGGTTGTTATGACAACACACCCTAGCCCTTAGCCTGGGCTTCTAACAGAGGGTGAATGTACTTCTGAAGAGAAGCTTCTAAAAAAATTGCTAGGTGACTCTTTCTTCCATATTCATAGAGAAGGTTCAGAGGGTCAGTGAAAACATTTATAGGTGATATAGAAGGAAATTCAGTATTTGGCTAAAGATGGAAGTACAGCTATAAAGAGGCTTTTATTCCTTGCTGCAACAATTGTTTCTCAGTCTGGCATTTAATATTTTTGTCATACAAATATAATTATAACCCCCCCCACACACACACACTATTCCAGACACATTAAGGAATGGAAATGTCAACACATGCAACTAAACCTTTTTATTATTTATTCATAGAATAAAAGGAATTTAATGTTAGGTAATTGGTGGTGGCATTCCCATTCCTGATTTGATTTGATTAGGACAAAGTGCTGTACAAAAAGACGACAAGGTCCCTAGCAAGATTAATGAATTACTGTAATTCTAGTCTACTCTTTCTAATAGAACCCTTACCCCCCACAGTGTTTTTAATAGGTCTTGCTGTGTAAAAATGATACAGTACACTATGCATTACTACTTTGTGGTAGTAAAGCCCACTAACTCCCTACTTGGTTCAAATTCTGGAGTCCTCTTTCAAAGCATACTAAGTTTGATACAGGCTGAGTATGTGCTGACTAGTGTTTGTGTGGACACAATGTTGCTGTGCCCTACTTTAGTAGTCCTCCAACTACCATCCCACACTGCTTTGTGGGAATCTGTGACCAGTCTGTCTGTCCCCTGTGTACTTTCCACTGCTCTGGGGTCAAATTGACCGGATGTTCCCTCCCCCAGTTAAGAACTGGCATAGGCCCAGGATCAGCCCATTTGCTCCTGGATTTGGATATATCAGCACTGCAGTGACATTACTCCAGCAACATTCCACTATGCCTTGCACAGGCACTTGGAGCTGATGCAGGCAGCTTCTGCAATAAGAAAAACTTATTGAGGAGATCTCAAAACATGTGGCCAAAAAGGGTCACACAACCAGGGTGCCTACCAGTGCCATATAAAAAATAAAAAGCCAGGAAAAAATGTACAGAAAAACCAGGGATGACAGAAGAAAGTCTGGTGCTGCCCATTTCACCTGTCCATTTTATGAAGAGCTGGACAAAATTTTTTGCCAGCACGCCACTACAGAGCCCAACGCCCTTGTGGAGAGTGGACGTCTCTAAGGACTGTGCGGAGACTGGAGCTCCTAAGGATAAGGGTCATTGGAGAAGGATGAGGATAGTGGAGAGATCTCCCTGAACCATCAGGATCTCTTTGGCTCTCAGGCAGGGGCGCTGGAACAATTTTTATAGTGGGGGTGCTGAGAGCCATTGAAGCAAACTGTAAACCCTGTATATAATGGAAACCACTTCAAGCCAGGGAGTGCTGCAGAAACCCCTTGTTCCAGCACCGATGCTCTTAAGAGCCTGAGGGTAGCCATGTAGGAAGCCAGCCCGATTTCTAGCCCCAGACACAGGAGAAAAATCCTATTGATCCTATCAAGGGGAACTTGTGATGTAAGTATCTATCTTCACAACTTACTATTATTATGCTATACTGCTGTGCTAGGTTCTGTTCCGGGTGTCCCATGGCTGCTGCCATTTTGGGTGGGTATGAATTAGGAGACTTTCCAAGTCTCCACCTCCCTCTGCCCTCCTTCCCTCCGTCCCCCAACATGGTCCCCTTTCGTTCTTGCCCCCCAGACATGTTTTCAAAATGGTGGCTGGATCAACTAGGCAGTTGGCTTCTATCTTGTGCTGTTTACAAACCTATGCCACGAAGGGCGCATACCCATCTGCTAATTCCCTTCTTCCTCCATGCATCTCTCCTGCTTGGCAAATGTTGCCCCCACCCTCCGCTCTATCTGCATGCTCTGAATGGCAGCTGCAACCTCTGCCTTCCCTCCACTTGCACAGCAGATTCAAATAATGATACTATTTAGTTGTGCAAAATTCAAAAAAGTTGATTGTGGCAGTTGTTACAGGAAAAAAAATTAGCTCGTATTCACAGTTGATAGGAGGTATACATAGGCATGGGCAACTACATGCCCTAAAGGTATTACGGCTACTGGTCCCTGCTAAGGCATATATGTCTGTAATGGGATTTGTACAGGAAAATAAGTTTAGGTTCAGCATAGCATAGTTGTACAGCTCTTAATGGCTTTTTGCAGGCTTCATAGAAAAAGACATGGGGTGGTTAAGATTTCAGCCAATCAGTACAGAACCTGATTAATTTTTCCTCTTCACTCCCAGCATGTCTGCAGGGGATATGAAGCAGAATCAGACTGAGAAATTGCTCAGTTTTAGTCCGGACATTGTGCAACATAGCTGCACAGTAATTATCCCTAGCATAGCTCACAATTCCCTTACACTCCTGCAGCACTTCTGGTGGGGACCATCTTGGTGAATAACGTCACAGCAGAGCTCGCTGGTGTGCCCTTTGCCTTTTTGAATAAGATCATTCTCTGCCTTCTAGTCACCTACTTCAGTGTAACATCATTGAGAATCAGGACAGCCTGAAGGGGAGGTGGAGAGGATGACTCTCTCAGCCCTCTCACCCCAGTGACCTCATTAACTCCTCTGACCTCATACAAGTACCTCCAAAGCACCCCATGAACTGCAGACCCAAAACCAGGAATATAAAAAACATTTCAGTGTAGTTCCCATGCACACATGTACCATATCTGAGGTCTCCCCAAGAGTGGGATGAATCTCAGCAGATGGAATTCAGAAATAGAGGGTTGTGTTTAAAAAAAAAACCCCTCTATCTTTGCTTCTATGGAAATAGCTGTAATCTGTACAGTAACTGCCTGTTTTCCCCTCTACTGTTCTGCTTGCCACATGCTGAGGACAGGGGATGGATTACTTAGTAATTGCCTGTTCTGTTCATTCACGCTAAAGCACCTGGAATTGGCCACTGATGGGATAATGAGCTAGATGGACCATTGGTCTGACCAAATATGGCCATTCTTATGTTCTACTCCCCTAGCCATAGCATCTGCAGTGGCAAGACTCAAGGACAGGGCGTTTACCAATGGCTGGCCAACCTGAGGGGGAAGAAATGGAGGTCTAAGGACAAGACGTTTGGAGGCTTCCTTACAGACTTGTGTGTAAATTAAAAAAAAAGAAGTGTGTGTGGTGCAGGGTGGGTGGGTGGAGGAGACTATAGAGAGGTGGAGGAGACTATAGAGAGCTGGAGGTACTTCTGATGTCAGAGAGTGAGAAAGACAGGCAGCTATCCAAAGACAGAACTGAAATCGCCTTGGACAGCATTGCCATGACTTGAGACACTGTGAAGAAAGACAGGGACATGCAGAAGCAGCACCTGGAGACAATGCACAGGCAGAATGCTCTGCTGTAGTGCTTGCTATTAGGCTCTCAGACAGTGAAGTCCCTCAGCCAGGACCCACTCTCCACCCCATTAATGTCTGTAGTGATTCTAGGAGCAAACTTTCCATTATTCATTAAGGTAAACAGGCATGAATTCTGAAAGATCCTAGCACTGTGCACCTTTCCAGACCACCCTGCGTTTATGTTGGTGAACCTGCCATAGAGGTCTACCAAGCCTTGGAGCACCATGAAGAAATACCCCTTCTGTTTATAAACTTGGTGGCCTGATGTGGGGGCAATGATAGGCACTTGGGTCCCAGCAATTTCCCCAATACAGTTTGGAAACCCCATGCATGTAAAGCCATCAGTAATCTCCTGAGCATTACCAAGTTTTATAACCCAGCTCAACAATATATTCTGCATGGCAGCAACCACTTGCATGACAATGGCCGTCTACTGACTGCTCTGAGGATTAGCTCCTCCGAGGTCCAATGCCCCCTTCTGGCACTCATTTGCATGCTCTGCTGTGCCCCTCTCTTTCTTTGACTCAGAGTGCTCTTCTTCATGGCTTGGCCCTCCGGCCAGGTCAGTCCTCCCCTTCCGGGGTAGGGAAGTCTTATTAGACAACTGTCCTAGACAGTCTTCTGCTGCACTGCTCTGTCTATGCCACTTCCCCAGTAGTTGGTAGGGGAACTCTGGCCCACCCTCTACTCTGGGTAGAACACAGCTCAGACTAAACTTGGGGTGACAAAGTGACCTGAAGTAGAGCTCTATGTAGCTCGAAAGCTTATTGTTCTTACCAGCAAAAGTTGGTCCAATAAAATAAATTACCTCACCCACCTTGTCTTTCTAATATCCTGGGACTGACATGGCTACAACTACACTGCATACATGAAGTCAGACCTGACAGCTATCAGAGAGTGGTTGAGGGCAGGGATATCAGTCTTAGAATAGTGAAGGCCCTTTTTCCTGTGAACTGAAAAGAGGTTACCTCTGGTTAATTAGAGACACCTAAGTCAAATTAAGGGCTGCTGGTGACCTTTAAAATCCCTCTTCAGGTGAGAGAGTAGGAGGAGGGAGAAGAAACAAGCTGCAGCAGAGTTAGAGGCAGCAGCAAGAAAAGGTTTCCCACAGATGGAGGGCTGTTCTCCTCCCTATAGGGGAAACATTGAGTTTACTTCTGTTTGGGGAAGGGCTAGTAACCAGAAGCCAGCATAAGAAGTTAACCCTCCAGTAGGGGGAAAGAGATCTATTTCTTGTGTGTTGTGGGGTTTGTTTTTTTGCTTATGAGAACTACACAGGCCTACCCTGAGGCCCACCTTATAAAAAAACCAAAGTAAAGAATTAAAAGCCTGTGGAATAGGACTGATTTACTCCAGGCCCCAACTCCCCCCACCGGAGGGGAGAATGCTGAGGCTGACATGGCAAAAGCTGTGCCTTGCCACATTGGGTACAGCAGCAGCAGTCATAAGTGCATTGGCTGCAGTCTCCTATTGTGGACGTCTAGACTCAACTTGGGGGGGGGGAGAATGTGCGGGGACAATACCAATAAAACCCCAACTGCATTAAAAACCACACTACCTTAAAACTAGATTTTCCTAGCAGCTTTTTCAGGATGGATGCTTCACCTGACTCTGGTTTGCTGTACAGTCAACAATTCAAAAGTTGTGGCCCAGGGGCATGGCTCAGCTTGAAGAAACTGGAACTGAAAGCTAATCTCGGATTATACTTCTACTAATTATTTTGTTGGACGCTCTTTGGGGAGTCTAAAAACAAAGCAGTTACTGAAAGCTTTAAATAAGTCCCCCTCTCCTTCCAGTGAGGGATGCTTCAAACTACCTTATCTCAGAAGGTGCTCCCTTTAAAGCTCCAGGTGCCAGTGTAGGGATTACACATTAGGAAAAGGCCATTAATGCCTTTCCTGAGAGTTAGAAGACCAAGGCTGCGATTCTCTGGGAAAAAATTCATCCCCAAGGCTTCATTCTTTTTTGGGTTTCCCAAGTCTAGGCTGATTCCCCTTCCCCACCTCTGTGGATGGATGCTTCAGGGTGGGCCTTTATCTGGGAGTGAACTTCCTCAGAAAATGGGTGCTTGAGATAATCAGGGAAGGATATACAATAGAACTCACCTTTTGTCCCAGGGACAATTTTGTCCTTCTCCCAAAGGAAGTTAAAATAAACCCCATAAATAATCCCTCCATAGCATCCAAAGGTGATAGAACCAGTTCTGTGGAATGACATTTTGGAAAGGGCACAGGATTGTTTGTGCTACAAAGAGACACAATGGCATTCAGCCCTTTTTAGATTTTGGGTCCCTCAACAACTCCATAAGGAGATTAATATTCCTGTAGGAAATACTGAAATCCATAGTTACAGCATTATCTTCCCAAAACTTCAGAACATGAAAATAAGCCTCCTGGAGATCTACTGAAAACTTGGCATCTAAGTTATTTCAGAAGGGAGACAAAAGAAGATAACGTCTGGCAAATCAGACACTAGCACACCTCTCCTAAGATAAAAATCTGATTCTACTCCTGCACTAGTTGGTCTTGTGTGGCTATCCAGCAAAATTCTTGCTTTGCTTCTAGCCAGCAATTGCAGCAAATCAGTATTTAAAGATCTTGGTTCAAATCCAGTACTAGCATCTCTTGGAGGGCCCATTATTTAACAGCTATCTGATGTTGGGTCCAGAGAAGCTGTTTATCAGTACAGATTCAGGGGGAATGTGTCTGGATTCCTATATCACTCAGAATGTGTAGGGAGGAGTAGGGCAGGGCAGAGAAGGGATGTGGCCCAAGGAGGAGACATACAGTATAATCAGGCTATGGATCATCAAGCTCACTCCTCCATTTCTAGCAGATGATTCTTCAGAAACTATATAACTGCTAAGAAGGCAGCAAACCTTCAGCACTACTTTAAAAAGTAGTCTTAAGTATTTCCTTGTTACCCCCTGCCTTTAGCAAGAGAGAGTCTTGCTTGTGGTAATGGGGTATTAGTTTCTAACACCATCCTCTCAGCCACTCAAGCACTCTACTCCAGGCTATGCCAGCCCTGTCTTTGCCTTGCAGGTTAATAAGAGGGTCACTTCAGTGCCCAAGTCCCCTCAAAGTATTCTCCTGTGATATCCAGCCCCTGACACTGGCTACTCACAGACGTCCCAGATCCTCTGCTCGTAAAGGAGCGGTGTGCCTCAGTTCACCAGTTAAATCACTGCGCCTGTATAATGCACAGCACTTGTAATGAAACAAAGGAAGATTTAAGAAAGAATAGAGATTCCACTAGAAACAAGAGAGTGATGGAAACAAATGGTAACAATACAAAACAAAATGCAAAGTAGGGCTACACTTAAGTTACCTTTCCTATCTAATAATGTAGGTTCTCCCCACCCCAAAGTTCAGTTTGTTGCAGAGCTGGCTAGCTTCTCAGGAGCCAGGATCCAATCTTTCATGAAAAACACCTCTGCTCAACAAGATGTTTCCTCAGTGAATGGATACAGAGTGCCTCTCCCCACTGTTATACTGAAACAGTGTTTTGCCTTTCCTAATAGACAGGGCAATCCCCCTCCCTGTTATAATGGTCCTTTTTTTACCTCCACAAAGGTTTTGGTTATTTACAGTTGTCTTTGATGGTTTTCTATTGACTGTTTTGAGATGGGGCAATGGTAGACAATAGAAACTTGCACTACATCACCAACTAACCAGAGAGGGGTGGCAACTCCAGGGAATAGGCCATCACTGAGCAATACCACTCCCTGCTGTCTCTTTTTAACGTTAAGACCATAAGGACATAAACTTCAATATAATTACATTATTCCTTAAATATTATCCATACACACATGATTAGGAGCTTCAATAAGGTGCAAGTTTTCTTACATGTTACTCTTTATGGACAAAAACCCTGTAAGCAGTGTATTTGATGTAGTGAGTTTGTCAGGTTTGAGATCAGAGAGGTTTGCAAAGAATAGGGGATCCTTTGCCGAGGGGCCTTTGTGTCACACGTGGTCCTAAGACCAGGCTTAAAGCAAAGATTTGGTCTGCCTCCAGTTGCCATGGAGATGGGGTATGCCCACTGTGAAGACTGACTTGAAAGGCCATAAAATGAAAACTCACAAGTATGGCAGAATGTCCCCCTTCTTCAGAAAAATGCTTTCATGTAAACCGCCTGTATAATTGTTTGCTACAAGCAAAACAGATTTGATGATCAGAGTTTCCTTACAATATTTGTTCCCCATGTGTGTTGCATAATGCAATTGCTTTTTACTCTTATATTTTGTATCTTCACTAATAATGAAGAACATTAAGAGGCTGAAAACAGAAGACACACTGAACTCAGAAAAAGGATTCTGAAATATTGTAACTCAGAATTAAAACCCTAGCTAGGTACAAATGAATAGATTCCCATGTAGAACAATCTGGTACCAGAGGTGCTTGTCATAAACAGATAGTTAAGGGTTAATGCCTCTTTTACCTGTAAAGGGTTAAGAAGTTCACCTAGCCTAGCTGACACCTGACCAAAGGAACCAATGGGGGGACAAGATGTTTCAAAAGGAAGGAGGGAAGTTCCCTTTGTCTTGGGTCAGTTTCAGTTCTGGCCGGAGAGGAAAAGGAATCAGGAATCAAACAGGGTAGTGAGTATTTAGTGAAGGAATTAGCTTATGTTTATTTTCTTTTTGTAACTTGTCTTGGGCATTAGAGGAATAATCAAATTGGCTATTCGTTGGTGTACTAAGGGTTTTGCCCAGGGAAACATCCTCTGTGTTTTAAATCTGTTGTCTGTGAGATCAGCTTGTATGCTATCTCCCAGAGGTTTTTCTTTTACCTTTCTTTTCTTTAATTAAAAGCCTTCTTTTTAGAAACCTGATTGATTTTTCCTTGTTTTAAGATCCAAGGGGGTTGGATCTGGGCTCACCAGGAATTGGTGGGGGAGAGGAGGGGGGATGGTTAATTTCTCCTTGTTTTAAGATCCAAGGGTTTTGGATCGGTGTTCACCAGGGAATTGGTGGAGACGTCTCTCAAAACTACCCAGGGAAGGGTTGTAGTACTTGGGAGGAAAAGATTTTGGGGGGAAAAGACTGAGTTTCCCAAATGACTCAAATATTTGGGTGGTGGCAGCATACTAATCTAAGCTGGTAATTAAGCTTAGGAGTTCTCATGCAGGTCCCCACATCTGTACCCTAAAGTTCAGAGTGGGGGTGAAACGTATAACAGTGCTTCTCATTTCCTACACCATGTTCTTTTGAGTATTATGATTCTTAGGAGAAAATAACACCTGACTGGGAAATAGCAGTCAGCGCTGTTAGATAACTGGATCTCGGATTGCCTGCCCAGGCCTGGTGTCTGTGAACACAGGTAGCCAAATTACCTACTACCCTGAGGCTGGCTCCTGTCTAATCAGTACCCATTTTCAAACACTTATTCCTGGTCTTGGCAGAACAAGAAAAATTACAGGGAAGCAAATCAATATGCTAGCAATAGTGAATGGTTTTGGATACAAAAGAAGAGCTACTATTATACAGACCAAACACTTTTTTTGGAAGAAGTGCCTTGGTTGGGGTGAGAAGCATGCATGATAAGGTATGGAGAGAAACTGTTATCTGCTGTAGTGCTCTCTTCACGCTTGTCTGATTTATGTCTTATTACTGCTGCCCAAGCTTTGGCTATGTTCATGAAGAAGCTTCTTTTGTTTTTATCACTTAAAGCTCCTGCCTGCACTCTAATCAGCCCAAAATAATTTCACTTGTTTAAGTGGTCTAATCATCTTTTTTTCCATTATTTTTTTCTTTGTTCATTTGCTAAATATCCAAAGATGCTATAATTATAGGTACTGAGGAAACTGCAGAATTATTCTATAGGAGGTATTTGCTACTGTGTATCAGCTATTCATTTATACCAAGGGTCGGCAACCTACGGCATGCGAGCCGATTTTGGGTGGCATGCCGCTGCCTGCCGCAGTCCTGGCCCCACTCAGCCCCACCGCTCTCCCCTGCGGGGGCAGGAGCTTGGTCCTGCAGCAGCCAAGCTCCCCCTCCCCCGCTTCTTTCCCTAGCTTGGTTCTTTCCTGCCCCTCTCCCTGCCGCCGATCAGCTGATCCCCCTTGCGAGGGGGAGGGGGAGGGGGAGGGGAGCCGTAGCGTGCTCGCTGCTCCGTACAAGAGACAGAGAAGAGGTAGGGTCGGGCCCTTGGGGAAAGGGGTGGAACAGGGCATATCTCTTCCAGCCCCCTGCCATGAGCCGCTCAGGGCAGGGGGCTGGGAGCACCCCCACGAGCCGAGCACCCCAGCCCTCTGTCCTGAACCCCTCCCCCCACACCCAGCCTTCTGCCCTGCACCCCCACACACACCCAGACTTCTGCCCTACACCCCTCCACCCCCAAGCCCTCTGCCCTGCCCCCCCCCACACCCAGCCTTCTACCCTGACCCCTGAACCCCCCCCACACCCAGCCTTCTGCCCTACACCCCCCCAGCCCTCTGCCCTGACCCCTGAACCCCCCAC